>JAWZYU010000211.1:0-349000 GCA_038380435.1 Ryuthela nishihirai | reverse complement strand
TTACCACATTCGCAAAATAGACGATTTGAACAAGAGTACATTCCTTCCTTCGCATTAGTTTGGAAGCCCGACAAGTTTTGTGGAGGGAGTGAAAGACAGTGGGACAGCGCCAGACTGAAAACCATACAACCAGGTAGACAAAACGGAAAGGTTTTCATATCGTAACGTATCTTTAGCAGTTTACAAAGTAAAGGAAATGTGTCTCCTGTCGAACGTACGCTGCTGTAGGAAAGAATGTGCTTAGCAAAGGTTTTATAAGGGATAGCAAGGTTGCTCGCTCCACTGTAAAGGATGCAATAAATACACGCAGCGTATAAATCCACTGTACACGCATGCAATATATAGCATGCGTGTATTAAACACAATGGCACTATTGTAAATATATGTGTTTATTCAGCTGATGTTTGCCAGCTTCCAACGGTAAATTATTCTTCCTCGAATTCTTTCTTTGGAATCACGTTTGAGCAAATAGCGAATGAATTATTTTCAAAGTGAATTTAAAAAGGAAGTTTGGTAAATGCTTGCGAGCACGAATGCTACTTCATCAGGAAAGTTTCACAAAGTTCCTGTTCTAATCAAAAGAATGAAACGTGAAAGGTAAACAGAAAATGAAGAATCCAGAAATAGAGGTCGTCATGAGGTTATTCACAGATTGCAAAATATCGACTTTTGAATCAAAATATATCAAATACAGGAACCATTATAAAGGAATGTTTATATTTTAAATTGTTATATTTACAGATTATGTGCAATATTCATTTGATAATTAATATGTGTGGGTTTCAAATAATCAAAGAGATAATAAATGAAATTATAGTTAAGTAAGACAATTGATCTAAAATAAATAAAACCTATCTCATATTAAACAAATGATCAAACAACTCATGTATACAAGAACTATTCTTAATGTAGAAGGAACCTATAACTAAATAACTTCATTTGCACGAAATAACTTGGAACTATCAACACAAACGGTACCTTCGAAAGACGCCTCAACAAGCTAGTGGGCAGTAATCACAATTCTTTACACAAGGTAATACACCCTATCTCCCGCATAATGCACAAATTATGTAGTAACTTTTTCTCTTCAATTCAGTCTCAAGTATGTTCCATTGCAGCTAAGACGTGTTCTTCACAGCATTCATAGTATCACGTGGTAAAATACGCACACGTTATGATCAAGTTTTCCATAGTCACGTGTGGTTTCATTATATTTTATCAAATAAATAAGTAGCAAAAGTAATTATGTATATGAAATATCTAGATACTCTCGACGCTTCCTTGCTTAACGTGAAGTTAGGATTGGCACTAGTTTCGCTCTATGCTACAAATGCCAATCACTCGATTGGTAGGAATGAACTGGTAGAGGTAAACTAATCGATGGATTCGTAGAAGTGAACTGATCTTGTGGTAGTCGAAAAGTACCGATATGATACTATTTGATTTCGTCTTTTCCGGACATATTAAAATACTCTTATTTTGAAAAAATCCTAATTTCAGTATTTCTAGGATAGGATCACTTTTCTAGAAAGCGATCCTTTCCTAGAAAAAAAAAAAACATTATTAGGAAAGGAACTGTTGCAAATTTTACACCAGCCGTGCTGAGCGGAATTTGAAGTGAATTTGTATATAATGCCACTACTACCGCTCTATTTGAAATTCCGTTGAAGATTAATGAAACCAGCAGCATTTCTTGATATTTTGTATCACAGTTATGTTTTTACTTAATTTTCTAATAAAATAGATTCGTTTTTAAGGTTGCGCTGTTACAGCTGTTGAGAACGGTGACTCGCTTGCAAACCTGATCCTGTGAGGAGGTTTATAGCTGTGAGCGATTTCTGTGGGCAAAACACGCTTGCAGCAGTTTCAACGGCAGGTTAGTAGTAGCATAAATTGGAGTTCTGGCACAGTAAAAGGGGCTCGAGAACAATCGGGCATCTTCAGAAACTGGGGGGCAATAAGACTACAGAAACCAAACGCTGTGGTAGAACTACTGAGAAATACCGAATTATCGATAATCACATTGAGGCACTTAGAAAATTTTCATAGAATTCTCGAGCCCCTTTTACTGTGCCAGAACTCTCATTTATGCTACTACTCAGGTTGTTGAAGTATTTGAGGAACCCTCAAAGCGTTTCAAAAACCTCAGACAGTTCAATGATGAAAGAGAGTTTAACTCTCTTCCTTGAATTTGGGTTGGGTTGTTTTACCTCTGAGCGGCACTTTTTTGCACACCATGGGCTAAGTGGCCAGGTCACATGGACCCCGAAGGCTCAGAGAAGGTTGGGGGAGGAGAGCCATTGGAACAGCTGTTGGGAGACAGATGGTAGCCTCCCGTCAAGGCCATCCAGCGTGTTCTTTAACGTGCACAAGGTATGGCTCTCCCTCACACGGGGCCACGGCTTAACGTCCCATCTGACGGACGGCGGCCTTTCCAAGCCCATCGGTGTCCCCTACTGACCGTGGGCAGGGCGGGGAATTTTGCGGAGATAAATCTCAACGCTGACCCATCTGGGACTCGAACCTGGGAACTACAGATTACGAGCCTGGAGCGCTACCGACTGAGCCACTTCCGCCTCTCTTCCTTGAAAAGAAATGAATTAAGTTAATGATGGTATCACAGGTAAGCAAATTTATTTTCTATTTTATGTACATATACAGTGTATGGTTGCTATGACGAAATGCTTAAAAATAACAATTCTCCGTTTTGCGGTACAACGATAAACAAAAATACTTATTTAACATTTATGCAATTTTAAACACATATACCATCATTTACAGTAATAAAAGTTAGTTGGTATTACGCATTCATCTTTTTGATTCATGTCATTAGACCAACGTTGCCATGCACATTAGAAAAATGCAAACACCCCACACGAGTCAGACTCGATCGTGAGGTTTATAATACAATAAAAAAGTTCATACATTTGGTATGATCTTTAATATTTAAAATGTAACTTTACATTTAGTGTCTCCATTTGGTTCTCTCTTTTTTAGAAGAATTGTAAATTTCCAAGTTCAACTCTAATATCCACCTTCTAAGTTCTCTAACAAATTTAATTACGAGTTAGTCTAACGGTGGACAATGCCAAAACTTTAAAATAAATATCGCAAACGATCCATTCGTGCCAGAAATGTGGAAGCTTCGTGGTAGAGTGGGTTGGGTTGTTTTACCTCTGAGCGGCACTTTTTTGCACACCATGGGCTAAATGGCCAGGTCACATGGACCCCGAAGGCTCAGAGAAGGTTGGGGGAGGGGACCCACTGGAACAGCTGTTGGGAGACAGATGGTAGCCTCCCGTCAAGGCCATCCAGCGTGTTCTTTAACGTGCACATGGTATGGCTCTCCCGCACACGGGGCCACGGCTTAACGTCCCATCCGACGGACGGCGGCCTTTCCAAGCCCATCGGTGTCCCCTACTGACCGTGGGCAGGGAGGAGAGTTTTGTAGAGATAAGTCTCAACGCTGACTCAGCTGGGACTCGAACCTGGAAACTACAGATTACGAGCCTGGCGTGCAACCGACTGAGCCACCCCCGCCCCAAAATAAATATAGGAACAGGCTGGATGTTGAAGATGACTTGCGACAATACCTTAGCAAGATAACCCCAACTTTTTTGAGGAGGAAAGAAATCTTGAGAATGAAACTGTTTCACTATTTGAAGTTGTGATTTGAAGAAACTCTATACTGAATTTGGTGGTCCAACCTCTTCGTTTAGATGCAGTTCGTACTCCCGTTTTTGGGGGGAGGGGGGATTTTTTCGGTGAGGGAAAACCTTTCAGGGTTGTAATCCTTACATTCCTCTAAATTATAATTAGAGGAAGTTGTATACTTAATTCGACGTTCTAGTTTTTATCATTTAGTAGCGGTTCTTACCACCGTTTCAAGGAAGTGGGGTGGGAAGAATGTTCGGAGGGAAATAAACTTTGGGGTCCTAACGCTACCGTTGATTAAGTTACAATTAGGGGAAGCAGTATACTAAGTTTGGCAGTTCTAGCGCTTACCGTTTAGAAGCAGTTCCTACCACATTTTGCGGGAGGGAGCATTTTTTTGGGGAGAAGAAATATTTTGAAGATTCGAACCCTTATATTGGTATAATCTACTGTTAGAGGTATTAGTATACTTAGTTTGATGGTTTCAGCTTTTACTATTTAGAAGCAGTTCCTACCACTTTTAAATGGGGGGTGGGGATAAATGTTTTAGGGGAAGGAAAAAGTTTGTGATCCGAACCCTTACAATGGTCTACGTTACGATTAGAAAAGCAGTGAACTGAGTTCGCTTCTATTTGGCAAGCAATGGAACCGTCCTGGATTTTACAGGGGGGCTATTTTGAAGGGTGGAAATTTTTGGGGCTCCTTAAAACAAAAAGACAAGCAGACTCTTTCAGATATTTAGCAGATTCTTTTCTTGTGTGGTATTTAGAAATGCTTTGATGTCAAACACAAGCATAAACTTGTGAAATATTGTTATAGAAAGAAAAAAGAAGGATTATTTTTATGGCCTTCAATAGATTAATATGCATATCAATTATAAGAATATGTTTTACATTAGTGAAAATAATACAGGAAAGAGAGCCGACATATAGGCTTTTAATATTAAGAAACATGTCATTGGTCTGTGAGACTCCGAGCATCCATCCATGTTACAAAACAGTGCACGACAGATGAGGGTTAAAAATCAAATTATTGAAATTCAGAAATTTTCAACCCTTGTATTTTTTTTTTCTTTTGTTCTGGAAATAAACAAATTATGCAAAATAATCAAAAGTATTGGGACACTTTCATATTATGTGAATGGTACGCTATATTGAAAGTTTACTAACCATGAAATAAAGCCTTTTTTTAGCAAAATGTTGCAGGAAATTAAAAATATTCAATCCAATCACGATTTTTAGCAATATTTTCTAATTAGAGAGCTTTCGCGGCTGAAACATTTAACAACAGTGAGAATTACTCTTAAGAATTTACCTTAAAAGTTGTAACAAATCGTGTGCTAAAATAAATGTAATTTTAAAAGTTTATCTGAATTGGATTTTTTCTGTTTCCATCAATTTTGAAAATGCTTAGGACGGGCAGACACTGATGTGAAATAATTCTGTTTTTTGTCGTTGTTTCAATTTAAGATATGGATAGATTTGAATGAGATCTGCAATTCATCTCCTTTTGATCTCTATTGATTTCTCTGTGAAAAATATTTTCAAAGTTCGATGGCTTTAAATGTGGTTTTCCATTCACAAAAGTGAATAAAAAAAATGTTTCTCATAATACCAATACGTTTGATAACATGTTTTACATTCTCATAATCCGTATTCTTTTAAAACTTCGCTTCCGATTATCAGAAAAAAAAGTGCTTTAAAGAGAGTTTGGATTGGATTGTTTTACCTCTGAGCGGCACTTTTTTGCACACAATGGGCTAAATGGCCAGGCCACAAGGACCCCGAAGGCTCAGAGAAGGTTGGGGGAGGGGACCCACTGGAACAGCTGTTGGGAGACAGATGGTAGCCTCCCGTCAAGGCCATCCAGCGTGTTCTTTAACGTGCACAGGATATGTCTCTCCCGCACACGGGACCACGGCTTAACGTCCCATCCGACGGACGGCGGCCTTTCCAAGCCCATCGGTGTCCCCTACTGACCGTGGGCAAGGCATTTGGCGGAGATAAATCTCAACGCTGACCCAGCTGGGACTCGAACCTGGGAACTACAGATTACGAGCCTGGCGCGCTACCGACTGAGCCACCCCCGCCCCTCTTTAAAGAGAGAGAATCGCTCTTTACACCATGGATAACTGCAACTATTCTATTACAACATCTAAGAATTGAAAGGACACAGAAGTGGTAGGGGATGTATTGATCAAATATTTTCATTTAGGCAGATTCTTGAGAAATGTTTAGAGTTTCAGAAACCTGTGGTTATTATCTTTATAGATTTCAAAGAGGCTTTTGATCGTCATAATTTGTGGTTCATTGGTAGATCATACGGAATACCGATAAGTTAGTGTAATTAAAGCTCTGTATAATAACACTGAGTCGTGAGTTGAGTTTGAGAGTTGGTACATCTTGCAGCGATTGGTTTAGCATTGGTAGTGGAGTTAAACAAGGGTGCATTTGTCTCCTTTTCTCTTTAGTTTGTTTATTGATTATGTAATGCGAAATTCTTTGCAAGGTAAAGATTTTGGCCTTAATTGGTTTAGAGCAGTGATTCCCAACCTTTTCTGGACCACCGCCCCCTTTAGAAGAGAACAGAAATTTCAACGCCCCCCTAGTCAATAATAGTTAATTTTATATGAATTAAAATATTGTTGCATATTATCTGTACCTAATTTATCTGTTTATTTATCTATTAAAAATCATAATACCGCTCCCATGGAAGGCTCCAGCGCCCAATGGGGGGCGGTATCGCCCCCGTTGGGAATCTATGGTTTAGAGACTTCAAAATTTCTGATTTAGATTATGCAGATGATTTGGCCCTGTTCGCTAATGATGTTGATGAGATGAATTCTTTCATTAGGGTTGTTGATGAGACTGGTAATAGAGAAGGTTTGATGATAAACAGAGAAAAACTAAAGTGATGAAAATTGGTCAGGCATATAGTGCTTCAGTTGCTTTGAATGGCTGCACTATTAAGCAAGTGTTTCAGATTAATTATCTTGGAACTATGTAAGAGATACTGATGATGTGCGGTATTAGATAAATAGAAGAATAGGGATTGCTACTGGGACTTTTAAGAATCTATGGAGAGTGTGGGGAAATAGGCGTGTACAACTAAAGACTAAAATTAGGCTATATAATAATTTGCTTCTTTCTAAGGTTAGGTAGCGAAATATGGACCCTTTGTAATTAGGATAACAAGAAATTTGATGCCTTTAATTCTAGGTGCTTACTCAATATCTTGTACACTAGGTACTTCGACTTTGTAAATAATGATGAGGAAAGAAGAAGAAATCATCAACCTCTTTTGAGCAGCATATTGTGCAGAGAGAGAGACTGCGTTGTTATCCATATGCACAGCTGCAGATTGGCAAAGAGGATTATGAACAGTGTGCCTAAGGGTTTCAGAAAAAGGGGAAGACCGGGATGGGCGGACAATGTCAAACAGGGCCTTGCTAGAATTGGCCTAGAGTGGCCAAATGCAGTAGCTGTAGATCAGAACAGACACGTCTGGAGAGGAAAATTGCACAGTCTGGTTAAAACTCTGTAGCCCATGGCTGCATGAGGATTTTGTATGGATGTATGTATGTATTAACTGTGTATGTTACCTAACGGAAAACTGGAGTGTCGCATAACTTTTCTAGGACAATACCAATTCAGATTTCCGACTACAACGCCCGCCACATTATAAAACCCCCACCAAAAATAAATGACTTATTAACTTCTGGGGCATTTTTATAATGCGGATAATTGTTGAAATAATGAGGGCCTAGAAACCGTATAAATTGACGGTCGTGAAAAAATGTAAATTTGCCGCCATCAGCAGGTAGCATCCGAAGATTTTTTTTTATATTCCTACAGCTATTTGCATTTCTAAGATACAGTCCCCAGCACTATATAAAAAAAACCCCCAGAATTCCATAATTTATTTCCTTATGGTGTTTTTTGTAATGGACTATTTTCGAACCCTATTACTTTTGTCCTAATATGCTGTAGCAAAACGGGGGTGGCTCAGTCGGTAGCGCGCCAGGCTCATAATCTGTAGTTCCCAGGTTCGAGTCCCAGCTGGGTCAGCGTTGAGATTTATCTCCTCAAAATTCCCCGCCCTGCCCACAGTCAGTAGGGGACACCGATGGGCATTGAAAGGCCGCCGTCCGTCGGATGGGACGTTAAACCGTGGGCCCGTGTGTGGGAGAGCCCTACCCTGTGCACGTTAAAGAACACACTGGATGGCCTTGACGGGAGGCCACCATCTGTCTCCCAACAGCTGTTCCAGTGGGTCCCCTGCCCCAACCTTCTCTGAGACTTCGAGGTCCATGTGACCTGGCCATTTAGCCCATGGTGTGCAAAAAAGTGCCGCTCAGAGGTAAAACAACCCAACCTGTAGCAAAGCTGTGAGTTGGTAGAGGCGCCCTGGTACGATTAAAACTTTTTTGCGTTATTAGTCGAGTTTGATTTTAGCAAGAAATGCACAGCTATGTTAGTGCAAATATTTATCTGACGCTGTTCATTAGAGTCTATGGACGGTCCTATACAACCATTGTTGGCTTTGGTATTTTACACTTTCACATAATAGGTACTTGGTCCTAATACAATGACTACTGAATATATCTATATTCACAGAGACTTCAGTAACTTTAGACATATTTTTTATTAATCCATAAAGTGTAATAATTCTGAATATAATTAACTTTTGAGATATTATATATTATTCCATAAAATGGATTTTCACATTTCGTAAATGTTTTCGTCATGCATAGCTACAATTTAGCAAGCACCTCCTGGCCAATTGCATCTTACGTAGTAAGTACTGTAGCAATTCTGAAAGAGTAAACGAAATAACTATAAATACTCGTATTAGAGAATAAAATCCATAAATAGCTTTAGTTTGTAATTCTTAAAATTCAGTACAATGTGTTTTAGAACTATTCTGCAATTCTAATTTTTGAATAATTCGAGTAAATCTTTTTTTTTTATTTCGAATTGGCGAAGATTTTTACCCTACCCAAAACAAGTTACGGTTTTGTCTATTAAGAGGAAATATAAAATACTGGAAATCTATCGCTGCCTCTCGTTTTTTTGGACGGTCACTCCGACCCCTATTCCATCTTTAAAACCAAGTCCGATTTCAGATTAAGTATATATTCTGAGATCTACGATTTGAATTCTTCCGGGGCACCAATTATCGCCTCACCAGGTGACGCTGGTAGCACACCGGAGATCGTGGTTGGATAGAAATTTGACTCGGAAGGAGACGTCAGATCTGAAATGTCATTGTCTGAAATCTACAACTGGAATTGCCTATAGAATAGGGGGCATCACTATCGCACGTAAAACCTGTTTGACCGCACCGAACGACATTATTTTACGAGTGCCAAATTTTCAAACAAACTAACGATCTTACACTGCAGTAAAGTTGACTCGAGTAAGTATGACCTTATATATACGATTTTTTTTAGAAATTAGTGATCTGGCAACCTTCGTGTCACGTGACACGAAGGTTGTCAGATCACTAATTTCTGAAAAAATCTCTGCCAGATATTTTTTTCTGAATTCTGTAATCATCCATAGTGTTCGGATATTTTTTAATATATATATAATGCGTATGAATATATAATGCAATGAATATTGAGCGTGTGCAGTTACCGTTCACAGCAAACTGGAGCGGTTGCAGTTAATGTTCACAACACGTTGGATCGTGTGGGCCCACTCACAGAAATATTGAACGTGTGCAGTTACCGTTCACAGAAAACTGCAGCGTGTGCAGTAACTGCACACGCTCCAGTTTGCTGTGAACGGTAACTGGAGGGTGTACAGTTGCTGTACACGCTCCAGATATTTTTTCTGAATTCTGTAATCAATCATAGTGTTCGGATACTTTTTTGAGTGACTGTACGAGACGCCCGTGCAGTCCGTGGTCACTATCGCACGTAAAACCTGTTTGACCTCACCGAGCGCCATTATTTTACGAGTGCCAAATTTTCAAACAAACTAACGACCTTACACTGCAGTAAAGTTGACTCGAGTAAGTATGACCTTTCTTTCAACAGATAATTTTCAATTGATTTTTGAAATTACATTAACTTTAGCTAAATTAATTATTAATATTTAATATCGAACTTAGAGAAAGGGTTGGCAGAGTGAAAGCTCTCTCTGGGCGGAAGATAACCAAGTTCACTCCGAGCTGCAAAATAGCTAACGCCGTCCCTGCCTATATGGGGCGGGGGTGGCTCAGTCCGTAGCGCGCCAGGCTCGTAATCTGTAGTTCCCAGGTTCGAATCCCAGCTGGGTCAGCGTTGAGATTTATCTCCGCAAAATTCCCCGCCCTGCCCACGGTCAGTAGGGGACACCGATGGGCTTGGAAAGGCCGCCGTCCGTCGGATGGGACGTTAAGCCGTGGCCCCCGTGTGCGGGAGAGCCATACCCTCTGCACGTTAAAGAACACGCTGGATGGCCTTGACGGGAGGCTACCATCTGTCTCCCAATAGCTGTTCCAGTGGGTCCCCTCACCCAACCTTCTCTGAGCCTTCGGGGTCCATGTGACCTGGCCATTTAACCCATGGTGTGCAAAAAAGTGCCGCTCAGAGGTAAAACAACCCAACCCTGCCTATATATGCAAATGTTTAGAACTGTAACATTTCTGAATCATAGTAATAATTACCTTTATCGCATTCATTTATACTCATTGGGATTTAGATAAATTTACACTGATATAGCAGCTTATTATGTGCATCTAGCTAGTAGCGCGTTGCGCTTTCTTTGGCTCTCAGAACAAACAGAATTCATCAAGGCATGAAACTTACAAGATGATGGATGCTTTGTGCAGGGATGTTGTACCATATGGAAATAATTGTATAGCGCAGTTGCTGCAAATTGGACTGTGGCACAAGCTCAGGTGGACTGCGAACAGCCCTTACCACCTCACCCCCAAGATGCTCGATAAGGTTTAGATTTGGGTACTGTGCAGACCGATGAAGCAATTCAAACTCGTCGTCATGCACCTAAAAACATTTGGTGACTATACGTTCTTTGTCGAAGGTTCATTATCATGCTGAACATGTCCATCGGAGTGAGGATAAACTACAGATGAAGGGATGAACTTGATCAGCAACTTTGGTCAAATAGGCGATGGCTTTCAGATGTCCTTCGATGGGTATCAGAGGGCCTCATGTGTGCTAGAGAAACATTCTCCACACCATCACACAGCCACCACGGGCCTGTACTGTTGACACCAGAAAAGATGGCTCAATGGTCTCATGTTGCTTGTACCAAATTCTAATCCATCAGCATGATGCAAAAGGAACCTTGATTCGTCCAACAAGGCTACCTTTTTCCATTCCTCAGTGGTCCAATGTGGATAATCTTGCCCCCCGTGGAGATGCGCTTTTTTGTTCTTTGCTGACAATATCATCACTCAACATGATCGGTGGCTGTTGTAGCCCCTTCACGACAAGGTCTGATACGTGGTGCGTACAGAGATGACCTTCTGCTCACTAATGGTTAATTCTTCTCTGATTTTCCTGGTTGTGGCCCGTCTGTTCGTTTGCACCATTCTCGCTAGGCTCCTTTTACCTCTCTGATCAGTAAGCTGTTTTCTTCCATATTCACTGGTTCGAAACCGTTGTTCACGGAAAACCCAGAAGGCCAGCCATTTCGGAGATGTTAGAAACGGAACGAGTAGCACCACCTATCATGCCAAAGTAGCTTAGGTCGTTGTTTTGCCCATTCTGACGCTCAATCCAACTCTACCTGATGCTCTAAGAGCTGTTCCGTCTGATTTATACCGCGCACCACAGTTACGTGGCGTATTATTTGTTGCAGTGAACCATTTTTGTGACGAGGGGTGGTGTATCTAATAAACCGGCATCTCAATATATATTCGATAGTATAATATTTATTTATATAGTATATTTATTAGTATATTCTTACCCGTACTCTTTCCATGGATATTGACTCTTCGACCTTGGTATCGTCTTGGGCGCACTCATCCTATGAATTCGGAGGAAACAAGTAGTTTCTTCAGACAATGGGAAAAGTTATGCTATGTTAATGTAAAAAGTCAACTGCGCATATAGATCATATATATATATACATATAAATATATAAGGGTCTTTCAAATGAAACGTTCACATCTCTATATGTACTGAGTGATCGTTTTTCGCTAAGGATTCTATACAAACCCGCGGTATGCTGACTTTTCAATTGGACCGTCATTGTCGGCGGTTGATTGAGTTTCTGGACCGTGGTTCAAACTCAGCTTGAAACGATATTGCGGAACTATGAGCATTTGAGAGCACACAATGAAATCAAAATTCTCAGGGTTTTAAAGGTGATTGTTTTCCTCAATTAGGAAAAAAAAGTGCTTCATTAGGCAGCTCAGGACACCAGAGGGGCGGGAAAATAACACCGCCCCTCTACTGCCCAATGAAGACAAAAACGTTGAAAGGTGTCGGGATTGCATGGGATATTCTCCCTATGGCGCAGACATCTTCCCTCTTAGATTTTCACACTGGTGGCTCCATTAAATTTTCCGTGAAAAGCAGTTGTAATCGGAAGAACGGGTGCTATGCCAACATCTACTATAACAGGGTCGGGGGTGGCTCAGTCGGTAGCGCGCCAGGCTCGTAATCTGTAGTTCCCAGGTTCGAGTCCCAGCTAGGTCAGCGTTGAGATTTATCTCCGCAAAATTCCCCGCCCTGCCCACGGTCAGTAGGGGACACCGATGGGCTTGGAAAGGCAGGCGTCCGTCGGATGGGACGTTAAGCCGTGGCCCCGTGTGCGGGAGAGCCATACCCTGTGCACGTTAAAGAACACGCTGGATGGCCTTGACGGGAGGCTACCATCTGTCTCCCAACAGTTGTTCCAGTGAGTCCCCTCCCCCAACCTTCTCTGAGCCTTCGGGGTCCATGTGACCTGGTCATTTAGCCCATGGTGTGCAAAAAAGTGCCGCTCAGAGGTAAAACAACCCAACCTACTATAACAGAAGGCCCTACAGCTAAGGGCCATTATTTAGAAGAATCATTCGTACGTATTAGCAATTATAAATCTAATAAATATAAATGATTTTCCTTATAAAAGTTCTTTGGTTCTAAATTTTCTTTGGGAAAATGTTGCTGTTAAACGCCTTAGTCTTCGACAAAAGCATTAATTCCAACAAGCTAAACTATTCTTCTGGAATCGCAGAAAAGTAATCAGTGCTCCAACTCGACGATCTTCTCCGCTTGCAGCAAAACTGCACATCAGTAATCTACTACTTTCTCTGAAGAAAGCTTCTTTTTATTCATTATAGATAAATAAAGATGAAAAATTCTCATTAGCCGGGTGAGATCCAAACAGACCGTCACATTAGCCGGGTGACCTCCTGATAGCATATCAGGTGTTCTGACCCCTGAGCTACCGGCCGCTGATCAAGATCTCTTCAATTAATGGCTTTACCTTCTTCCGAATCTTTTGTTTTTCAATTCGCGAAGAGACAGTTGATATACTCCAGGCAAAACCCGAGAAACCAGGAAACCGGGTTGATAGGGGCGGGGGTGGCTCAGTCGGTAGCGCGCCAGGCTCGTAATCTGTAGTTCCCAGGTTCGAGTCCCAGCCTGGTCAGCGTTGAGGTTTATCTCCGCAAAATTCCCCTCCCTGCCCACGGTCAGTAGGGGACACCGATGAGCTTGGAAAGGCCGCCGTCCGTCGGGTGGGACGTTAAGCCGTGGCCCCTTGTGCGGGAGAGGCATACCCTGTGCACGTTAAAGAACACGCTGGATGGCCTTGACGGGAGGCTACCATCTGTCTCCCAACAGCTGTTCCAGTGGGTCCCCTCCCCCAACCTTCTCTGAGCCTTCGGGGTCCATGTGACCTGGCCATTTAGCCCATGGTGTGCAAAAAAGTGCCTCTCAGAGGTAAAACAACCCAACGTTAAAGAACACGCTGGATGGCTTTGACGGGAGGCTACCATCTGTCTCCCAACAACTGTTCCAGTGAGTCTCCTCCCTCAACCTTCTCTGAGACTTCGGGGTCCATGTGACCTGGCCATTTAGCCCATGGTGTGCAAAAAAGTGCCTCTCAGAGGTAAAACAACCCAACGTTAAAGAACACGCTGGATGGCTTTGACGGGAGGCTACCATCTGTCTCCCAACAACTGTTCCAGTGAGTCTCCTCCCTCAACCTTCTCTGAGCCTTCGGGGTCCATGTGACCTGGCCATTTAGCCCATGGTGTGCAAAAAAAGTGCCGCTCAGAGGTAAAACAACCCAACCCTGATAAAATACGAATATTTTTGTTGCTTTTCTCTTGAAGTCTAGCCTTGCTGCAAAATCTCTATGGCGTAATATGTGCTGACAGGCTCTTTGCACACTTCTGTAACAAGCAGCTCTTTCAGGAGTAATTTATTATTATTCATCATCTGTTTTTAAAAATATTTCGACATTTGCAAAATGCCTTTTAACTTATGCAAAGGATTTCAATTTTCGAATCTACATAGTTAACCTTAAATTTTTATGATATTCATTTAGTTTTTATTTCGTCTACAATATGGATTTTGAAGAAACTTAAGATACGATATTATTGATACGCACCATGTATTTGAGAAGATGATTGCTCAGAGAGTCAAAGACTTTTTTTCTGTGAAGAGAAAAAAAATCATGGTTTACCTATAAGTATCAGTTGATAAATAAAGCAACATGCAACAAAAGCCTTCAAATAGCAAATTATGATTATTATTAATAAAATTTGAATAAATCTACCGTTAAAAATCGAAAAAAATTTATATATAATTGAAAATAAAAGTTATTTTCGCATATGGGCCAAAAAACAATAGAGAAACATATACCAAATAGTGTGATTTCAGTAAACGATTCCGTGAACTTCAAAATAGGGCGCCAAAACGCATTCTCTCCCCCGCTCCGTTCACAAATATCTTGGTAACTATCTTTGAAATTATTATGAATTTTGCAAGTGATTTCATCTTAGATATATGCATTTTATTTTTGCATGTGAGGAACAATATAAAAAGTTATTTTGTAAAATGTTTTCATTGACAAAAGCTGTTCTTTTGCCTGTTTTTGAGGAGGAAATTATTATATTCCCTGTTAGTCTGCATCATCATCATCATCATCCTCAAGCAGCCATGGGCTACGGAGGTCCAACCAGACCGCGCAGTTTAATTCTCCAAGCATATCTGTCCTGAGCTACATCTGCTGCATCTGGCCACTGTACACCAATTCTAACAAGGTCCTGTTTGACATTGTCTGCCCACCGCATCCTAGGTCTCCCCCTCCTTCTGAGGCCTCTAGGCACACTGTTCATAACCCTATTCGCCAATCGATAATTATCCATACGGGCAACATGGCCAAACCAGCGGAGTCTCTCTCTGCACAATATGCTGCTTAAAGGAGGTTGCAGACTCCTTTGCCTAACCTCATCATTAGTTACAAAGTTAAACCACCTAATACCCAAGATACTGCGTAAGCATCTAGAATCAAAAGCATCTAGTTTCCTGTTATCTTGCTTACACAGCGTCCAAGTTTCACTACCATAACTAACCCTAGAAAGAACCAAACTATTATACAGTCTAATTTTAGTCTTTAGGTGTATACGCCTATTTCTCCACAATCTCCATAGATTCTTAAAAGTCCCGGCAGCAATACCTATTCGTCTGTTAATCTCATGCCGCACATCACCAGTATCAGTTACGCAGCTCCCAAGGTAATTAAACTGTGACACCTGCTCAAGACTGCAACCATTCAGATTAACTGAATCACAACCTGCCTGACCAATTTTCATCACTTTAGTTTTCTCTCTGTTTATAACCAAACCTACTCTACTACCAGTCTCATCAACAGCTCGAATGAAAGAGTTCATCTCATCAACATCATTTGCCAAAAGGGCTAAATCATCAGCATAATCTAAATCAGAAATTTTCCTATCTCCAGCCCATTTAAGGCCAAAAGCTTTCCCTTGAAGTGAATTTCGCATAACATAATCAACAACCAAACTAAAGAGAAAAGGAGACAAAATGCACCCTTGTCGAACACCAGAAGTAATGCTAAACCAATTGCTACAAGCCTTACCAACTCTCACACATGACTCAGTGTTATTATAGAGAGCTTTCATTATGTTAACTAATTTGTCTGGTATACCATATGATCTCACAATCAACCACAAATTATGACGATCAACAGAGTCGAAAGCCTTTTTGAAATCAACAAAGCTAGCAACCAAAGGTTTCTGAAACTCTAAACATTTCTCAAGAATCTGCCTAAGTGAAAATATCTGATCTACACATCCCCTACCACTTCTGAATCCACATTGCTCATCACGCAATTGCCTGTCAACCAGATTCTTAATTCTATTAAGCACAATCATGGAAAGAACTTTACCTGGAACAGAGAGCAGGCTGATACCCCTATAGTTATCACAAGAACTGCGATCACCTTTTTTGAAAATAGGGATAATAATAGCTCTGGTAAAATCTTTAGGAACCATGCCTTTATCATAAAAGTTATTCAAAATTTCAGTCATCCAAGTGGTAACCAAAACATTCCCAGCTCTGAGCATTTCTGTAGTAATTTCATCCAACCCTGGGGATTTATGAAGTTTAAGTTTAGAAATAGCCAAACTAACTTCAGATTGTGTTATAGGGCCAACATTAAAGCCAACAATGCATCTATCATCATTGCAAACAATGGGAGTAGAACTAACTACATTGTTTAGAACATCACTGAAATGCTCAGCCCACCTAGCCATGACAGAATCCTCACCTTCTATAACCTTGCCTTGTTTATCCTTCAATCCCTGTATACCTGTTCGTTTTCTACCACACAAAACATTAACTATCTGGTACAGCTCTCTGCTGTTGTGCTGTCTAACTGCTTCCTCAGCTTTGTCAGCAAGGCCATCAAGCCAAAGATTCTTATCAGTAGCTAACTGATCCTTTACACGTTTATTAAGTTCTTTGTAATGCTTTCTATTAGGACTAGTAGGGTACTGATTAGGGACATTCCTGCAGTTCCTTCTTTCTGAAATAAGCTCAAGTGCCTTATCACTTAAATAATTCTGCCTCCTCTGCTCCTTTTTCCCTAAAAGAGTACTGTTAGTTTCCAAAAAAGCCTGTTTAAAATGGCCCCATTCTTCCTCAACTTCAGTATTAAGCAAACCATGACTGTCATAATGACTAAGTAACCTATCATGGTAAGCTTTAGCTATAACTGGGTCTTTCAGAGCTTCAGTATTAAAGGTAAATTTTTTAACCCTAGCACAACACTTTTTAAGTTTAAGTTGCAAGACACTTTTAACAAGGTAATGGTCAGATCCCATTTCAGCTCCCCTATATGCCCTGGTATTTCTAACAGAACTAGCCCATTTGCTGTTAATTAATATATAATCAATCATATTCTTATGCAGCCCATCAGGTGAGACCCATGTGTATTTATGTATGTCGCGGTGTTTGTAATATGTGTTAGTTATTCTGAAACCATTTAGTTTACTTACCTGTAGGAGACGTTGCCCATTGCCATTGCAGCTACCAATACCAAAAGGGCCTATTACTCCTCCCCAAAGGTCAGAGTCGGTACCAACTTTGGCATTGAAGTCACCAAGAACAAGAGTAATATCTCCTTTCTTGACAGAATTCAAAATATCCTGAAGTTGTCTGTAAAACCTATCCTTCTCATCCTCATCAGAATCCTCAGTGGGGGCATAACAGCAGATAACATTCAAGTCTTTAATGCTTGTCTGAAATTTTGCTGTAAGAAACCTTTCATTAATGCACTCATATCCTAGAAGAGCATCACTAGCATGTCTGCTGAGCAGCAGACCCACGCCTTGGTGATGCTTTCCATCCTCCCTCCCTGTAAAGAGAAATTTAAAGTTATTTTTCAGTATCTCACCTTTACCTGTCCATCTGGTCTCTTGCAAGCCTAGAATATCTAGGTTATAGCGCTGGAATTCCTGCATGAGGACATCAAGAGAATAATCTCTATGTAATGTCCTCGCGTTCCACGTTCCTGCAGAGAGAAAATGATTAGTAGGATTTTTAAAGAAATTAGGTTTATTGAGATTGGTAGGGCCAACAATATCAAACAGCCCCCTGATCGCAGGCATGGGGCAAAGACCTGTTCCTCCTCCGCTAAAGGCTGAAGTCACCGATGCTGGTAGGAACTTCAGGCACCACCTTTTCAAGTGGACTTTTTCAAGAACCATATGGCCTGCCTGAGACACATTACTCCAGTTTAGGCTTGACGATGCCCAACTAGCAAAGTAAGGTTCAGGTACCTGCGATGGCCTCTGATTAGGATTATCCACCAGCTGATATAAGGTATCCCATGCCTCTGTTCACTTAGAGCTGGCAACCCAGAAGCAAACAGAAAACACAGCGGCAGACTCTCCCTCAACAGAGGCCCACCAGTGCAGCAAATCCAGGATCCATAATCAAGCTCAAATCCATAAACAAGTCCAGTCTAGTAGGTATAAATGGTCAGCACCAGGACCCTGTGAAGTTGACCACTCCTCAGCAGGGTTGAAAAAAAAGAAAAATGTGGCCATAGATGACCAGATCAGTAGGCCATACTGAACTGGCAGCCCTCCCCTTCCGTTCCCTTCCAAAAGAGAATATCTCTTTTGAAAGGTACTAACGGCCTGCACCACGAGAAGGCGGGGTCGGACATTAGGTGCTAGACCTGGCCGGTTCTGTGCATCATCACTGGGGATTGGTACACAGCTCTCCTTCCAGTTTACGCCTAGCTAGGTAAGCTTTTACTCGATACGTAACCCGGTCGAACTGATATTGGAGAGGTGTGAAAAACTGTTTTCCTACTGTTCCTTTTCACAGGGAGAAGAGTTTCAGAAATAAGAATGTCAAAATCACCGAAGGTGAGGTTTTTATCATCGCCAGATGATCTGCGTATTTCAGATGTTTTAAAGAATGTGATTAGTTCTGCACTGATTCTAACGAATTTCATTCAATCATTTTTAATAGAGAGAAAATTATAATGATAGCACTTTAGTAAAGACATTTTAAACTCCGAAAAATAATGATTGCAAATTCTACACAGTTAGTAACAGGGCCGGACTTTGATCTTCTGAGGCCTTAATCTACGACAAGTTTAAAAGGCTCTAAGCTAAAATAAGTTTGAGAGGCCCCAAAATTTTGGGGTGGGAAGTGGTTCAGTCGGTAACGCGCCAGGCTCGTAATCTGTAGTTCCCACGAGTCCCAGCTCGGTCACTGTTGAGGTTTATCTCCGCAAAATTCCCCGCCCTGCCCACGGTCAGTAGGGGACACCGATGGGTTTGGAAAGGCCGCCGTCCATCGGATGGGACGATAAGCCGTGGCCCCGTGTTCGGGAGAGCCATACCCTGTGCACGTTAAAGAACACGTTGGATGGCCTTGACGGGAGGCTACCATCTGTCTCCCAACAACTATTCCAGTGGGTCCCCTCCCCCAACCTTCTCTGAACCTTCGGGGTCCCTGTGACATTTCCATTTAGCCCATGGTGTGCAAAAAAGTGCCGCTCAGAGGTAAAACAACCCAACTCAAGGCCTAAAATTTCTAAAGTCGAAATAAAAAAAAACACCTCCTCAAGCAGCTGCTTGCCACAGAGGTCTGACAGGAGCCTGTCAGTTTTTATGAGGAAATAGAAGGTCTGTGGGATGGCAAGACCTCAACAGAAAAACATCACAAATATCCATACCTTTCCTGGGACTCGAACCTTGGTTCCTTAGAACAGTAGCCAAGCGTGCTAACCACTCGGCCACGGGACGGCTATAGTCGAAATAAAATATATTTATTTTTCTGATTGAAGGGAACATATAAAATAAATATCAATTTCATGAGGCGAAAACATTATACTGACACTGGTTTATGATAATGACTATTTAAAGCTGAAATGAACAGTGTTTGCAGAATAGATTAATTTGAATATAAAATTTCGTGACACAGTAAACTTAAATTTTTGAGGCCCCTCATAACAGTGAGGCACTAAGCTGTAGCTTAGTTAGCTTAAGTCCGGCCCTGGTTAGTCACGACCTTAAAAAATGAAATTAAATTCCCGTTCATTTACCCTTAATGGCAAATTTTGATATTGCTGGTGCAGCATTGAAATTGCACAAGATAAATAAGAAATATTTTTTTCTCATAATTTGTTTACTTACCTTTTTCTCCTCCTCTAAAGGGCAGAATTTCCGTATCAGTCCTTCAAAATCATATGGAAGATCTATTCCGTGTTCTGGTTTACTCCTATCGACAATATTCTTTATAGTCTGAAATATATAAACTCATGGGAAGAATGAATTTTGAAGACGTAACACTCAATTTTTTATTTTCATGATAGATCATCATAAATGTTATACATCAAAATTTCAAATTTACAGTAAAACAATTTAGCCTTTAATAAAATTTCGGATCTATGTTACTCGGAGACGACTTCTCATCATTACATAGAGATGAAACAAACCTCAATAAACAATTGATTACTAAAGCTAAAAGAGGAAGCTTTAGCGGAAGAGTAATTTTTTTTTTTTGGAAAATAATGCCTATGTAATAGTAAGAATTAAAGATTTACTTAATCACTTATTGAATTTCGAATTACGCAAACCCCCTTTCGAAGCAACTATCGCATATAATCGGTCGATACCTGAAGAATACACTTATCAAAATTTTATAAAAAATTATTCTATATTCCAATTCGATATTGGAGTGCGGTGTATCTCAATCGGTAGTGCGCCACGCTCGTAATCTGCAGTTCCCAGGTTCGAGTCACAGCTAAGCCAGCGTCGAGATTTATCTCCACAAAAATTTGCATCGTGCCCTCGGTCAGTAAGGGACACCGATGGACTTGGAAAGGCCGCCGTCCATCGACTGGGACGTTAAGCCGTTGTTCCGTATGCCGTTGTTCCCTCTGCATGTTGAAGAACTCGCTTGACGGAAGTTACCATATGCCTCCCAACAGTTGTTCCAGTGGGTCCAATTCCCCGCCTTGCCCACGGTCAGTAGGGGACACCGATGGGCTTGGAAAGGCCGCCGTCTGTCGGATAGGACGTTAAGCCGTGGCCCCGTGTGCGGGAGAGCCATACCCTGTGCACGTTAAAGAACACGCTGGATGACCTTGACGGGAGGCTACCGTCTGTCTCCCAACAGCTGTTCCAGTGGGTCCCCTCCCCTAGCCTTCTCTGAGCCTTCGGGGTCCATGTGACCTGGCCATTTAGCCCATGGTGTGCAAAAAAGTGCCGCTCAGAGGTAAAACAACCCAACCCAAATCCAGTGGGTCCCCTTCCTCCAACCTTCTCTGAATTATCGGGTCCTTGTGACCAAACCATTTAGCCCAATTTGTGCAAAAAAAAAGTACCGTTCAGAGGTAAAACACCCCATTTCGGCATCAGCAAATTTCTGCAACTGCAGATAAAGAAAGAGATTTAAATTTAAGATATTAAACGAATTCTGTCACGTTTATTATAGTGTTGAGCAAAAAACGCCCTTGCAAATATTAGATAGAAACTATATTGGTTTCCATAAATTAAGGAAAATTCCTATGTTAAGTTGTTAAGTCAATGGGAAGCTAACATCAAGGCTCTATAACTTCTAAAACAATTTTTTTTTGTTTTATAAAATGTGATTGCAGATAAAGATCTCAATCAAATAAATCAACATCTTGATTTTCGACAATATTCGTCCAGTATTTAATGAGTTATGGAACTTTGAATATTTAACAACAGCAATGCCAGTCTTAAGAAACTTACACAAAACTGAAGAATAGTGAAAGAATTCTTCACACAAAGTTCTGAAATACAAACTTATTTTATTAAACACTTTGATACAATACTTATTACTAAAATTAATGATATAATACTCTTGATAACTAAATAATTGATACTAATAATTAATGCTAATAATAATTGATACTAATAATTGATACTAATAATAATTGATACTAAAAAATAATTGATATTAATAATTAATGATATAATACTTTTGATACAATACTTATTACTAAATTACTAAATAAATTAAGTTTTGTTTTGCTAGTGTGATAAATCTAGTGATCTAATCAAAGACGAAGGATTGTTTATGCCTGAAGCGAAGATATTCAAGAGATTTGACAGACAAAATGAAGAGGTATTAGTTTAGTAGAACAGAAAGAGCTGGTCTTGTATGCTCTGTAGAAAAAGGGTCTTTAATTTATGTACGAAAACAGTTAGTTTGTTTATAAGTTATTTCATCCATATTTGTGTAATAATTTGCATTGTATTGTAATTTGTATTTTAAATATACGTATTATACTCACGCTCAGTGTCATCCATTTAAAAAATTCCAACACTGTTATCAGTAATGGAAATTAATGATGACATATCACAGCCAAACGAGAAACCACGATGATAGTAGTAAATGTTTTTAACAGTTATTATTATATATCAGTTCCGAAAAAGGCTAAATGCTCCTGAGCTTGGGTCGGGGGTGGCTCAGTCGGTAGCGCGTCAGGCTCGTAATCTGTAGTTCCCAGGTTCGAGTCCCAGCTGGGTCAGCGTTGAGATTTATCTCCGCAAAATTCCCCGCCCTGCCCACGGCCAGTAGGGGACACCGATGGGCTTGGAAATGCCGCCGTCCGTCGGATGGGACGTTAAGCCGTGGCCCCGTGTGCGGGAGAGCCATACCCTGTGCACGTTAAAGAACACGCTGGATGGCCTTGACGGGAGGCTACCATCTGTCTCCCAACAGCTGTTCCAGTGGGTCCCCTCCCCCAACCTTCTCTAAGCCTTCGGGGTCCATGTGACCTGGCCATTTAGACCATGGTGTGCAAAAAAGTGCCGCTCAGAGGTAAAACAACACAATACAACATTGTGTTTCCTTCAATAATAGTCAGAGCTTCTACTACAAGTTTCGTATGTTAAGAAAGAGATTTAGGAATTTAAAATTAACTATTGGCATTTAAACCTTTAAAAGCTACGAATATACACATGAAAAGGAAACATTCAAAGAAATAGTACGTACCACATTCGCATACTAAACGATTCGAACAAGTATACATTCCATCCTTTATATTCGTTTGTAAGCTCGAAGAGGATTGTGCAGATAATGAAAGAGGATGGACAGCGCCAGGCTGAAAACCACACAACCAGGTAGATAAAGGGAAAACGTCTTCATATTTTAACGCATCTTCAGCGATTTACAAAGTAAAGGAAATGTGTCTTCTGTAGAACTTACGCTGCTCGAGGAAAGAATGAGTTTAGGGAAGGTTTTTATAAGGGATAGCAAGGTTGAATTTATTGTTTTATTACGCCTCACTGTAAAGGATATAGCCTGCGTGTGTTAAACACAATGGCACTGTTCTTAAAAAATGTGTTTATTCAGCTGATGTTTCCCAGCTTCCAATGGTAAATTATTCTTTCTTGAATTCTCCCTTTGGAATCACGTTTGACAAAATAGCGAATAAATTATTTTCAAAGTGAATTTTGAAGGAAGTTTTCAAGCTTCGGCTAATGTTTGTGAGCACGAATGCTACTTCATAAGGAAAGTCTCACAAAGTTCCTGTTCGAATCAATAGAGTGGAACATTAAAGGCAAAGAGATAAGGAAGATTCGACAAATTGATGTCACCATTGAAGTTATTGAATGGCAAGCAAATATTCTTCGGAAAAATACCGACTTTTGAATCAACATATATCATACAGCAGTGCTGTCCAACTTCTCTAAGACCGCGGGCAATTTTTTCCTTTGTCAATGTTTCGCGGGCTAAAAAAAAGAATAGGATAGGACCTAACCTATCACCAAATATCCACAGCGGAGATCAAAATGATCTTTTCTTTAGCGATTAGTTTTGTCTGGCAAAAACCTCGCCCTATGCATGCGCAGTGAGAGCGACTCCTGCTGTCGTTAGATGCTCTTATTACCGCAGCTTCATAAAAACTTTTGTTTGATGACCCCGCACCGCTCTTAAAAGGTTTCAAAAGTTTGCCTATCAGCTTAAGAATGTTTTGTAAACTTTATAAATAAAAAATAAATACCCCCTCAAGCAGCTGCTTGCCACAGAGGTCTGACAGGAGCCTATCAGTTTATATGCCAGAGTAGAAGGTCTGTGAGGATGGCAGGACCTCAGCAGAAAAACGTCACATACATCCATGCCTTACCCGGGGCTCGAACCCAGGTCCCGTAGATCAGTAGCCAAGCGCGCTAACCACTCGGCCACGGGACGGCGTAAACTTTATAGAATAAGTAAATTAAAAACTGCATATCAAGCAAAGTAATATAAGTTGACAAAAAATTATAAAGTGGATTGCTGATATTTATTTAAAATTTCAAGTAAAATCTTGATTTTGTTCGCGTGCCACAAAAATCCTTGTGCGGGCTGTCGCTAGTTCGACAGCGCTGATATACAGGATCGTTATAAAGGAATGTTCATTTTTTAAAGTGTTATTGTTGCAGATTATCTTCAATATTCATTTGATAATACCGTGTGTAGGTTTCAAATAATCAAACAGGTAATAAATGAAATTATTTAATAGCTAAGACAATTGATCTACAATAAATAAGTAAAACCTATCTAATTTATTGATTAAACAAATTTTCAAATTATGCATAAGTGTACAAGGACTATTCTTAATATAGAGCAAATAAATCTATAACTAAATTTCATCAGTAGTCATTTTTAGGCTTCACCTTTCAAAAAATAACTCGGAACTCTCAACACAAACGATACCCAAGAAAGATGCATCAACAAGCCAGTGGGCCGTAATTAAAATATTTTTTACATAGGTTACCCATACCTCTAGCATACTACACAAATTATACGGGGCGGGGGTGGCTCAGTCGGTAGCGCGCCAGGCTCGTAATCTGTAGTTCTCAGGTTCGAGTCCCAGCTGGGTCAGCGTTGAGATTTATCTCCGCAAAAATTCCCCGCCCTGCCCACGGTCAGTAGGGGACACCGATGGGCTTGGAAAGGACGCCGTCCGTCGGATGGGACGTTAAGCCGTGGCCCCGTGTGCGTGAGAGCCATACCCTGTGCACGTTAAAGAACACGCTGGATAGCCTTGACGGGAGTCTACCATCTGTCTCCCAACAGCTGTTCCAGTGGGTTCCCTCCCCCAACCTTCTCTGAGCCTTCGGGGTCCATGTGACCTGGCCATTTAGCCCATGATGTGCAATAAAGTGCCGCTCAGAGGTAAAACAACCCAACCCAACAAATTATACACTACACTCTTTCTTCTTTTCAGTTGAATCTGAAATTCGTTACAGTTCCATTACAGTTGTGACATATTTATATTTTCAGTTGCATTACGTTTACTCACGCTTTCGATGACCAATATTTTTCACGTTCACATATGGTTTCAGTATATTTTATTAAATAATGAAGTGGCAAAAGTAATTGTGTATATAAAATGTCAAGAAATCCCGAAAGTTTCTTGCTTAACGGAAGTTAGCATCACATTGTGGCACTACCTTTAGATAATTCTCCAATCTGCAGTTATGCATACGGACAACATAACCAAACTAATTGCACACTATTCTGCTCAAAGGAAAGTTGCTGACTCGTAACCTCATCTTACTATTATTTATATATATAAATAAAATAAATAAATACCCTCAAGCAGCTGCTTGCCACAGAGGTCTGACAGGAGCCTGTCAGTTTATATGCCATAGTAGAAGGTCTGAGAGGATGGCAGGCCCTCAGCAGAAAAACGACACGAACAGCCATGACTTACCCGGGGCTCGAACCCAGGTCCCAATTAATTTATAATAACATATTATAATAACCTCTATGTCCTTCTTGCGACCCCCATCCAAAATCACAAAAATTCGAATTTGTTCCCACAAATTACAAAAGGTTTTCGACTCTTTGTTTAGTGCATCACGATGAGCTGGGGTATTACAACAGTCCCTGCCATTTTCTAATAATAAAAATAAATACCCCCTCAAGAAGCTGCTTGCCACAGAGGTCTGACAGGAGCCTGTCAGTTTGTCAACTCTTCAAAGATATGTTGAGAAAAGATGTCGAGGTTGATTTCGCTGACCATATCATTACTATAATCATGGATACATCATTTTCGCCTTTTACATATTACATCACTTTTTTTCTCCTTATAGTTCCTGTTTCTGTATAGCTAATTTCACGAACCAGTCTACACCTCTGACATCTCGAAATCTGTTTCATACTGTTAAACAGTAGATGAAATAAAAATACTACTACATTTAAATTTTATTTGTAAGGGCATGTGGAGGGGCAAAAATCACAATCGAGCCAAAAAAAATAAGGGGGGGGGGAGTATAATGTATAATATAACATTATCCCCCTCCGTTTTACAGGTCTTTAAGAAATTTCTTGAAGAATGCAAGAATTTTTGGGTTGTGGTTTTACCTCTGAGCGGCACTTTTTTGCACACCATGGGCTAAATGGCCAGGTCACATGAACCCCGAAGGCTCAGAGAAGGTTGGGGGAGGGGACCCACTGGAACAGCTATTGGGAGACAGATGGTAGCCTCCCGTCAAGGCCATCCAGTGTGTTCTTTAACGTTGGGTTGTTTTACCTCTGAGCGGCAATTTTTTGCACAGCATGGGCTAAATGGCCAGGTCACATGGACCCCGAAGGCTCAGAGAAGGTTGGGGGAGGGGACCCACTGGAACAGCTGTTGGAAGACAGATGGTAGCCTCCCGTCAAGGCCATCCGGCGTGTTCTTTAACGTTGGGTTGTTTTACCTCTGAGCGGCACTTTTTTGCACACCATGGGCTAAATGGCCAGGTCACATGGACCCCGAAGGCTCAGAGAAGGTTGGGGAAGGGGACCCACTTGAACAGCTGTTGGGAGACAGATGGTAGCCTCCCGTCAAGGCCATCCAGCGTGTTCTTTAACGTGCACAGGATATGTCTCTCCCGCACAGGGGGCCACGGCTTAACGTCCCATCCGACGGACGGCGACCTTTCCAAGCTCATCGGTGTCCCCTACTGACTGTGGGCAGGGCGGGGAAATTGCAAGAATTGTATACAAGTTTAATAAACTTTTTATCTCTATTACCCTTACGAGCATTCTGAAAAGAGGGGGGATGGCTTCCTTGCTCCCCCCATAGATCAGACCCTGTTTGTAAGTAACCTAGGACATGAAATAGTGTAGTTCACTCTTGGTTTCAAAAACCGAGCATGTGAGAACCTCCCCGTAAAAAAAAAAGCGAAAAAAAAAAAGAACAACGGATTCGAATACAGAATCTTATGGTTATGATCGAAGCGCTTTAACATCCGAGTTAAAGGTGTGTCGATCCACACTTGCTCGATAAAATAAAAGTAATTAAGTGTTGGGAACCAATTTTACCTGCTATTTAAACCGATAATGAACTATTTTGAAGTAACCAATCAGGACCAGTCCCAAAGAGTGTGGTAGGAACGATCACCCCACCCTCAAAGTCAAAGAGAAAGCGTTCGAGAGAATCATTGTGCAGTTCTATTGAATCCCGCTACTGAAAGCTGCTCACTGTTCCCCTCTTCACAAAATGTGGTTCCTGGAACCGCCTCTGTAACCAATGGCATTTCTTGTTACAACTGGCTGGATGTGAGTGACTATCACTAATGATAGATCGATATCCTATGATTTTTTCATAACGTGAATTACAAGTCCGCGCACCAAATGATTGCAGCCCAAGGCTGATAAAGAAAGTGTAGTGACAGTCTTTAGTCTCAGTTACATCGTATTGTTTTACCTTTGAGTTTTTTGTGCATACAATGGGCTAAATGCCAGGTCATAAGGATCCAAAGGGCTCAGAAGGTTGGGGGGAAGGGGATACTGTGGACAGTTGTGAAGAAACAGATGAGAATTACTCCCTCTGAAGTCGTTGTAATAACACATTTTCCATCTTTTTATGATTGCATGGTTGAATATTAAATTATTTGTATCTAAACACTGAACAATCTAACAAAGAAGTATGGCTCTGAGAATATTTTAATTACCGTATAGCAGCCGAAAAATTAGTAAATATACTTCATTTTCAGGACTAAAAAAATCAGCAACACTAAATTAGATTGCAAAAAAAAATACATATTGCACTATTTGGAGACAATAATTTCGGAATTTTGTTTATCGGAACTGCATTTTGAATCTTTTTGATTCAATCACTTGCTCTCCTTGGAATTTTTTCTAGATCCAGGAAGCTTTCAAGGAAATTGGAATTGTTTTGAACTCCCAATGTTTGTTTTTTTTTAACAGCTGTTTTTCCGATAAGGTTTCACTGAGCACAAACGCTAAACACAGTATCAGCTGTATGCTGTACAAACATCAAACGAACACGACTTCTACGATATTTGATGATGGTATTGTATGCAAAACGTGACCGTGCTGGAATTTTCGGCGCTTTTCCCCGTTCTTTGTGTTGCGAAGACGTTTTAATAGTACACATATTTAATCAGTAATGACTGAAATGCAATGGAATGCTTTGGTGTCTTTCCTTGGTAGTACTGCCTATCAGCAAATCCGCTATCAATAACAGGAATCTGAATTTCTTTAATCAGTTAATTAAATTCTTAAGTCAGTTGACTTTCAGACATGATTTACCTATTAAGAAAGTTTTACGTTTATGGAAAATATCGATCTGGTTAATTTACGTTACCCTATGGTCGAAAAGTTGATTTTCGAATCTGGGGCAGCTGCGCAAGGCGAGCAGTCGTGTTGTTGTGATTCGTTTCTACGAAGTTTTCGCCTTTTTCTTTTTACTTTTCTTTTAAATTACTTCTATATCAACTGTGGCAGGAATAAATCCTCTTACTCTCTCAGTTCCTGAAGAAATGAAATGTTTCGAAGAATCTTCAATTCTGTAAGTGTTTTAAAGTTTATACATCTTCTTAAGCCTAAACATCGAACGCCTCTTGTTGTTTGCCGGAGACGAGTTCGTGACCTTCAAAGAACCCGACTCTCCCGCATCCCTCTGCAAGTTGGAGGACCATCTCTACGTTTTATTGCTCCTTCGACTGCTGTTGCCCCCTCGCTCCCTTTCTTCTTCTCCCCCTGATAAATTTTTGAAGTCACATTGCTTGCACTAATTCATATTATTAGCTCTAATGATGTTACATTTTTGAAAGAGGATTCAAACCTAGGTTTTAAAAAATTTTATAATGCTACTCTTATTATTCAAAAATTGCAAATGACACAGTGGAATGATATAGTTGATGAAGACATGAGTACAGAATTAGCATATCAGAAAATATTAAGTGAAATTGATGAAATTCGGGAAAATTCTTGTTGTAGTAAACAAATTAATAATTGTAAAACTAAGAGAATAAGGAAAGAATGGATTACATATGACATTATTTTAGCAATTAAAAATAGAGATAAATTATGGAAAAGATGTAAAGATAATGTAAATAATAAACAAAATTATGACATATAAAATGGAAAGAAATAAGGTAAACATCATTATACATAAAACGCATAAAAACGCATATTTTATTCAAATAAATTAGCAATTAATAAAGGTAATAATACTAGAATGTGGGAATTAATTAATGATATTATTGATGATAAAAAAGGATGTCAATCGACGAAAATGTTGAAAGACACTTGATTAGAGATAACACTCCAAAAGAAATTCTAAATAGTTTTGTTAAGTTTTTTGTAACAATTATTAGTGAGATGCAAGCAGAATATGCGACGATGAATACCAGGTCAGATAAGGTTTACGAATTATGTTACATAAATAAGAATTCTATGCATTTTCCACTAGCTAGTAACTTCGATGTTGCCAATATTATAGATCACTTAAAATATAACACATCTCCTGGATTTGACAATATTAAACCAAAATAAATAAAGGAAAGTAAATGCAATTTTGTTCATGTAATAACAATTCTTATAAATAAAATTTTTGAAAATTCGCAAATCCCAATAACTATGAAAATTGGAATTATTCGTCCGGTATATAAAAGTGGATCAAAAAAGAATTTTAATAATTATAGACCAATCACTCTATTAACAATTTTTGATAAGATAATGGAAAAATACGTTGGAGATCGCTTGGAAAATTTTTTGAATAAAATTAATTTTCTGTCAAGTCAGCAATTTGGGTTCCGTAAAGGTATGGGAACGCAAAATCTTTTAGAAGATCTTATTAATAATATTAATATTAATTTAAATATAGGAAAGAAATGCGTTGCAGTATTTATGGACTTAAATAAAGCATTTGATTCAGTTGACATTGATATCTTGCTACAGAAATTATATATACTTGGTATAAGAGGGAATATTTTTGAATGGTTTAAAAGCTACTTATTACATAGAGAAATAGTTATGAAAATAAATGATAATTTTAGCGATAAATTTCAGAACAATTTTGGAGTTCCACAAGGATCTATTCTCGGCCCTATGCTATTTCAAATATACATAAATGATTTGGCTAATATTAATTTCGATAGTAAATTATATATGTATGCTGATGATACAGTGCTAATCAACTTCCACTCTGATTTAGAATACGCTATTTGCAATCTACAAAGTGATTTCAATAAAGCAGTTAAATGGTTTTCTCTTAACAAACTGAGTGTAAACGAGAAAAAAACTAAATTTATGTGTATTGGTTCTCAACAACCTACAATTAATAGAAGAATTACTAAGCATCGAATAAGTTGTACTAGGCTGGATGGTTTATCACCTGGTACATGCAATTGTCCTAAAATAGAAGAAGTAAATGAAATAATTTACCTAGGCTTGAAAATGAATTATAGACTTTCTTTTTACAACCATTCAAACATTGTTGTCCTGCTGCGAAAATTTTGAAAATACTGTTCAATCAGGTGGTTACGCTATTGTTTTGTACATTGAAAACAGTTGGATAGTATAACTTTATTGCATTGGAATTATATCTCGTATAGGGATCATAAAGATGCTACATCCCTACGACCTCTATACGAGATCCTATTTATAAGCCATTAAATAATCTGCCTATACTTCGGCAGTTTTAGTGCTTGCTACACGCACATAGAGGTCGACATGTTCCGAAACCATCACACACCCACGCCACAGGTGTCACCTTCAATGATGTTAGATGGGTTGGTTGTTTTATCTCCAAGCGGCACATTTTTGCGCACAATGGGGTAAATGGCCAGGTCACATGCACCCCGAAGGCTCAGAGAAGGTTGGGGGAGGGAATCCACTGTAAGAGCTGTTGGGAGACAGATGGTAGCTTCCGGTCAAGGCCATCCAGCGTGTTCTTTAACGTGCACAGGGTATGGTTCTCTCGCACACGGAGCCACGGCTTAACGTCTCATCCGATGGCGGGGACCTTTCAAAACCCATCGGTGTCCCATACTGACCGTGGGAAGGGCGGGGCGTTTTGCGGAGTTAAATCTGAATGCTGACCCAGCTGAGACTCGAACCTGGGAACTACAGATTACGAACCTGGAGCGCTACCGACTGAGCCACCCCCACCCCCTCCCACTCAAAATAGACAAAAATGAAATATTTCACATTTAGAATCAAGGAGCATTTCAGTCTATTAGTAACTTAGGTATGAAATTTAACAACATTGGAAATTTTCTGAACGTGCGCATAATCTTTTCATATATATATATACAGTCGTATCAGAGTAATATGACCACCTACCATAATATATGTATGGTAAGTGGTCATATTATTCTGATACGACTGTGTACATTATCGAGAGTATTTTCAGAGTTGGGTTGTTTTACCTCTGAGCGGCACTTTTTTGCACACCATGGGCTAAATGGCCAGGTCACATGGACCCCGAAGGCTCAGAGAAGGTTGGGGGAGGGGACCCATTGGAACAGCTATTGGGAGACAGATTGCAGCCTCCCGTCAAGGCCATCCAGCGTGTTCTTTAACGTGCACAGGGTATGGCTCTCCCGCACACGGGGCCACGGCTTAACGTCCCATCCGACGGACGGCGGCCTTTCCAAGCCTATCGGTGTCCCCTACTGACCGTGGGCAGGTCGGGGAATTTTGCGGAGAAAAATCTCAACGCTGACCCAGCTGGGACTCGAACCTGGGAACTACAGATTACGAACCTGGCGCGCTACAGACTGAGCCACCCCCGCCCCGAGTATTTTCAGAATCACATGGACCCCGAAGGCTCAGAGAAGGTTGGGTGAGGGCACCCACTGGAACAGCTGTTAGGAGACAGATGGTAGCCTCCCGTCAAGGCCATCCAGCATGTTCTTTAACGTACATAGGGTATGGCTCTCCCGCACACGGGGCCACGGCTTAACGTCCCATCCGACGGACGGCGGCCTTTCCAAGCCTATCGCTGTCCCCTACTGACCGTGGGCAGGGCGGGGAATTTTGCGGAGATAAATCTCAACGCTGACCCAGCTGGGACTCGAACCTGGGAACTACAGATTGAGCGTTACCGACTGAGCCACCCCGCCCCGAGTATTTTCAGAATCAGACATATTTAGAAAAATATTGTGCAATGTGTTTTTGAAAGTTGCTGGAATTTTTTCAGTTGTCATTTTAAAACTTAACATATTAAACAATTTTGGTGCAAGGTATAGAGACCTTGTGTTGATCTCCACTTTATGTTTCAAAATATTTCTTATTTGGTCTATTTCGCAAGGACTTTTCAGATTGCAAATCCATCCGTCTGTAAAACGTGGTCCAAGGGAGGATGAGTAAGGAGACGACATGATTGTTTCTAAATGCTTTTCACAAGGAAAAAAAATTAATTCCCAAGTTAAATGTGATTTAAAAAAGAATGAAAAATTCATTTATTCCTAAATTAATTTACAAGAGAAAAATTTATTCGTAAATTAATTTATAAGAAAAAAATCCAGTTATAAAATAATATATTCGTAGGTTAATTTATAAAAAATTAAAAGCAAGATTCATTTTTAAAAATAATATATTCCTAATTTACAAGAAATAAAAATATAATATATTCGTAAGTTAATAAGGAATAAAAAATAAATACAGTTTAAAAATATACACAAATATAAGAAATAAAAATAAATATAATAATATAAAAAATAGAAATAAATATAATAATAAAAAAGAAATACAACCTCCGTGTCACGTGACACGAAGGTTGCCACATCACTAATTTCTAAAAAAAATTGTTGCCAGATATGTTTTCTGAATTCTGTAACCAACCATAGAGTTCTGATAGTTTTTGAGCGACTGTACAAGAAATTAAAATATAATTCCCAAGTTAAATGTGTATTACAAGGAATAAAAAATTCATTTATAATTTATTCCCAGGTGAAATGTGGTTTTCTTGGAATAAAAAAAAAAATCATTGATAAATGTGAAAAAATGTAGGTGAATTTACAAGAAATAGTGATCAGTTCTTTCTTCATCTTTCTTTAAGTACCTTAAGCATATATTACCCTTGGAGGAATGGATAATCGCGCTGATAAACGTTATGGAACTGGGTTTAAGACAGGCTGTGGATTTTTTTTTAAACTATAATACGTGTGTTAAACAAAGAAGGGGAGACCTAGGATGCGGTGGGCAGACAATGTCAAACAGGACCTTGTTAAAATTGGTGTGCAGTGGCCAGATGCAGTAGATGTAGCTCAGGATAGACTTGCTTGGAGAACTAAATTGCACGGTCTGGTTGGACCTCCGTAGCCCATGGCTGCTTGAGGATGATGATGATGATGACAATATTTCGGTAGGTTTTGGTTTGGGTGATGTCGTCAAAATCCAAGTTGGCGGACTTGGTACTTTGAATTTTTTGGGACCTTTAGAGTTGTTTACTTCACGAGGGGTTTGGGTGGGTCAACCAGGGGATCTTAGAGGAGGCCGTGTGACGTCAGAATTAAAAATGGCGGACGAACGGCAAAATCTCGGAGTTTGTGGTGATGACGTCAGAAAACAATATGGCGGACGAACAGCAAAATAGCGGGACTTTTTGAAAAGAGAGCGTGGCACTTCCGCTTCTCATTTCCGCTCACCATACCGGCTGTATCGCTACTTTCGCTACAATGTGGTTACTATTCCCATATTTATTTTATTAAAAATCCATTAAAAACTCTTAAAATCTTCTGCATAGATAAAATCCAGTTATAGAATATTACAAAAAAATATTATGAACAAAATAGCGGCGGCAAGCTAACACTGCTAAATTATTTCTTCAGTAATTTGTAAAATTAAGTAATTGATCATACACTACACAATTATGCATTTATATATCTATATGCATTTAAAAATTCTTAAAACTGTTATGTTTATAGTTACTTTTGTTGGAATAAAACGTCTGTTATAATACAAAGAAAAAAATATCAAACAGACCAATCAGATATGCAAAAACAAAAAAAAACAAAAAAAGCAATTAACGATCTCGCCGGAAGGCATCTCCCGCATAAATCGGAGGTTACCTATATGTTAATAATGACCCCATTGATAGCTGAATTGCTAGAAACTACGTTATATTTTTTTAAATGAAAGTGTCTCCGAGCATTTTCGAAGGGACGGGGGTGGCTCAGTCGGTAGCGCGCTAGGCTCGTAATCTGCAGTTCCCAGGTTCGAGCCCCAGCTGGGTCACCATTGAGATTTATTTCTGCAAAATTCCCCGCCCTGCCCACGGTCACCGATAGGCTTGGAAAGGCCGCCATCCGCCGGATGGGACGTTAAGCCGTGGCCCGTGTGCAGGAGAGCCATACCCTGTGCACGTTAAAGAACACGCTGGATGGCCTTGACGGGAAGCTGCCATTTGTCTCCTAACAGCTGTTCCAGTGGGGCCGTCCCCCACCTTCTCTGAGCCTTCGGGGTCCTTGTGACTTGGCCATTTAGCCCATGGTGTGGAAAAAAGTGCCGCTCAGAGGTAAAACAACCCGAAAATTTTCGCAGCATGCATTCCATCCTCACTCTCGATGGTGTTCTGGTACAAGCTCATGGGCGCCCGGTATTTATCCTTGACTAGGTTGGGTGTCACGTATCTATTCGCTGCCGAACTTTGAATATTGGCATATCTCCGATGGCCGATTGTTTCCTGCTATTTACATATCTCTTCTTCCATTACTTCTTGGTGTTGCGATTTCCACTTTCAGCAGTGTAACTCTCTATCCCAACAAAACATCTCTGCGTGAATTCTTAAATGATGTCGAAATTCTGAAGCACATTTCGGTGTCATTATGAAAATGGTGAAGATATCACTTCATATTGGCAGCTAATAACGAAACTAAACGAATTAACCAACCTAACTAAATAATAATAGCGAACAAATATAACAGAAACCGCAATTTAACTAATGGTAAAGCATAATGCATTGATTTGGACAGTTTTGAAAGAACTTATCGCTGGATATTACCGTTACGGGTAATACCGTCAAAATCATGGAGGTAGGAAGATGAGGAGACGCCCTAACGCGCTTTCCCTGTGAAAGGAAAATGATGCTTATGCAGCATTGCGCTAGCCATGTTGTTGCATTCAAAACAAACCGTCTATCGCTGTAATCAAGGCTACTTACACTCAGTTTTACTGTGCGATTCGGGCAGCCGTAAGCTGAACAGGCTGCCAAAATACAAATGTCGACAAAAATTAGTATAGGTGAGTAACTACTGATCAATGTTTTGAATAGAACAACATGGCTGCCGTAGCATCACTTTCAAGTGCTGAGGGCTCCTCGTCTCATCTTCCTACCTCCATGGTCAAAATCGCGTAAATTTCCAAGTTTGTAACTTATTTTTTATGCTAAGAAAATGTGGTATGTTTTAAAGCCTTATGCTAACAGGTGTAGAGAGCATTTGTCTCACACAATGAAATTAGAAAAAATGCCTGCTGTGCGATATAAAACAGTGCGTGACTCATAGGGCTGTGATAGGTCAGAAATTTCACAGAATTAAAATCATTGTCGTTTTAGCAGATGTTATAAAAAGAAAAATATCAAGAAGAAAAAATGTAGATTTTTCGTGTTGTTTAATAATTATCTTTTCAATAATTTTGTTATATTAATCATGTTTTTTTCACGGGATAAATCTTTATTTCATTAGACTGATATTTTTGTTAAAATGAAGCATTTCTACATAGATATGTATTGCAAATTTCCCTAGTTTGGGAAACAAGTCCTTATGCTGAATATCTCCGCCAAACTCCCCGCCCTGACAACGGTCAGTAGGGGACACCGATGGACTTGGAAAGGCCACCGTCCGTCGGATGGGACGTTATGCCGTGGCCCCATGTGTAGTAGAGCCATACCCTGTGCTCGTTAAAGAACACACTGGATGGCCTTGAGGAGAGGCTACCCTCTGTCTCCCAAGAGCTGTTCTAGTGGGTCCCCCTTCCCAAACTTCTCTGAGCCATCAGGGTCCTTGTAACCTGACCATTTAGCCCATGGTGTGCAAAAAGTGCCGGTTAGAGGTAAAACAACCCAACAACCGAAATCAAACACGACTCGAACATGAAGGAAAAAATGTGGGCGATGTTTATGAGTAATATATCAAGTGAAAGTTGCGGAAGGTAGGTGGTATTCTAGGGACAAAAAAAAAATGAAAAAAATACTTCTCTTGCTATATGCGCCTTCAAAAGTAGAAAATAAACCTAAAGCATATCGATGGCACAGTCACTGAATTCCTATTCACTTCAGAGGAAGATAAGGAGAAGATTTACCTACTCAACAAAATTTCTGACGTTTTATCTACCTTTGAAGAAAATCGAATTCAATGACCGATTGCACCATTTCTCTACGTTTTTTATTTATTTATATTTCGGCTATTTACTGTTCTTTAATCTTTTCATAGACAGTTAAAATTTCCCTGTATGTACAATAGGTAGTTATGCATATATAAACAGTTGATCATTTTCCAAACAAATCGGATGTTGAATATCATGATGTGATAGAATTGAGAATCGAGTTTATCCAACACTTTACTTCATCCAACTTTCTTTACCCAGTAATGGGACTTAAATTTATGTTCTATGATCAATAACTGGCTACATAACTTTTATGTGGGCCCGAAGAGCTCTAGGCAAATAAAAACTACCAGCAAAATTATACGTAAATTTATTAAAAATTGAATTAGTTCCGTTTATTCAACGGAGTGCACAATGATGAAATCGGAGGTTATCGTGTTACGCATGTACTTTTCTAGCTACATCCAAAATTTAAAATGTAAAGGCATAATATACTTCTAAAAATAATGGAGCATATTTTTAGGGTCTGTAAAGCCCATATCATTTGTCTCGTGGTTTTAAAATGTTTAATATTCACATTAAGATGCATAACAATACTCTGCAATGTTTAAAATAAAGATGAAATATTCTATAAAATTTCTAAATTATTGTTATATTAATATATTACTAAATTGTTATATTAATAAATTATTGTTATTATTGTATTGTTATATTAATAAATTATTGTTATATTGTATTATTAATAATTATAATAACCATACACCTGTGTTTATGGCAAGGTGATAACCTTGCCATAAACACAGGTGTATGGTTATTGAACTAATTTCAATTTCTCTAGGGTGTTAAACCTAATGGCTCTTGCAATAGTTCTGTGGAAAGAAGCCACTTAAGGTTAAATTATTTTTCTTTGTCAATACACTATAAAACAAGTTATAATTTTCACTGTAATATGATAGCAATTACAGTGGAGGTCAAATGGTCTGACTACATGGTTTTTTGCTTGTTTCTCTTGTTAGTGACTTTCTAGGTAACAAATCATAACTCTTAACTTCATTCATATGTAAACTATCGAGATTTTGGTACCCTGTAGTTCCCGATGTACTCGAAAGAACGGGCCCAAATTTCGTACGAGGGCTTCCTCTGTAGGACCCCGTTTCGGTTTTAAAAAAAAAAATCCAGGTTCTTCCAGCAATGGGAAACATTACTATAATAATACGTTTAGGAATATGGGGATCTAACAACGGCAGCAGATTTAAACGTTTTTATGACTCTTGCATTCACAGTTAAGGAACAGTAAATGATACCAATAGATTTCGTAGCATTACTGTTTCCCGTAGGAATAGAAGGGTAAATATATTTGCTTGTAGAAAACCTCCCTTTTGGAATTTCGAATTGAAATTCGGCAATGGAACTCAGACGATTTTGGAAGTCTACCACCATTCCCGATTTATAACTGAAGCCGACACACGGACAACTTTTATTATTATAGATTACACAAGGAGTGGATTAACATCTTAAAGAAAATATTAAGCGTTTTAAAACCAGAATATTATAGGTGAGTCCTTTACTTTAATGACACCTTGACATCTTTTTGGCACCTTTTTTACCTATCTTCCTATTGCTTTTCGCTCATTATTTACACGTTTGTTAATTGGTTAGTTCTTTGTTATTTTGTATATTTGTCAAGAAAATTGTCCATTCAACAAAACAAGTTGTGTGTCAAATAAAAAGTTCGTTATGTGGGGAGCGTTACAGTACATAATATAAAAATGCCGTCCCGTTGTTTCTTCCATCTAATAAAAAGAGTGAAATTTGAAAATAATTTTTCCAAATATATCTTCCGCATACGAGGACCCACAGTTATAGATATGGCAAATGAAAGCTTATCGTGTGAGCATCGTCTTAATCTACTGTGTGAACAGTGTTTCCTAAACTATTCACTTTCTTCTGAAGTAATGAAATGCAATATTCAATGCGGGTGTATCTTTGCTTTGCTTTAGTAATAGCAGATGAAGCAATTCATTTCATATTAGAAGTTTCATCTCAAGCAAGATGGTAACCTTTTCATATAGATTAGGGGTTCTCAACGTGGGGTACGCGATAGAACTTTTTGGGGTACGCCGTGAGACCTCAAAGGTCGCTAGATTTAGTAACAAAGCCAGTGTTTTATTTTATTCCCATTTTTATACTATAACTATAGTTTATCTATCTATACAAGGGGTACGCCAGTTACATACACATTTCCAGGATGTACGCGAAGCATAAAACTTTGAGAACCACTGATATAGATCATAAACATCATCATTTAGCGAAATTTGGGGGTGAACTGAATAGTACTGAAATGACGAAAAGGGTTCCAATGTTATTTGAATGGAAAACCACATTCAGAGCTATCTAACTGTATAAATAGTGTTTCACGGAAAAATGTGCTGAAAATAAGCTTAAAATGTACCTCAAAAATCTTTAAATCGATATCCAACAATATTCATTTAATATCTGATGAATTTCACATTCTAAAGCATTTCACTGCGTCCTCGGTGTTCAAATTATTTTGGTCAAAACTGACAAAAAAGGCAATAATTGTTATAACAAACCATTTACTGAAACGAATGTAATTTTAGAAGATAGTTTAATGATACTTTTAGTTCTTATTAATTTCGAAGAAAAATGTTTATCAGGGTCTATAACAGAAACATCTTCTGTAAAATGATCCCGACTTCAATAGCACTTGAAATATTAACGAATATTACTGAAACACGAGATTTAGAGAAATTTAAGTGAAATATTCAGTTTACCTTCAGGAACGTTTTTGGTAAAAACATTTATTTCAGTTTAAGAAATTTTGAATGTGGCTTTCCATTTTAAACACAGGAAATGTATTAAACCTTTTGTTAATAGAATGTATATTTGACAACAGAATATTGATCATACGTGATTAGAAATTATTCTAAAAGTGTAATAAAACGTGGTGTTATGTAGATAGTGGATTCCGATGTAAATAATAAATATTTATTTAATAGCTCAAAGAATATAAACTACAAGAAATGAAAAATGCAACACTTGCAAGAAGTTATGCAAATGTGTCGAAATTTTGTGAGGCGGTAGAATATGGAAATGATTAGATTTGCAGGACGATCGAAACGTTGGACAGGCGCGAGCTGACGTCAGAGGTGCGGAGCAGTCAAACACAGATAAAGGCAACGAAAGCTCCCTGTATGAAAAAACTTTGTGAAAATCGTTCTAAACCGCTAAAGATGCCCTTACACAGACGTCGACAGCCGTTCCAACAGTTAACAGACTTAGAGCGTGGAAGAAACTTTTGAGCGTGGCCTTAGAGATGCTGGTTTGTCGTTTAGAGACATTGTTGACCCAATCCCAGCACCATCGTACATATATGGCGCCATTAGGTTCAAGAAGGATCCAGCACATGCCAACATGGATCGTGTGACCACAGAGCGACAGGACCGCCATTTGCGTCGCATGGCATTGCGTGACAGATTCCCGACTATAACGCAACTGCAAAGGGACTGTTAACAGGCAACACATCGTGTAACTACCAGGTAGAAGGTAAACAACAGGCTTTTACAATTTTCCTTGCGAGCCTATCATCCGGCACTGCGTTTGCCCCTCACATCTGCCCACAAGTAAGTACGTCATCAGTGGTGTCGTCTCAGACAGAAAGAACAAGAGTGGACTACTGTGGTGTTTAGTGACGAATCTCATTTTGGTCTTGGTCAGCACGACGGAAGATAACGTGTTCGCCGTCATCCAGGGGAAAGGAATGCTATCCAGTGCGACACCTTCACTTAGCTCCAGCACCTGGTATCTTGGTGTGGGGTGCCGTTAGTGGACATCTCGGTCAGAACTGGTCATCATAAGGGGATCTCTAACTGCCCAACGATATGTTACCAACATTTTTGCAGACAGTTGCTGTCCCATTTGTTCAACAGCACGGAACCTCTTACCAGCGGGATAATCCCCGTCTCCACATAGCCCGCATTAGTCTGCACTATCTACAGGAGATCAGGTACTACCATGGTCAGCATGCTCACCGGACATTTCACCTATTAAACACGTCTGGAATATGATGGACCGACAGCTCCAACAACACCCAAGACGTGCGCCAAGCACTATCGCTGAAACACCCAAGTTAGTAACAGCTCTCTGCGTTTCAATAAAATGACAGTAATCCTTTCAAGGTTGCAATTTTTTTTTCTTGTAGTGTATATAAAATATATTTGTCTTATCAAATTTTAAATGTGTTAATTAGCAAACACCATAAACCTAGAGACATTTTTATCTTTGAATAATAATTAGGAGTTGTTTGAAAAATGGGATTAATTATATTCATACTGTAATTTTACTTTTATTTGTGGTAGACCTATGCGCGAATGTCAATTTTGAGTTAAGAATACTAGAGCTCATATACTCTAGTGCAGTGGTTCTTAACCTTTTATGCTTCACGTACTCCCTGGAAATGTGTATGTAACTGGCGTACCCCTTGTATAGATAAATAAACTATTGTTATAGTATAACAATAAAATAAAACATATGCAATATATAACATATATCTAGCGACTTTTTGAGCTCTCACGGCGTAACTGGAAATATTTTACCGCGTACCCCATGTTGAAAATCTAGTGAACACTAGTGAATTTGCATGAATGCATCAATTTCTAAACATTGCTATTATTATTATAGTTTTAAGTCTGCCGGAATTTCTCAATATATCACACACATGCAGTGGAACAAATTTTGTTTATTCATTGTTTATTAGCTGTTATTTGTAGCTGGAACAATTCACATTATCATTTCTCTTCTAGAAAGCGGATTTAATTCATCTTCCAATTGGAGGCGTATTTCTATTCAGAGATTTCACGCTACTCACAATGAGAGTGATTTATTACATAATTCGAAAGTGAGAAAGAAACGAAATATCCTTCAAACAAAGGTTAAATAGTAAAAATCCTACAAAATGAATGCTTCGCTTTCTCTGATGAATTTTTGAAGGACAAGCAATTGTTGAAACGTTCCTTAACCATACAGCCCTACAAAAAATGTAATATTTGCTGGAAATCCGAAGATAACTCTAATTACCGATATCGGGATATTTATTTTATTGGCATAAACTGAACACAAACTATGACAAATCGACCGACCTAGACTGCTTTGTTGGCCTATCGAATAAACATCATTCTCAGCAAGAATAATTGCCTTCAGAAACTTTCTTTACTAGAAATAGATTTTCCATAATGGAAGCAAAATTCCTGAAATTTCATGAAATTGTCATGAAAGAGTTTCTTGTTCAATCTTGATTTACTACTCTCTTAGCCCCCAAAAGCCAATGAAAAGTAAGATGCGATGCCTGAAAATATATCAATCCTCAACTCGTTAGGGAGCTTCTGTGGCTGGTGTTTTAGAAAGTGAATCAACGATGTAAAATATATAATGTTTATTCGTGTAAATACATACAATATTCTAAAACAAAAACGTTTTTTTTCCAATTTCTCACTTCCATAAACTATACATAAAAATTTAAGTTAAAACAAAGGACATTTCTTGCACAATACATGGAACTCTTTGCTGGAATAGGATATTACCATCTGCGAATTGTTTTTGATAGAACTCCTATGGGTGTGTCATCTTTCATTGTTTGAATGCTTTCTTTGATCTTGTGATTTTTCCGTTCCATTCTTTATGTGAAATATAATTTATAGGTGTTAATTTGCACAGTAGGCACAATAGTTATTTTAAGTGATCTTTCTTCTAATCCTGACAAATGCGATATGGAATTCTGGGAAGTTTTTCGCCTTTTCAATAACCTCCGAACCAATAAATTTATTCCCTATTTTGTTAAGCATATTTAAAAAATAAATATCTGAATTCATTGTTAGTATTTTGATGATATTATTATACTAGAGAACAATCGTCAGCACCTTTTGATTTCTAACTGTCACTCCGACCCCTATTTGAATATGAATTCACACTGGCATTTCTTAATATTTCCTAGGTTTACGACCTGAAAAGCCTCAAGCACCAATTTTTGTCTCTTTAGCACCAACATATCGAAATCTGACCTTTGACAACGGACCCCTCACAGCCAAAATTTCACAAAGTTTCTTAGATTTATTTTCCGATTACTACCAGGCACCAATTTATAGCTCTTCAATACTGGTAGATTAGAACTTTATCTGTAACATTGAAGTACACTCTGACTCCAAAATTTAGTAAAGATTCTGAAATATAAACACCTAGACACCAAATTTCATGTTTCTAGCACACTTAAATGAAGGTTTGACCTCTATGTGACTTTTATTTCACCCTGACCAACATTTCAGAGGTAAAATTTGAGATTCTTCTCAAGATTTACGACCTAGATTATCACTATGTACAAATTTTCAGAGCTCTACCATTTCTGCGTCATATTTAGAAATAACCTGATCTCCCTTCCATTCAATCACTCAAGTGATTGAGGGGGGGGGGTCCATTCTGAGGGGGGCATTCAATCACTCAAGTGATTGAATGGACCCCCCCCCCCCTCAGTCAATCCCTCACATTCGTCTATATACAGGGGTTACAAAATGAATTTACCAAAAAGGAAGTCTTTCTATCGTTTTATAACATAGAGGACGGTACTTGAAACTACTGATAGATTCTTATAGGCCTTCTCATACAATGACATGTCTCACCAAAAAAGAAATCACTGCTGACCACTGCCTCAGTTGGAACTGACAACACACAAACAAATAACCATGCCAGACCAGGATTCGAACCAGGCCTAAACCTGATTTTCCTCATGGACCCTTTCTCAGTCTCCTTTACCTCTGTGTCCGGCCTCATAGCCGCTATTTGTTCGAGAAAATGCACTTCATCATCTAAAGTGTTTATTCATAACATAAATTATATATTATATATACATATTCCAATAATCGATAATTTATTTCTAAGTAACAAAAGAAATTCTTAAAGAATTTTGTTTAGAATTCAGTAATTCTAAAATGAAAGTAAAAATTAATTAATTCAAGAATTTTCATTTTATTCAGTGTGAGTATTATGACTGGTGCAAACTGCAAATTTATTTCCTTATTTACTCTGATACTAAATTGTTTTATTTTAATTTAAAATTCATTTACTCTGTTTACTAAAAAATTTAAAAAATGAAGAAATTCCAGGGAACCTTTTAAAAAAATTTTAAATTATTTTTTAAAATAATAAATATGATTTTCCATCTGATTTGTAATATTTTACCTTGGTAATTAAATTTGAGGGCTACCCTCAGAACTTACACTTATCCCCTTTGTTCCGTTTTTAGCATGTAATCCTATAAAATATGGCATGGACCCCTGAGGGGCACATGGCCCATGTTGAGAACCATTGCTCTACATGAGCTACCAATCTCTACAACTATGTTGAAAAATGGATGATTCTAAGATTGATTATAGCTAATGATAGACGACATGTTAAAGTGTATGAATTGAATCACATGAAACTTAGAATTTTTTGGAATATTTTTTTATTTGGATTCTATCACACTTTTTTATATTATACCTTTTTTATTTCGTTTACGTTGATTTGTATTATATATTATACAAAATCATAAAGTATAAATATTTATAAAAGATATTAAAATGCAACATTATAGCATTTATGCTTGTTACATCAGTTAGCGAAAGTATTAAATCGTGATTTCTGGCTTTTATCGAAGTTAAACCTGAAATGCAAATATAATGTTATCCACCTCAATGTTTAACCGTTTCGATGGCGAGAGATTACATCTTGTGTTTCGAAGATGTTATAAGAATGATAACAATTTTATGTCATGTAAACCATTCTTTTTGTGGTATTGTATATATGCTCTCTGCATACGGTTAGGATTTCATCACCTAATGCTAAAGTTCCTAGAAGAGAACAAAAAAAATTTTTTTTCAACCAGGTGGCAGAAAAGGATTAAAAGAATAGCTGAAACAGGGAAGCGACAGATAACTGAAGAAATTTATCGCTTTTTAAACTTTATTTGAAGAGCGTTAAGGTTTTCCATTGTACCAGTATTGGTTATACATGTGTGCAACTGAAAAAATTTGTAAAACGTTTGAACTACCGGTTTATTTATGAACAAAATTAATACAAGTTTTATGTGTTCCGTTTAATCGAACTGTCGTTTCAGTACGTTATTGACTATTCGTGACTGGATGAACCTTCGTGGATGCATCCGAAAATATAAATTGTTGTGATATAGTATACAGCGCCGTTCTGCGGAATTTTAGCGAAGCTGAACGTGGGAAATTGATGTGCAGGCACAAAAACAACTCTAAGGGGCGATCTGCGCATGCGCAGTGTAATCATTTTAGCCCACTGCAGCTATGGTTTGTCTTACTATTGGTATATACGTATATTGCAATTTAACCAGTGTTTCCAAATGTCTAACAGCCATGGCTGTTTGGCACAGTGGTAGCTGACCCTAAAGTTATTCAATGAGTGTTTTATTCCGTTCAGGAGTACATTTTACGATACCTGGAAAAGCCGTTGTATGTTTATTTTGAGTAATTTTGCAGAATTTTTAAAATTAATATGTAAATTAATACATTTAATCATCTTGCGAATATATATAACTCAATGTATGCTGCAGGTTTGTGTTCCCTGGAGCATATCGATGTACATTGGCTTCTGCATTTTGCTCTAACAGTGTAATTCTTTTTTATGGTTGATACGGGAAGTGCCTGCTGCCATCTGTTGAACATTTATACAAGTAAAAATCTCGATATGATATTTATGGAAAATATCTACAATTCTGTAAAATATAATTATATAGATCAAGTTATCGTGCATTCACACATAAATCTCAATTTATTATAATGTACTAAATGCTGTAGGTTGTTCAAAATATTACAATTTTGTTCTTTAGCACAGCTGCTACGAGTTTTACAACACTGGATTTTGTTAAAGAAAATGTCATTACTTCTTGATATTTTCTCTCTAAACGAAAAGAAGATTACGAGGGTACCTCATGAAGAAAATGAACATTTTTCAGAGTCAAAGTGTATGTAAAATTAGTCACGTGGTGTAAGCAATTGAAAACTTTGCTGGGCGATGGAAAAATAATGCAGGGAACTCGCTCCTCTCTCTGACTAGGTGGCTTCATTGCGATGCACGAATTTGCCATGTTTATAGGGCGCTGCAATCGAAAAGTTTACATTACGTCCATGGAAGCTAGCTCTCTTCTCCCTTAGACACTCCTTGTATACAGGGTGATTCAAAACTCTTGGGCTAAACTTTAAGGGTTGATAGAACACACCTAAACAAGCACTTTTCGTCACACAATGCATGGTCGGAACTTCAGCGGTGAAGCGCTAGGGGTTAGCAGTTACTGTGTCAGAAAATGAAGAAACACAAGAATGACATAAGAGGTTTGAAACAATTGCATAAATTACGGACAGAAAGTTCAGAATTTTATTGAACAAATTACAGAAACTGCTCAAAAGAGCAATTGCCAACATTAATGCAGGCGTAGGCGTTACCTTCGACGTAGTGATCTGCGTACATAGGCGAAAACACCAGGCATTTCTCCTACAGCGGCAGCGGCAATAGAAATCCTGGCAACAAGGTCCTCATTGGAATCGATGGTGCTATCGTAGATGAGGCTTTTCATATGGCCCCATCGGAAAAAGTCCAGATATGAGAGATCGAGCGATCGTGGCGGACAAACGATGGGACCACTCCGAACAATCCATCGTCCTGGAAATGTTGCATCCAAGACTTTCCGCACATCCACGCTGAAATGGGTTGGCGCTCTGTCATGTTGGAACCACATAAGTGTTTGAACGTTTGCTGGAACAGAGTTCAGTAATTCTGGCAAGACGTCTTGTAAAAATTCGAGGTACGTTCTTCCTTTCAGTCGGGCTGGCAGAAGGTATAGTCCAATCAGATGGTCATAGAGGATTCCAGCCCAAAAAAGGATGGAGAAACGCCACTGGTAGGAATGTGGACGTATGGCGTGCGGATTATTGGTGGCCCACACATTAGAATTGTGGGTATTAAAAATGCCCTCACGTGCAAAGGTGCATTCGTCAGTGAAGGTCATGTTCATCAAAGTCCGGTTGCGCTGCAGTCTGCTGCAGGAACCACTGTGCAAAATAAACACGAGGTAAATAATCTGCAGGTGTCAAGGCGTGCACCTCTGTGCATGGTAGAGGTATAATCGTTCGTCTCGTAGAACTCGCCACACCGTCGATTGGGGCACACTTACAGCATGGGAAATTGCTCGCATGGTACATTCGGGACGATCTCCAACCCTACGTAGAATTTCTTCTGTCACACGTAGCGTCCTCCCACACCTTGCACTCCCTGTATCCTGAAAGCCAATGAAAAAGGTGCCCGTTTCGCACAGATACCGGTGCAATCGCTGAAAGGTTTTACGATCAGGCACGCGTCTAGTCGGAAAGTCCTCCCGGTACAGTCTTTGGGCTGCCCTCACATTCCCGTCCGCAGCTCCGTACGTGAAATGCTTGTCCGCCTTCTCCTGATTCGTGAAACATCCATCCGTTCTACAATCCATGATAAAAATGACGACGAGTGCGAAAACCAGCGCTTATAATTGTTCACTGGAAAGCGCCCTCTAGTGCTTCACCGCTTGAGCTCCGACCATTCATTGTGTGACGAAAAGTGCTTGTTTAGGTGTGTCCTATCACCCCTTGAAGTTTGAATCACCCTGTATATATAGTGAGAGTTTAAACGCAGTTTCTTTTCTCTAAGATAAATATATAGTAAGAGCCTAAACGCAGTTTCTTTTTACTAACACACACAAAAAAAGAAACATTTTCGATAAGTAGTAATCGAACAATATAGTACTGTATCTCAAAATATATTCATATGTACCATTGTTTGCTTCCATAACCTTTATTTCCTTTGGTCATCCCCAATAATACCAACTTTTGATACCCATGATACCCATTTGATTTTGGTCATCTCATGATGCCCATTTGATTTTGGTCATCTCATGATGCCCATTTGATTTTGGTCATCTCATGTTGCCCATTTGATTTTGGTCATCTCATGTTGCCCATTTGATTTTGGTCATCTCATGTTGACCATTTGATTTTGGTCATCTCATGTTGACCATTTGATTTTGGTCATCTAATGATACCCACTGCAGTGAGCACGTCAACGTAAAGATCATGAAACCGAGACACTGCTAAAAGGAAAACTACAACTCCAATTTGTTCCAAACATCAAGTAAACAAAATAAAAAAGAAACCTATTTCCATTCCAAATCTTTAGAATTAAAAAACAAAAATCCAATTACGAATCCCGAAGAGAACATATTGCAAACTAAATATATTATTTTATTCCCTTTTCCTTGTCTGAAACCTATTTTACCCAGATTTTCTTTGCTCAAAAAAACTCTTTGCTCTCTTTGAACGGGAATAACGAGTTTAACAGACATAATTTTTTTTAATAAATGCAGAACAGAATAACTAAATCAGTGGCTCGCTGGCTTCATAATCTGATGTTCTTATACTCGAGTCCCCATTGTTCCTATGCTAAGATTTCCTTCGCTAACAAACCGCTCTGCTCTCGGAAAGAACACACCGACTGTTTGCAAAGGCGCGTTCTGTCAGATGGGACATTAAGTCCATCTTTTGCAGGAAAGCAACGACCTATTAATGTTAAAAACACTTAGGATAGTTTTCACGGGAGGCTTTAATCAGTCTCTGAACTGCTGTCCAGTGAGCTCCTTTTTTAATCCAGGGTCTGAGTAATTGGGATCCTTGTGAAATGATACTTTAGCCTGATGTGTGCATAAATATATACTTATTGATAAAACAATCCAACCCATATATAAAATGAAATTAAATATTTTATAATGTAACTAAAGTAATGAAGTACATTTATTTTGCATCATGCAACATTTTATTAACGTTTTGAGGTTGAAAACGTTAAAAAGAAGTTAAAATATCCAAATTAAATAACTGAAAATACCTTGTTTGAAAAATAATCAAAATATTTCCAACATTACTTCCAATAAATATTATAGTTTTAATTTTGCCTGATAATAATAGCTTTACAGAATTTGAACGATTATACAATAAAATAAAAGCAAACAGTTTATTTCCATGCAAATACACAATCCCATCAGAATAATATGACCACCTACCATAGTATATATATGGTAGGTGGTCATATTATTCTGATACGACTGTGTATATTGATTTCATTTATTGATAACTTATAGGACAGGAAAATGTCATAGAAACTACTCTCAGTTTGTACAGTCGCTCAAAAAAGTATCCGAACGCTACGGTTGATTGCAGAATTCAGAAAAAATATACGGCAAGGAATTTTTTAGAAATTAGTGACTGGCAACCTTCGTGTCACAAATTCCTTGCCATATATTTTTTCTGAATTCTGCAATCAACCGTAGCGTTCGGATACTTTTTTGTGCGACTGTACCACTTTTTTCATACAAGGACATGCACACTAAGACCGAAGTCACTGACTCAGTTAGAGAGCTAAGAGCACATGAGCAAGCAACAATTCTATATTAGGACTCGACCCCGGATACCGTAGTTGCAGTGTCACTGCGAACCAATGTGATACCACTGTGCCATCGAGGCGGCAAATATAAATATATTTTATGATTTTTCTCGGACTTCATCTTTTCTTATTCAGTTTATGCTATTTGAAAACTGTTACAATATTTCCAGCGTTACTCCAAATTCGCAAATCCAATTTTAATATTCATCATAATAATCCTTACTATAATATAATCCATCCTTACTACGTATATACGAACATCAAATGCATATCAGAAAATGTTGATGATAGTTGAAAATAGAATGCTTTCATTTTAGAGTGAATTCATTGAAAAAAGGTTGTAAAAAATATTGCTCTATCAGTTACAAAAGGTTGTGAAAAATATTGCCCTACCATACTACATTGTTTGATTACTAATTATCGAAAATGTTTCTTCCTTTATGTATTAGAGAAAAACTGCGTTTAAACTCTTACTATACGGAAGTCTCTATAAACTCTTACTAACGGAAGTCAAATGGCAAGATGTTTGGCAAAGAGGTGTCTGTAGTGTTGAATTGATGTCGAAAATGTAGTCACAAGTTCGTGATATTATACAGAAAATATAGCAATGATACCAGATGAGTGAAAAGTTATATACCATTTGAAACACAAATTGAGGAATACTGAGGTATGTGATCATTTTAAATACATGGCTCATACAACGGTGTTTCCGAATATGTATGAGTTTATCGAAAAATGGAGTAGGTAAGAAGTGTCATTCCCGTACAAGGGTGGCGGAGGAAGCTCAGTCGGTAGCGCGCCAGATTCGTAATCTGCAGTTCCCAGGTTCAAGTCCCAGCTGGGTCAGCGTTGAGATTCATCTCCGCAAAATTCCCCCCATTCCCTCGGTCAGTAGGGGACACCAGTGGGCTTGTAAAGGCCGCCGTCAATCGGAGCTGTGGCCTCTGAGCCTTCGGGGGTCCTTGTGACGTGGCCATTTAGCCCATTGTGTGCAAAAAAGTGTCTCTCAGAGGTAAACAAAATCCCGCACAAAGTCACTTCCAGCTCGTGCTGTGTCCGAGGAGGGACATGGAGAGATCCGAACAACCTTTGTAGAGCATCCGCTGTATGGGATTAAATTTCGAAAAAGTGTTGCCAAATTTTAAACCCTATTAGTTGTCAGAAAACTGGTAAAAATGGCTAAATAAACATTAAAGTTTAAAAATTAAAAAACTTAAAAAAAAAAAATTTAATAGTAAATATCCTTATTATACAAAGTAAGTAATCAAAACACTATTTTAAATATTTAAATGATGGTATTGTTTTACTTCTAAATTGTGTTTTAAAGCCTGGACTGAAAGCCACCACTTCTTTTAACTGTTGCAAACAGGTTTGTAATATCTCGAAAGCTTTTGGTTTCATACATTAAAAAACTGAATGCTACTTTACAAAAGAGAGGCTTTTGTCGTTAAATAAAGAAAGGAACTAGTAAGAGGTCATTTTTAACGTGTTCAGATTGAAGTCTTCGCAGCCAAATATAAAAATCAACTTTTTTTTTGGTATGTCGTCCGAGAAGATATAATCCACGTTCATCTCACTCAATTATAAATTTTGCTGCGATAGTTGTGTGTATTCAGAGTAGCAAAACTACCAACTATGTTAGGGTTGTGTTACCTCTGATCGGCACTTTTTTGCTCACCATGGGCTAAATAGCCAGGTCAGAAGAACCCCGAAGGCTCAGAGAAGGTTGGAGGAGGGGACCCACTGGAAGAGCTGTTGGGAGACAGATGGTAGCCTCCCGTCAAGACCATCCATTTGCTCTTTAACGTTCACAGGGTATGGCTTTCCCGCACACGGGGCCACAGCTAAACGTTCCATCAGACGGACGGTGGCCTTTCCACCCTACTGACCGTGGGCAGGGCGAGGAGTTTTGCTGAGACAATTCTCAACTTCTGACTCAACTGGGCCTGGAACCTGGGAACTGCAGATTACGACCCTGGCGCACTACCGATTGAGCCACCCCCGCCCAACTATGTTTGGGAAAACGTGTTGTCCCTGAATATGTTGTCTCTTCTGATGGCCAATACAACCAGATAGTTGCTTTCCTGAGAATGGTGCGTAAGCTGAAATTGCGGAATTTGCGTATAAGAAATAGCTGAATAGGTCGGAGTCACATTCCAAAACCCTTATATATCTTTTTTCCTTTAACTGTATAATCACCAGAGTAACATTTTATTAATGTGCTAAATGACCAGGTCATAAGGAACCCGAAGGCTTAGAGAAGGTTGGGGGAGAGGACCGTTCGGTCTTAGCACGTAATGTCCGACCCCACTTTATCGTGTGAAGTCCGTTAGCCCTTTTTAAATATTATATTCTTTTCTGGGAGTTAACCGAAGGGAGGGCTGCCAGATCAGTTTGGTCTAGTAATCTGGTCACCTATGGCCACTTTTTTTACCTCTTCTGCTGAGGAGTAGTCAACTTCATAGTCAACAACATTTAAACCCATTGGACTGGAATGGTTTACGTCTTTGAGTTTGATTCTGGATTCTGGACTTGCTGCAATGGTGAGCCTCTGTTAAGGGAAAATTAGCCGCTGTGTTTTCTGTTTGTCTATGAGTTACCAGCCCAAAGCCAGATCCAGATCAGAGGCCATCACAGGTACCTGTACCCAGTAGCTAGCTGGACATCGCACATCCTTCACTGCAATAAGGTCAATTTCGATAAGGTCAATTTCGATCTGAATTCTGGTTTTCCTAAAGGTGGTGCCTGAACTTCCTACCAGCATAGGTGACTTCAGCCTTTAGCAGTGGGGAACTGCTCTTTGCCCTGTGCCTGCGATTAGGGAGCTGTTTGATATTGCTGGCCCTACCGCTCTCAATAAACGTAGTTTCCTCAAAAATTAACTAATCATTTTCTCTCGGCAGGTACAGTCGCTCAAAAAAATATCTGAATATTATGGATGATACAGAATTTAGAAAAAATATATGGCAACGATTTTTTTAGAAATAAATGATCTGGCAACTTTCGTGTAGAGTACACGAAGGTTGCCAGATCACTATTTTCTAAAAAAATCTTTGCCAGATATTTTTTTCCGAATTCTGTAATCAACCATAGTGGTCGGATATTTTTTGAGCGACTGTACGTAAAAAGTGAGACATTACATAGAGATTATTCTCTTGACGTCCTCACACAGGAATTCCAGCATTATAACCTGTATATTCTGGGCTTCCAAGAGACCAGATGGATATAAAGGACAGATATTTAAAAATAATTTTAAATTTCTCTTTTCAGAGAGAGAGGATGGAAAGCATCTCCAAGGTGTAGGTTTCTTCTTAGAAGACACCAAGGTGATGTTCTTCTAGGATATGATTGCATTAATGAAATATTTCTAACAACTAAGTTTAGAATTAAATTAAAGAATTAAAAGCTGTCTGTTGTTATGCCCCCACAGAGGATGAGAACATGATAGATAAGTTTTACAGACAACTTCATGATAATTTGAATTCTGAGAAGAAAAAAGAAATTTCACTTGTGCTAGGTGACTTAACTGCTAAAGCTGGTGCTGAATCTGACCTTTGGTCACGGTTCTTAGATACTGTTGATATTGGTAGTTGCAATGGCAATGGGGAACGTATCCTACAGGTAAGTAAACATAATGGTTTGTGAATAACCAACAAATACAACAAACTCCAGGATATTTTTAAATACACAAGGATTTCACCTGATGGGTTGCCCAGGAATATGATAGATTATATTTCAATTAACTACAAATGGGCTAGCTCCGTTAGGCTCTTCCGTATGATAAGATCTCACAGAAGGGATACTGTGGCACAACTTTCCCTTAATTTGAATGCTGATGACGGGAGTAATGTGTCACAACACACAGTACATCGAACATTTCTAAAAATGCGGCTGTGTAGCCACAGGCCACTCCGAATGCCCATGCTAACCTGGTTTAGCAACTAAAATGCTCACGCAAGAATCAAAATTGGACCTTGAATAATTGGAAGAAGGTCGTCTGGTCCGATGAATCTCGATTTCTGTTACACCTGTGGTTGGCCGGGTACGTGTGCGTCGTGTACCTGGGGAAGGTTGGCACCAGGATGCCACGTGGGGCGAAAACAAGCCGGTGGAGAAAGTGTAATGTTTTGGGCAATGTTCTGCTGGGAACCCCTGGGTCCAGTCATTCATGTGCAAGGAAATTTGACATTTACCACCTACCTAAACATCATTGCAGACCAGGTACATCCTTTCATGGCAAAGGTATGTCCCTGTAGTAGTGACTTCTTTCAGCAGGATATTGCGCCATGCCATACTGCTCGGATTGTTCGAGAATGGTTCGCGGAACATGAGGAAGACTTTCAGGTATTGCTCTGGCCTCCAAATTCCCCAGACATCAATCCAATCGAGCATCTGTGGTTTGCATTAGAACAACATGTCCGATCTCCGGCGGCCCAATCACGTAACTTACAAGAGTTAAAGGATCTGCTGGTAACGTGATAGTATCAGCTACCACAAGACACCTTTAGAAACCTTGAGAGCGTCCATGCCACGCAGGGTAAGAATTGTTTTGGCGGCACGTGGAGGATCATCATCACATTAAGCGATGGTCATAAAGTTTTGGCTCTTCGGTGTATATCTGTTTCCTACATTGCTTTGTCTTCACTAAAGAGTATTTATTTGTTGCAAAAGCATTAAAATATATTACAGTAACGTGGACGGCCTCATAGCCCCTATTTGTTCGAGAAAATGCACTTCATCATCTAAAGTGTTTATTCATAACATAAATTTTATATTATATATACATATTCCAATAATCGATAATTTATTTCTAAGTAACAAAAGAAATTCTTAAAGAATTTTATTTAGAATTCAGTAATTCTAAAATGAAACTAAAAATTAATTAAATCAAGAATTTTCATCTTATTCAGTGTGATTATTATGACTGGTGCAAACTGCAAATTTATTTCCTTATTTACTCTGATACTAAATTTTTTTATTTTAAATTTTAATTTAAAATTCATTAACTCTATTTACTAAAAAATTAGAAAAAGAAGGAATTCCAGGGAACCTTTTTAAAAAATTTTAAATTATTTTTTAAAATAATAAATATGATTTTCCATCTGATTTGTAATATTTTATCCTGGTAATTATATTTGATGGCTACCCTCAGAAACTTACACTTATCCCCTTTGTTCCGTTTTTAGTATGTAAATCCTGTAAAATATGGCATGGACCCCTGAAGGGCCCATGGCCCATGTTGAGAACCATTGCTCTACATGAGCTACCAATCTCTACAACTTTGTTGAAAAATGCAAGATTCTAAGGTTGGTTATAGCTAATGATAGAAGACATGTTAAGGTGTATTAATTGAATCACATGAAACTTAGAATTCTTTGGAATATTTTTTTATTTGGTTTCTATCACACTTTTTTATATTACATCTTTTTCTATTTTGTTAACGTTTATTTGTATTTTATATTCATTTTATATATTTATTTCATTTATGTCTTTTCGAATTTCAAAAATTTCGAAAAGTTATTCAACTTTTTTTGATATATGCATTTTGGCCATTCTGCATAATCGTTATATTGAAATATATTATTTTATTCTTCAAAATCATAAAGTATAAATATTTTGAAAAGATATTAAAATACAACATTACAGCATTTCTGCTTGTTACATCAGTTAGCGAAAGTATTAAATCGTGATTTCTGGCTTTTATCGAAGTTAAACCTGAAATGCAAATATAATGTTATCCAACTGAATGTTTAACCGTTTCGTTGGCGAGAGACTGCATCTTGTGTTTCGAAGATGTTATAAGAATGATAACAATTTTATGTCATGTAAACCATTCTTTTTGTGGTATTGTATATATGCTTTCTGCATACGGTTAGGATTTCATCACCTAATGCTAAAGATCCTAAAAGAGAACAAAAAAATTTTTTCAACCAGGTCGCAGAAAAGGATTAAGAGAATAGCTGAAACAGGGAAGCGATAGTTCACTGAAGAAATTTATCCTTTTTAAACTTTATTTGCAGAGCGTTAAGGTTTTCCATTGTACCAGTATTGGTTATACATGTGTGCAACTGAAAAATTTGTAATACGTTTGAACTACCGGTTTATTTATGAACAAAATTAATACAAGTTCTATGTTTTCCGTTTAATCGTACGTCGAACTGTGGAATTGCTCTATTATTCGTGACTGGATGAACCTTCATGGATGCATCCGAAAATATAAAATGTTCTGATAGCTAGCTTTGCACAAGCGTAAGTGGCGCCGTTCTGCGGAATTTTAGCGAAGCTGAACGTGTCAAATTGATGTGCAGGCACAAAAAACAACTCTAAGGGGCGATATGCGCATGCGCAGTGTAATCATTTTAGCCCACTGCAGCTATGGTTTGTCTTACTATTGGTATATACGTATATTGCAATTTAACCAGTGTTTCCAAATGTCTAACAGCCATGGCTGTTTGGCAGAATGGTAGCTGACCCTAAAGTTATTCAATGAGTGTTTTATCCCGTTCAGGAGTACATTTTACGATACCTGGAAAAGCCGTTGTATGTTTATTTTGAGTAATTTTGCAGAATTTTTATAATTAATATGTAAATTAATACATTTAATCACCTTGTGAATATATATAAGTCAATGTTTGTTGCAGGTTTGTGTTCCCTGGAGCATATCGATGTACATTGGCTTCTGCATTTTGCTCTAACAGTGTAATTCTTTTTTATGGATGATACGGGAAGTGCCTGCTGCCATCTGTTGAACATTTATACAAGTAAAAAACTCGATATGATATTTATGGAAAACATCTACAATTTTATAAAATATTATTATATAGATCAAGTTATCGTGCATTGACACATAAATCTCAATTTATTATAATATACTAAATGCTGTAGTTTGTTCAAAATGTTAAAATTTTGTTCTTTACCACAGCTGCTACCAGTTTTACAAAATTGAATTATATTAAAGAAAATGATTTCATTAAACCTTGATATTTTCTCTCTAAACGAAAAGATTACGAGTGTACCGCATGAAGAAAACGAACATTTTTCAGAGTCAAAGTGTATGTAAAATTAGTCACGTGGTGTAAGCAATTGAAAACTTTGCTCGGCGGTGGAAAAATAATGCAGGGAACTCGCTCCTCTCTCTGACTAGGTGGCTTCACTGCAACGCACGAATTTGCCATATTTAGTGGGCGCTGCAATCGAAATGTTTACATTACGTCTATGGAAGCTAGCTCTCTTCTCCCTTAGACACTCCTTGTATGCAGGATGATTCAAAACTCTTGGGCTAAACTTTAAGGGTTGATAGAACACACCTAAACAAGCACTTTTCGTCATACAATGCATGGTCGGAACTTCAGCGGTGAAGCGCTAGGGGTTAGCAGTTACTGTGTCAGGAAATGAAGAAACACAAGAATGACATAAGAGGTTTGAAACAATTGTATAAATTACGGAACAGAAAGTTCAGAATTTTATTGAACAATTTACAGAAACTGCTCAAAAGAGTGACCGCCAACTCACACCTTCGACGTGGTGATTGGCGTACATGGGCGAGAACACCAGGCATATTCGTACAGCGGCAGCGGCAGTATAAATCGTGGCAACAAGGTCCTCATTGGAATCGATGGGTCTATCGTAGATGAGGCTTTTCATATGGCCCCATAGGAAAAAGTCCAGACATGACAGATCGGGTGATCGTGGCGACCAAGCGATGGGGCCACCCCGACCAATCCATCGTCTGGAAATGTTACATCTAAGGCGTTCCGAACATCCACGTTGAAATGGGGTGGCGCTCCGTCACGTTGGAACCACATAAGTGTTTGAACGTTTGCTGGAACAGAGTTCAGTAATTCTGGCAAGACTTCTTGTAAAAATTCGAGGTACGTTCTTCCTTTCAGTCGGGCTGGCAGAAGGTATAGTCCAATCACATGGTCATAGAGGATTCCAGCCCAAAAAATTATGGAGAAACGCCGCTGGTACGAATGTGGACGTATGGCGTGCGGATTATTGGTGGCCCACACATGAGAATTGCGGGTATTAAAAATGCCCTCACGTGCAAAAGTGCATTCGTCAGTAAATAAGACGTGTGCATCAAAGTCCGGTTGCGCTGCAGTCTGCTTCAGGAACCACTGTGCAAAATATACACGAGGCAGATAATCTGCAGGTGTCAAGGCGTGCACCTCTGTGCATGGTAGAGGTATAATCGTTTGTCTCGTAGAACTCGCCACACCGTCGATTGGGGCACACTTACAGCATGGGAAATTGCTCGCATGGTACATTCGGGACGATCTCCAACCCTACGTAGAATTTCCTCTGTAACACGTAGCGTCCTCACACACCTTGCACGCCCTGTATCCTGAAAGCCGCTGAAAAAGGAGCCCGTTTCTCACAGATACCGGTGCAATCGCTGAAAGGTTTTACGATCAGGCACGCATCTAGTCGGAAAGTGCTTCCGGTACAGTCTTTGAGCTTCCCTCACATTCCCGTCCGCAGCAACGTGAAATGCTTGTCCGCCTTCTCCTGATTCGTGAAACAGTCCATCCGTTCTGCAATCCATGGCAAAAATGACGACGAGTGCGAAAACCAGCGCTTATAAGTGTTCGCTGGAAAGCGCCCTCTAGTGCTTCACCGCTTGAGTTCGGACCATTCATTGTATGACGAAAAGGGCTTGTTTAGGTATGTTCTATGACCCCTTAAAGTTTGGCCCAAGAGTTTTGAATCACCCTGTATATATAGTGACAGTTTAAACGCAGTGTCCTTTCTCTAAGATAAGTATATAGTAAAAGCCTAAACGCAGTTCTTTTCACTAACACACACAAAAAAAAGAAACATTTTCGATAAGTAGTAATCAAACAATATAGTACTGTATATCAATGTATACCATTGTTTGCTTCCATAACCTTTATTTCCTTTGGTCATCCCCAATAATACCCATGATACCCACTTGATTTTGGTCATCTCATGATGCCCACTTGATTTTGGTCATCTAATGATACCCACTGCAGTGAGCACGTCAACGTAAAGATCATGAAGCCGAGATACTGCTAAAAGGAAAACTACAACTCCAATTTGTTCCAAACATCAAGTAAACAAAATAAAAAAGAAACCTATTTCCATTCCAAATGTTTAGAATTAAAAAACAAAAGTCCAGTTACGAATCCTGAAGAGAACATATTGCAAACAAAATACATTATTTTCTTCCCTTTTCCTTGTCTGAAACTTATTTTACCCAGATTTTCTTTGCTCAAAAAAAAAACCCTTGGTTGTCTTTGAACGGGAATAAAGAGTTTAACAGACATAAACTTTGTTAATAAATGCAGAACAGATTAATCAAGTCAGTGGCGCGCTGGCTTCATAATCTGATGTTCTTATACTCGAGTCCCCATTGTTCCTATGCTAAGATTTCCTTTGCTAACAAACCGCTCTGCTCTCTGTTGGAAAGAAGACACCGACTGTTTGCAAAGGCACCTTCTGTCAGATGGGACACTAAGTCCATCATTTGCAGGAAAGCCACAACCAAATTAATGTTAAAAACACTCAGGATAGTTTTCACTGGAGGCTTTAATCAGTCTCTTAACTGCTGTCCAGTGAGCTCCTTTTTTAATCCAGGGTCTGAGTTATTGGGATCCTTGTGAAATGATACTTTAGCCTGATGTGTGCATAAATATATACTTATTGATAAAACAATCCAACCCATATATAAAATGAAATTAAATATTTTATAATGTAACTAAAGTAATGAAGTACATTTATTTTGCATCATGTAACATTTTATTAAGGTTTTGAGGTTGAAAACGTTAAAAAGAAGTTAAAATATCCAAATTAAATAACTGAAAATACCTTGTTTGAAAAATAATCAAAATATTTCCAACATTACTTCCAATAAATATTATAGTTTTAATTTTGCCTGATAATAATAGCTTTACAGAATTTGAACGATTATACAATAAAATAAAAGCAAACACTTTATTTCCATGCACATACACAATCCCATCAGAATAATATGACCACCTACCATAGTATATGTATGGTAGGTGGTCATATTATTCTGATACGACTGTGTATATTGATTTCATTTATTGATAACTTATAGGACAGGAAAATATCATAGAAACTACTCTCAGTTTGTACAGTCGCTCAAAAAAGTATCTGAACGCTACGGTTGATTGCAGAATTCAGAAAAAATATATGGCAAGGAATTTTTTAGAAATTAGTGACTGGCAACCTTCGTGTCACAAATTCCTTGCCATATATTTTTTCTGAATTCTGCAATCAACCGTAGCGTTCGGATACTTTTTTGAGCGACTGTACCACTTTTTTCATACAAGGACATGCACACTAAGACCGAAGTCACTGACTCAGTTAGAGAGCTAAGAGCACATGAGCAAGCAACAATTCTATATTAGGACTCGACCCCGGATACCGTAGTTGCAGTGTCACTGCGAACCAATGTGATACCACTGTGCCATCGATGCGGCAAATATAAATATATTTTATGATTTTTCTCGGACTTCATCTTTTGTTATTCAGTTTATGCTATTTGAAAACTGTTACAATATTTCCAGCGTTACTCCAAATTCGCAAATCCAATTTTAATATTCATCATAATAATCCTTACTATAATATAATCCATCCTTCTTGCGTATATACCAACATCAAATGCATATCAGAAAATGTTGATGTATTATTAGGAAAAATAGAATGCTTTCATTTTAGAGTGAATTCATTGAAAAAAGGTTGTAAAAAATATTGCTCTATCAGTTACAAAAGGTTGTGAAAAATATTGCTCTATCAGTTACAAAAGGTTGTGAAAAATATTGCTCTACCATACTACATTGTTTGATTACTACTTATCGAAAATGTTTCTTCCTTTGTGTATTAGAGAAAAACTGCGTTTAAACTCTTACTATACGGAAGTCTCTATAAACTCTTACTAATGGAAGTCAAATGGCAAGATGTTTGGCAAAGAGGTGTCTGTAGTGTTGAATTGATGTTGAAAATGTAGTCACAAGTTCGTGATATTATACAGAAAATATAGCAATGATACCAGATGAGTGAAAAGTTATATACCATTTGAAACACAAATTGAGGAATACTGAGGTATGTGATCATTTTAAATACATGGCTCATACAACGGTGTTTCCGAATATGTATGAGGTAATCGAAAAATGTAGTAAGTAAGAAGTGTCATTCCCGTACAAGGGTGGCGGAGGTAGCTGAGTCGGTAGCGCGCCAGATTCGTAATCTGCAGTTCCCAGGTTCAAGTCCCAGCTGGGTCAGCGTTGAGATTCATCTCCGCAAAATTCCCCCCATTCCCTCGGTCAGTAGGGGACACCAGTGGGCTTGTAAAGGCCGCCGTCAATCGGAGCTGTGGCCTCTGAGCCTTCGGGGGTCCTTGTGACGTGGCCATTTAGCCCATTGTGTGCAAAAAAGTGCCTCTCAGAGGTAAACAAAATCCCGCACAAAGTCACTTCCAGCTCGTGCTGTGTCCGAGGAGGGACATGGAGAGATCCGAACAACCTTTGTAGAGCATCCGCTGTATGGGATTAAATTTCGAAAAAGTGTTGCCAAATTTTAAACCCTATTAGTTGTCAGAAAACTGGTAAAAATGGCTAAATAAACATTAAAGTTTAAAAACTTAAAAATTGCTGAAAATTTTAGATATTTTAAAATCGAAATTTAATATTTAGAAAAATGTAGATTACAGTTAATATTTCTGAAAAGAATTATCGCCGACACGGCGGGAATCGAACCCGGAATTCTCCATCTTCTCATTAACATCTAAATCAATAGCAACTATGGGAAAAAAGTTTCCTCTCTTGAAATGTAGATGGAGCAAGGTACGACGCATCTCACTGACAGATTTATTAGGTATTAGTTTGAAAGATTTTCTCGGCAGATGCGTGGTGTAATGGTAGCGCGCTCTGGCATCGATCTGGAGACTTGCGGTTTGATTCCCGCCGTGTCGGCGATAATTTTTCCAGAAATATTAACTAATGTTGAGTTCTATTTCTATTTACTATGGATAGATTACAGTTCTATTTAATGCTTGTTTTGAATTAGCAGAACCAATATTTTACCTAAGGATGTTTTAATTACAAATGTTATTCAAAATATTTTAACTTTGGAAAATCTTTCATGGCTTTTCGCATTACGCACCGCAATTTTCTAGAAATTTCGAAAAGGTTTTTCTCGAAGACACTTTTAGAGATTTGGCTGTAGTCTCAGCCGTATGAATTTAACAGTTAATATATTTCCGAAAATACAGAAATGTTTAAGAGAAATTAATTATTTAACAGTACATTTCCTTATTATACAAAGTAAGTTATCAAAATACTATTTTAAATATTAAATGATGGTATTGTTTTACTTCTAAATTGTGTTTTAAAGCCTGGACTGAAAGCCACTACTTCTTTTAACTGTTGCAAACAGGTTTGTAATATCTCGAAAGCTTTTGGTTTCATACATTAAAAAACTGAATGTTACTTTACAAAAGAGAGCTTTTGTCGTTAAATAAAGAAAGGAACTAGTAAGAGGTCATTTTTAACGTGTTCAGATTGAAGTCTTCGCAGCCAAATATAAAAATCAACTTTTTTTTGGAATGTCTTCCGAGAAGATATAATCCACGTTCATCTCACCCAATTATAAATTTTGCTGCGATAGTTGTGTGTATTCAGAGTAGCAAAACTACCAACTATGTTAGAGTTGTGTTACCTCTGATCGGCACTTTTTTGCACATGGGCTAAATAGCCAGGTCAGAAGAACCCCGAAGCCTCAGAGAAGTTTGGAGGAGGGGACCCACTGGAACAGCTGTTGGGAGACAGATGGTAGCCTCCCGTCAAGGCCATCCATTTGCTCTTTAACGTGCACAGGGTATGGCTTTCCCGCACACAGGCCACAGCTTAACGTTCCATCAGACGGACGGTGGCCTTTCCACCCTACTGACCATGGGCAGGGCGAGGAGTTTTGCTGAGACAATTCTCAAGTTCTGACTCAACTGGGCCTCGAACCTGGGAACTGCAGATTACGACCCTGGCGCACTACCGATTGAGCCACCCCCACCCAACTATGTTTGGGAAAACGTGTTGTCCCTGAATATGTTGTCTCTTCTGATGGCCAATACAACCAGATAGTTGCTTTCCTGAGAATGGTGCGTAAGCTGAAATTGCGGAATTTGCGTATAAGCAAATAGGTCGGAGTCACGTTCCAAAACCTTTATATATCTTTTTTCCTTTAACTGTATAATCACCACAGTAACATTTTATTAATGTGCTAAATGACCAGGTCATAAGGAACCCGAAGGCTTAGAGAAGGTTGGGGGAGAGGACCGTTCGGTCTTAGCACGTAATGTCCCTTTTTAAATATTATATTCTTTTCTGGGAGTTAACCGAAGGGAGGGCTGCCAGATCAGTTTGGTCTAGTAATCTGGTCACCTATGGCCACTTTTTTTACCTCTTCTGCTGAGGAGTAGTCAACTTCATAGTCAACAACATTTAAACCCATTGGACTGGAATGGTTTACGTCTTTGAGTTTGATTCTGGATTCTGGACTTGCTGCAATGGTGAGCCTCTGTTAAGGGAAAATTAGCCGCTGTGTTTTCTGTTTGTCTATGAGTTACCAGCCCAAAGCCAGATCCAGATCAGAGGCCATCACAGGTACCTGTACCCAGTAGCTAGCTGGACATCGCACATCCTTCACTGCAATAAGGTCAATTTCGATAAGGTCAATTTCGATCTGAATTCTGGTTTTCCTAAAGGTGGTGCCTGAACTTCCTACCAGCATAGGTGACTTCAGCCTTTAGCAGTGGGAAACTGCTCTTTGCCCTGCGCCTGCGATTAGGGAGCTGTTTGATATTGCTGGCCCTACCGCTCTCAATAAACGTAGTTTCCTCAAAAATTAACTAATCATTTTCTCTCGGCAGGTACAGTCGCTCAAAAAAATATCTGAACATTATGGATGATACAGAATTTAGAAAAAATATATGGCAACGATTTTTTTAGAAATAAATGATCTTGCAACTTTCGTGTAGAGTACACGAAGGTTGCCAGATCACTATTTTCTAAAAAAATCTTTGCCAGATATTTTTTTCCTAATTCTGTAATCAACCATAGTGCTCGGATATTTTTTGAGCGACTGTACGTAAAAAGTGAGACATTACATAGAGATTATTCTCTTGACGACCTCACACAGGAATTCCAGCATTATAACCTGTATATTCTAGGCTTCCAAGAGACCAGATGGATATATAAAGGACATATATTTGAAAATAATTTTAAATTTCTCTTTTCAGAGAGAGAGGATGGAAAGCATCTCCAAGGTGTAGGTTTCTTTTTTAGAAGACACCAAGGTGATGCTCTTCTAGGATATGATTGCATTAATGAAATATTTCGTACAACTAAGTTTAAAATTAAAATAAAGAATTAAAAGCTGTCTGTTGTTATGCCCCCACAGAGGATGAGAACATGATAGATAAGTTTTACAGACAACTTCATGATAATTTGAATTCTGAGAAGAAAAAAGAAATTTCACTTGTGCTAGGTGACTTAACTGCTAAAGCTGGTGCTGAATCTGACCTTTGGTCACGGTTCTTAGATACTGTTGATATTGGTAGTTGCAATGGCAATGGGGAACGTATCCTACAGGTAAGTAAACATAATGGTTTATGAATAACCAACAAATACAACAAACTCCAGGATATTTATAAATACACAAGGATTTCACCTGATGGGTTGCACAGGAATATGATAGATTATATTTCAATTAACTACAAATGGGCTAGCTCCGTTAGGCTATCCCATATGGTAAGATTCCACAGAAAGGATACTGTGGCACAACTTTCCCTTAATTTGAATGCTGATGACGGGAGTAATGTGTCACAACACACAGTACATCGAACCTTTCTAAAAATGCGGCTGTGTAGCCACAGGCCACTCCGAATGCCCATGCTAACCTCGTTTAGCAACTAAAATGCTCACGCAAGAATCAAAATTGGACCTTGAATAATTGGAAGAAGGTCGTCTGGTCCGATGAATCTCGATTTCTGTTACACCTGTGGTTGGCCGGGTCGTGTGCGTCGTGTACCTGGGGAAGGTTGGCACTAGGATGCCACGTGGGGCGAAAACAAGCCGGTGGAGAAAGTGTAATGTTTTGGGCAATGTTCTGCTGGTAACCCCTGGGTCCAATCATTCATGTGCAAGGAAATATGACAATTACCACCTACCTAAACATCATTGCAGACCAGGTACATCCTTTCATGGCAAAGGTATGTCCCTGTAGTAGTGCCTTCTTTCAGCAGGATAATGCGCCATGCCATACTGCCCGGATTGTTCGAGAATGGTTCGCGGAACATGAGGAAGACTTTCAGGTACTGCTCTGGCCTCCAAATTCCCCAGACATCAATCCAATCGAGCATCTGTGGTTTGTAATAGAACAGCATGTCCGATCTCCGGCGGCCCAATCACGTAACTTACAAGAGTTAAAGGATCTGCTGGTAACGTGATAGTATCAGCTACCACAAGACACCTTTAGAAATCTTGAGAGCGTCCATGCCACGCAGGGTAAGAATTGTTTTGGCGGCACGTGGAGGATCATCATCACATTAAGCAGATGGTCATAATGTATTGGCTCTTCGGTGTATATCTGTTTCCTACACTGCTTTGTCTTCACTAAAGAGTATTTATTTGTTGCAAAAGCATTAAAATATATTACAGTAACGTTAAAAATGAACGAATGGAACGTCACTGAAAAGCACAGCTTCTCAAGAATAAGATAATAATTAAGTTTTTATGAATTCTATTCTAAAACTGATCTATATCCCGAATGGCTTGCTCTTGCAGATTGTGGTTGAATTGGAGGGAGATCCATGGTTAGGGGCATTCGATTGGGTGACAGGGCCGTTGAGATCCCTCACCTCGGTGAGTTCGTTCCTCCTCTATCCACTGACGCCATATTCTCATCACTGTGGCAGCATACCGTCCAACACGAGCACCGATGTCTTGGTAAGATAATCCACCTTCCCGTAATCCCACAATTCTCCCTCGATCAAAGTCGGAAACCTGGTCGTATGGATGCCGTGTTCTTCGACGGGGTCTACTTGATCCTTTAGTGCGCAAAAACTGCAGACAAACCCAATTCCACTGCTCTTTGTAATCTACTCTTATACCACTTCGAGGGTGCGTTACTGTCATGCATGATGTTGCGTATGTGCTGCGCTTTGATTCATTTACATGTTCTCCCATGGGCTACCCATCTTGCATATTTCGGGACAATCTGATTCCTGGTGTTGCACTTTTAATGGCCATGCAGTGTGTATTGGGAATCAAGTATCTATCCCCCTCCCCTTTAATATTTTTCTAAATCAGGGCATGTTGCCTACTAACGACCAAATAAATGTATTAATTGACTATTATTATTTATACTTATTCTTTTTTATTTATTTATTATATTTATTTAATATTTATAGAAAATGTAAGTCGGTTTTTTATTCTTAAGGGGGGGGGAATTGCATTTAAGCTATCACTATATTTCGTAATTTCGGACGCATCCAGAATGGTCCATCCAATCACAATGAAATCAGTTTGGAAGATTGTCTGTTCTCAGTTAGATCGTATAATCATATTCGATGTACCGGGTAATAATTTTACCCCTAACCACTCTATCATAAAGATATGCCTATTTTGCATGAGTAAGAATAAAATCTATAAGTAAACCACCCTTAGGTGGGCCCCTAAGGGCAAACATAAGAAAAGCTAAAAATAGCAGTAAAATTGTATAAGAAACCTAAAACGGGTAGGTCTCCTCAGAGAACGCTACCGTTTTAGGCCTCTTGTACTTGTTCAAAAGAGTATGATCGTAAAGAATCAGAGAAGAAATAATCTCATTGGGATTATTGCTTACAGCCTCAAAAGAACTTTTTGAGGTGCGTTTTATTTGTGTGTATATATATATGGTCGATGCCCAAGTCTTTATGGAGTTGTCTGTTAGTGACAAACCAGGGGGAATCGACCGCAGTTCTCAACATCTTGTCCTGTAAAACTTGAAATGTACGGATATTGGTGGGTCTAGTATTGACTTATATGAGTGAAGCATAGTAAATCACCGGTGGGAGTTATGTTACATGTCATAATTTCGCATATAACTCTAATGGTTGTTTGGCTGTTTAAAACATTTCCCAGTTGCACATATGTCAGTAATTAAGGTTGGTACAAGGAAATTTAAACGATCTGCAAAGAAAGTTTAAAAATCGAAAAATAGTTAAAATAATAATTTTTTCGATTATTCAGTTAATTTCGTCTTACCTGATTCTACTTCTTTTTCTATCGCTTTGTCGTAAAAGATATTTTTCAATTTTAGCTTTTTTGAACTAATGAATTAATTTAATTTATGTGTCTTCTGGTTTTTGAATTCTCTTCTTTGTAGTTATGGATTAGATAATGAAAGGCTAACTGGATACAGAAAATGAGCTCAGTATTCAGATATAATGTCTGAATTCATAATGAAACTATTATCAGTTCCATAATATTTTGGAAGGCGACAGGAATGGCTCAGTCGTCAGCACGCCAGGTTTGTAATCTTCAGTACTTTGAATGCTGATGACGGGAGTAATGTGTCACAACACACAGTACATCGAACCCCGCTGAAAATGCGGCTGTGTAGCCACAGGCCGCTCCGACTTCCCATGCTAACCTCGGCTCACCATCGAAAGCGACTTAATGCTCACGCAAGAATCAAAATTGGACCTTGAATGATTGGAAGAAGGTCATCTGGTCCGATGAATCTCGTTTCCTGTTAGACCATGTGGACGGCCGGGTACGTGTAACACATTGTATATTACAATAATTGTAATGAGCCTTTGCTCATCGGAAGCATCGATGAGCTATGGCCGGTCCACACCTTGTCAGCAGTTCATGGGTTTTCCCTCCTCGGACCACTTTTTTTAGGTACTAATATTTGAAGTGAGTAAAATTTGAAGATAGTAACATTTCCGAGACAGCAAGGTCAGAGCATTTCTGAGACGGCAAGGTTTGTAGGGTTCTCATAGCTGATGATGAGAATTTGGATTTTGTCAAACTAACTTGTCCGATGCCTTTCCCATCTGAAAAACACGAATAACGCCGATTAACAGAGCTCAGTATCAGGTATTATTATACCGTTTCATGAACTTCACACGGCGCCATCGTTTGCCTGAAGTTGCTTTGATTGGCGTAAAGATGCGCTGATTATAACGTTTTGGCTCTTCGGTGTATGAGTTTTGAGACAGTGCTTCCTTCCTAACCCTACAATTACCATTATTTCATATGTGAAAACCACGTTTGATTTACGTCGACATTTGTAAGAGCGAAATCGATATCCCATGGAAATCGATAGTCATGTGTGAAATGAATTTGAATTACGTGTAAGAAATTTTTTGGCTTTAAAATATGTACATCCCTCTATAGAGCAGATTTGGACTCATCTGCAAACAACAAACATCGAGTGCTCCTGAACCCATAACATGCTATTTACATTAATCGAATGGCGTGAATAAGTGGAACACATTCCAGAATCAGTAGAGCGAGTTTTAAAAATATTATTTCCTGTTTTCAAATAGCGAAGAAAAGTACGGAAGGAATATTAAGCTCCTGGAGAATCATATTTTTGTCTTTTTTTTGTGTTGTAAAACCAAAAATTATCTTAAGATTGATGATTTTTTTTGTCATTAACACAGTTCTAAACGAAAGAGCATTTTTTGCATCCGGTCTGCTGTCTCTTCGCTTGTTTAAATCAGTTTTCACTGAAATGAGAAAATCGTATGCGTAAGCTTTTTTTAATACTTAGTAGTTCAGAAGCCTGCCAATAGAAGTTGCTGTCTGGTGGAAAAAGCAGGATCGTGAATCAGAGGGTTATTGGAATCACATATGGTCGATTGGCCGTTTAGGAGTCAAGAGGCTGTCAGTGTTTCGAAGATGTTTATGCGAATGATAACTTTCTTGTGCTTAATTTAGCCGTTATTTCTGTGGTAATGTGTACATTCTTTCTGTACCAGGTTAGACCTTTGTCATCTAATGCATAAGTCCGAAGAAGTAAATAAAAAACCAAAAGGGCATACCTGGCCTAGTGGTAGCGTAACAGACTACTATTTCAGTGGGCATGTCCTGTGTAAGTGTTTGTATTGTGTACGAAACACCAACAGAAGCCAAAAAGCCAACCAGTTATATCCGTCTTTTTTAATTAAAAAAAGAAATATCATTTGGTATGCAGTAACTGAAAAATTTAAAAGTAAAAGCTGAATCAAGAATGCGAAAATTGACTGAACAAACAGAAATTTACTCCTTTTGTCTGTTTTGTTCTTTTTAAACTTTATTTCCATGTCGTTAAAAATTTCCTATACGTACCAATATTGGGAATATATTGTACACAATAGAAAAAGTCTCTAAATAATAAAATCACCAGCATAATTATACGCAAACTTAATTCAAGTTTTATTGCTTCTGTTTAATCACTAACATTGTTTAAAGAGATTCTTAAACTCTATCGTGAATGGATGAACCGTTCCGGACTCATCCCAAAACACCAAATAGTGATACGTAGTAAAACCTTAAATACTATTTCTCTCCTTGAACACAGAAAACGTTTTTAGCTATAAAAAGGTTGTTGGTGTTAAGTTGCTAGTGGGCTTTCTTCATAATCTGATGTTGATATATGCGATTCCCACTGTGCCTATTTGAGATTAACTTTGCTAACAACCGCTCTGCCCTCGGTTCGAAAGGAGATACCGATTGTTTGCAAAGGCACCATCGTGTACAGGAAATCCATAACCTATGAATGTTAAAAACACCCACGATAGTCTTGAGGGGAGGCTATAATATGTCACTTAACTCCCTGTCCAGTTAGCCACTTTCTCAATCCAGGTTCTGAGCCATTGGGATCCTCCTTCGTTGATCATTTAGCGCGATGTGGGTATGAAAATATACTTAACGATAAACCAACCCAGTTCAGCCCACATATAATAGGAAATTAAGCGTTTTGAAATGTAACATAAAGTTATGAATTTCATATATACAGGATGTTTCAAAACTCTCCGTACAAATTTCAATGGAAGATAGGGAACATCAACAAACATTTCTCGTCTGAATGTATGTCCGCTGACGTAATCCGTCGGTGTTAAAGGGCGCTGACAGAAATATCGGTGGAGCTGGTACATAAATGAATGGAAACAAGAGTGAACAGCATGTTTATTTAAAGGAGGTGCTCAAAGTTGCGACCGGCAACAACATTGCATGCATGACAGCATCGAAGCATTGATTGCCGTACATGCTGAAAGATTCCCGGAATTTCGCGAAAGGTTGCAGCGGCGACAGCGATTCTTGCGACGAGGTCTTCTTCTGAATCAATGGGAGATATGAGGTTCTTCATTTGGCCCCAGAGGAAGAAATCTATGCATGTTAAATCGAGGGATATTGGTGACCAATCAACGGGTCCACCACGGACTATCCATCGGCCCTCAATAGTGGCGTTCAAATAATCCCGCCCATCATTGCTGACTCCCTGTCAAGTGTGCTGGTGCCCCGTCATGTCGAAACCACATTGATCTGCGGAATAGCCAAGGGAACATCTTCCAGCTCTCCCGGCAACGTTTCTTCAAGAAATGCCCGATAAATCTGCCCGTTGAGTTGGGGAGGCAGCACGTATGGCACAATCAAAATGTCATGAACGATACCCACCCAAACACTGATGGCGAACCGTTGTTGATGACATGTGCCATTGTGGCATGTGGATTTTCGTGTGCCAAAACGTGAGAATTGTGCATATTAAATATACCCTCATGTGTGAAAGAGGCCTCAGCTGAGAAGAGCACATGAGCTGGAAAATAAGGCTGCACAAACCAGCGCACGAATTCGTCACGAAGAGGATAATCCTGAGGTTGCAATGTCTGGACTCTCTGACGATGAAACGGATGTAACTGCTGCTCATGCAACACTCTCCACACGAGGGCGTGGTTCAAACCGCGGCTACGTGCAACAGCTTCCGTGCTTGTGCCTGGATTGTCTCCAATCCACTGTAGGACCTCTTCTTTCATGTCAGGAGTGCACATGGTTCTCCCCTGACCAGTTTCACGCATGTTTGCATGGAATGTTCCAGTTTCTCGCAGTTGCCGGTGCAAACAAGCAAATGTTTGGTGGTTTGGCACACGTATGTTTGGGAAGCGCTGTCGGTACAACCTCACAGCAGCTCTTCCATTTCCATTGGCAGCACCATATGCCAGATGCATGTCAGTCATCTCATCAGTCGTAAAACACTCCAGGTTACACGTAATGTGTCTGATTTACGAATGCCGACGGCAAAAAAGGTCCTTCTCTGTTCCCACTTCGTCCCTCTAGCCAATTGCAATGCCGCCAAACAGCGCCCTCTAGTACTGAAGGGTTACATCAGTGAACATATATTCATAGACGAAAAAGATTTGTCTTGGTGTTCCCTGTCTCCCATTGAAATCTGTGCAGAAAGTTTTGAACATCCTGTATTTTATATTAATGAAACTTGTTTATTAATATTTTGGGTTGCAAAATATTAAAAAGTAGTTACAATATCCAAATTATATAATTGAAAATACCTTATTTGAAAATTGTGAATATTGCAAGTATTACTTCAAATTAATATTACAATTTTAATTTTCGTGATAATAGTATTATTAGAACCTTTGGAATATGATATAATACGAAAAATAAATCAAACATCTTATTTGCATCCAGATATATTAATTTGGAAAAATATAGAAGAAGAAATGGTCCTAGAAAGTGCACTCTCGTTTGTACGGGTCTTTTCATACAAGGACAAGCCGCACTAAGACCGAAGCCACTACTGACCACTGTCTCAGTGAGCGCTAACATCACAAAAACAAGAATTCTATATTAGCACTCGACCCTGAATCCCGTAGTTGCAGTGTCACTGCACACTAATGCGATACCAGTGAACCATCGAGGAGGCAAATATAAATATGTTTTATGATATTTCTCATACTCTATTTCAGCAATTGTGTGTGGATTCGAAATATTGTTTCCGAAGTCATCTTCACTATTTATAAACGAATATCAAACGCATTACAGATAATGCCAATGTAACTTTAGAAAAAATAGAATGCCTTTCATTTTAAAGCGAAAACGTGGAAAAAAAATTGTATAAAATATCGCTCTACCAGTTTGCAATATAGCTGGTAAGGATGGGTCTATAAACGTGTTGAATACTTTCAAAAATTGTAGCCACAGTTCCATAACATTATTTGAGAAAGTTCATGTAAAGCACTATTTTTTTTAGAATAATAGCTACCGTAATACATGTATTTCTTTATTGTCTCAAAAAGTGAAAAAATTGTTTAGGTAGAAATTATATTCTGTTTAACAAAGAACTTCCTTCCAGGGAACTGAGAAGCAGTGTTTGAATTTTGCACCTAGTGGAATTGTTGTAGATTTTTCTGAGGAGAGATTTCATTGAGATTTCATCGACAGTAATCTTCTTATCTCCTCTTTTAGACAATGTCGTAGTAATTGATAGAGAAGAGAATGCAGAATTACCTGAGAAATATTTTCTGCAGATTTACATCTCTCAGAGAGGAAAGAAGGTTTTGTTAGCTTTGTGAAAGCTTTTCATTTAAACAGAATCCCAAATCAATTGTTTTCAGCTTATTATTTCATGAGTTCACATTGATCAAATCAATCCTAAATCGAGCTGTTTCAAAACTGTAATTAATTTTTTGTTATCTAAAACATTTTCTGAGAAACACATGTATTCAAATTGAAATCGTAATAGGGTATTGTCATATAGACAATTTAACAGTAGCTAAAATGTTGTTAAATATTTCATTTTATCCTTGTTTTTATCGTTATAGAGCAGTTTTGACATTTCTGAATGGGAATATTAAATCTTCTAAAATCAACATTTTTAGGCCTGCTCTTGGCTTTAATCTTCGCCTAACATCTTTTTGCCATTTTTGTAGCGATTTGTCAAAAACAGATCTTCTGTAAAAATATGGTTAAAAGAAAATAGCAAAACCTAGTTGTCCTTCAGCCGTCCCGTGACCTAGTGGTTAGTACGCTTAGCTCTGATATAAAGGACCTGGGTTCGAGCCCCGGGTAAGGCTTGGATGTTTGTGTTGTTCTTCTGCACAGGTCCCACCATCCTCACAGACCTTGTACTATGGCATATAAACTGACAGGCTCCTATCAGATCTATGTGGCAAGCAGTCCGCTTGAGGGATGTTTATTGTTTATTACAGGTCGTTTAAATGAAAATTCGACATACCCTACATCTGTGTAACGGATTGAGCGATCTTTGCGTCCTCACTCAAAGAAATGGATATAGATATAAAGAACTCATTAACACTAGAAATAGTCATTAAGTCATCGGCTTGAATTTTATCGACTTTGCGTGGATTCCAGACAAACACACGTGGAAATATCCAAAGTTAACTCTGTGCGGTACGCTGACGTTTTAACTTGACTCCTTTTCATTGACCTTTTTGGGGGGTGGCTCAGTCGGTAGCGCGCCAGGCTCGCAATCTCTAGTTCCCAGGTTCGAGTCCCAGCTTGGTCAGCGTTGAGATTTATCTCCGCAAAATTCCCCGCCTGCGCACGGTCAGTAGGGGACACCGATGGGCTTGGAAAGGCCGCCGTCCGTCGGATGGGACGTTAAGCCGTGGCCCCTTGTGCGGGAGAGCCATACCTTGTGCACGTTAAAGAACACGCTGGATGGCCTTGACGGGAGGCTACCATCTGTCTCTCAACAGCTGTTCCAGTGGGTCCCCTCCCCCAACCTTCCCTGAGCCTTCGGGGTCCATGTGACCTAGCCATTTAGCCCATGGTGTGCAAAAAAGTGCCGCTCAGAGATAAAACAACCCAACCCTAAAATTGACCTTTTGGACCCTGCTGACGCCATCAATTCGCAACGGTATTACGGTACTTTACGCCATTTAAAATAACTAAGAATTCTTGGTATAAGAAGGAATATGCTGCTTTAATTTAAAAGTCTTCTGTATAATCGTAAACGAATAATTAAGATTAAAAATACTTCAAGTAACGAATTTGAAGTGAAATGTGGAGTCCATATGGCTGTATCTTGGGCCCTTTTCTGGATCTAGATTCCAGATCTAATTCTCTTTTAATGATTATTGCAATTGAAATTTTGATAGCTAATAAACTGTTTAGCAAATGAATCTGCTCTTGTTTATACGGGAATAATGGGTAATTGCTAAAATTTTTGAAGTTGATTTAGTTTTAGAACTAGTATAGTAGAAACAAATTGTTTCTAAACGTCATAAAAACTAATAAACTACTCTAAATAAAGCATGAATAGACTTTCACAAACCATTAGTAACGAGACAAGACTGGATCTTGGAAAAAAGAGGATAGGGAGGAAAGTGAAGCAATCGAGCCGGAAAAAAACAACGGTAGAGTGGAAGCAGATTTTCGATTCCAGAATAACATTTTACCCTGTGTTTTATAGATCTTTAAAAAGGTCTTTAAAACTGTGTCAAATATGCCAAGTTTAATAATTATTACCTTCATTACCCTGACCAGGATTTTCAAAGGGAGAATGGCACCCTATCTCCCCTAGATCAGGCTCTGTAAAGATAAGAGGTTAAAGAGAGAAATTTCCGTGAAATGTGAAAGTGTGAAAGAAAGAAAGAATGAAAACTGGTTTCTCATGACCTCAATGCGGAATTGAGAATATTGAGAGATCATACCGTTTTTGAAGCTCTCATAAAGTGTTTAAATTTCTACGATTTTATTGCATCATTTCTAAGCTCCTTGAGGGATTGAGGTTGTGGAGGAGGTTGTCGCGGCCCTAGAACACCCCTTGTAGGCTTCGGCCAGTTTTAAATTCTCTCGTGCCTGCTAAGAATGACAAAAGATGCTAAACACATTCCCACAAAAATTACAAAAATGAAATACAGTAATAAATTTTAATTTTTTGGATAAGTTTCAAGCGATATAAATTTAACACTTATTTCGCTTACCTACAGAAGGTAATAATACTTTTGAAATGTAATTGATTTAAAAAAGTAGGAAAAAATGAAACTTTTCTTATACAATAATGTATAACAAAATTAATAAAGACATTTTTTTTACAACCATTCGAACATTGTTGTCCTGCTGCAGAAAATTTTGAAAATACTGTTCAATCAGGTGGTTACACTCTTGTTTTGTACATTGAAAACAGTTGGATAATATAACTTTATTGCATTGGAATTATATCTCGTATAGGGATCATAAAGATGCTACATCTCTACGACCTCTATACGAGATCCTATTTATAAGCCATTAAATAATCTGCCTATACTTCGGCAGTTTTAGTGCTCCCTAAACACATATAGAGGTGGACATGTTCCGAAACCATCGCACAACCACGCCACAGGTGTCACCTTCAATGATGTTAGATGGGTTGGTTGTTTTACCTCTAAGCGGCACTTTTTTTGCGCACAATCGGCTAAATGGCCATGTCACATGGACCCCGAAGGCTCAGAGAAGATTGGGGAAGGAATCCACTTGAACATCTGTTGGGAGACAGATGGTAGCTTCCGGTCAAGGCCATTCAGCGTGTTCTTTAACGTGCACACGGTATGGTTCTCTCGCACACTGAGCCACGGCTTAACGTCCCATCCGACGGCGAGGGCCTTTCAAAGCCCATCGGTGTTCCCTACTGACCACGGGATGGGTGGGGAGTTTTGCGGAGATAAATCTCAACGCTGACCCAGCTCGGACTCTAACCTGGGAACTACAGATTACGAGCCTGGAGCGCTACCGACTGAGCCACCCCGGCCCCCTCCCACTCAAAATAGACAAAAATAAAATATTTCACATTTAGAATCAAGGAGCATGTCAGTCTATTAGTAACTTAGGTATGAAATTTAGCAACATTGGAAATTTTCTGAATGTGCAGCGTAATCTTTTCATATATATACAGTCGTATCAGTGTAATATGACCACCAGCCATAATGTATGTATGGTAATTGGTCATATTATTCTGATACGACTGTGTACATTATCTGAGAGTACTTTCAGAATCAGACATATTTAGAACAATATTATGCCATGTGTTTTTGAAAGTTGCTGGAATTTTTTCAGTTGTCATTTTAAAACTTAACATATTAAACAATTTTGGTGCAAGGTATAGAGACCTTGTGTTGATCTCCACTTTATGTTTCAAAATATTTCTTATTTGGTCCATTTCGCAAGGACTTTTCAGATTGTAAAGCCATCCGTCTGTAAAACGTGGTCCAAGGGAGGATGAGTAAGGAGACGACATGATTGGTTCTGAATGCTTTTCACAAGGAAAAAAAATTAATTCCCAAGTTAAATGTGATTTAAAAAGGAATGAAAAATTCATTTATTCCTAAATTAATTTACAAGAAAAAAATTTATTCGTAAATTAATTTATAAGAAAAAAAAATCATTTATAAAATAATATATTCGTATGTTAATTTATAAAAAATAAAAAGCAAGATTCATTTATAAAAATAATATATTCCTAATTTGCAAGAAATAAAAATATAATTTATGCATAAGTTAATAAGGAATAAAAATATATACAGTATAAAACTATACACAAATATAAGAAATAAAAATGAATGTAATAATATAAAAATAAAAATAAAAATATAAAAAATAAAAATAATAATAAAAAAGAAATACAACCTTCGTGTCACGTGACACGAAGGTTACCAGATCACTAATTTCTAAAAAAAATTGTTCCCATATATTTTTTCTGAATTCTGTAACCAACCATAGAGTTCTGATATTTTTTGAGCGACTGTACAAGAAATAAAAATATAATTCCCAAGTTAAATGTGATTTATAAGGAATAAAAAATTCATTTATAATTTATTCCTAAGTGAAATGTAGTTTTCTTGGAATAAAAAAAAATTCATTGATAAATGTAAAAAAATGTAGGTGAATTTACAAGAAATAATGATCAGTTCTTTCTTCATCTTCCTTTAAGTACCTTAGGCATATATTACCCTTGGAGTAATGGATAACCGCGCTGATAAACGTTATGGAACTGGGTTTGAGACAGGCTGCGGTTTTTTTTTTAAACTATAATACGTGTGTTAAACACTAGAAGGCGCTGCAGTTAGGCGGACTTACAATATTTCCGTAGTTTTTGGTTTGGGTGATGTCGTCAAAATCCAAGATGGCGGACTTGGGACTTTGAATTATTTGAGACGTTTAGAGTTGTTTACTTCAAAGGGGGTTTGGGTGGGTCAACCAGGGGGTCTTAGAGGAGGGCCTGTGACGTCAGAATTAAAAATAGCGGACGAGCGGCAAAATCGCGGAGTTTGTGGTGATGACGTCAGAAAACAAAATGGCGGACAAACAGCAAAATAGCGGGACTTTTTGAAAAGAGAGCGTGGCACTTCCGCTTCTCATTTCCGCTCACCATACCGGCTGTATCGCTATTTTCGCTGCAATGTGGTTACTATTCCCACATTTATTTTATTAAAAACCCATTAAAAACTCTTAAAATCTTCTGCATAGATAAAATCCAGTTAATGGAATATTACAAATAAATATTATGAATAAAATAGAGGTCGCAAGCTAACAATGCTAAATTCTTTCTTCATAATTTTTAAAATTAAGAAATTTATCATACACTATACAATTACGCATTTATACATCTATATGCATTTAAAAATTCTTAAAACTGGTACGTTTATATTTACTTTTGTTGGAATAAAACGTCCATTATAATACAAAGAAAAAAAGCATCAAACCGAGCAATAAGGTATCGAAGAAAAAAAATTAACGATCTCGGCGGACGGCATCTCTCGCGTAAATCGGGGGTTACCTTTATGTTAATAATGACTCCATTGATAGCTGAATTGCTAGAAACTACCTTCTATTTTTTTGAATGAAAACTTCTCCGAGCATTTTCGAAGGGAAGGGGGTGGCTCAATCGGTAGCGCGCTGTGCTCGTAAACTGTAGTTCCCAGTTTCGAGTCCCAGCTGGGTCACCATTGAGAATTATGTCTGCAAAATTCCCCGCCCTGCCCACGGTCACCGATAGGCTTGGAAAGACCGCCATCCACCGGATGGGACGTTAAGCTGTGGCCCGTTTGCGGGAGAGCCATACCCTGTGCACGATAAAGAACACGCTGGATGGCCTTGACGGGAAGCTGCCATTTGTCTCCTAACAGCTGTTCCAGTGGGTTCCCTCCCCCAACCTTCTCTGAGCCTTTGGGGTTCTTGTGACTTGGCCATTTAGCCCATTGTGTGAAAAAAAGTGCCGCTCAGAGGTAAAACACCCCGAACATTTTCGCAGCATGCATTCCATCCTCACTCTCGATGGTGTTCTGATACAAGCTCATGGGCGCCCGGTATTTAGCCATGGCTCGGTTGGGTGTGACGTGTCCATTCACTGCCGAACTTTGATAATTTGCATATCTCCGATGGCCGATTGTCTCCTGCTATTTACATATCTCTTCTTCCATTCCTTCTTGGTCTTGCGATTTCCACTTTCAGCAGTGTAACTCTCTCTCCCAACAAAACATCTCTGCGTGAATTCTTAAATGATGTCGAAATTCTGCAGCATATTTCTGTGTCATTATGAAAATGATGAAGATATCACTTCATATTGGCAGCTAACATCGAAACTAAACGAATTAACCAACCTACCAAAATAATAATACCGAACAAATATAACAGAAACCGCAATTTAACAAATGCTAAAGTATAATTCATTGATTTGGACAGTTTTGAAAGAACTTATCGCTGGATATTACCGTTACGGGCAATACCGTCAAAATCGCGTAAATTTACAAGTTTGTAACTTAATTTTTGTGCTAAGAAAGTGTGGTATGTTTTAAAGCATTATGCTATCAGGTGTAGAGAGCATCTATCTCACACAGTGAAATTAGAAAAAATGCCTGCTGTGCGATATAAAACAGTGTATCATTTATAGGGCTGTGATAGGTCAGATATTTCACAGAATTTAAATCGTTGTCGTTTTACAAGATTTATAAAAAGAATAATATAAAGAAGGGAAAATGAAGATTTTTCGTGTAGTTGAATAATTATCTTTTCAATAATTTAGTTATATTAATCATGTTTTTTGCATGGGATAAATCTTTATTTCATTAGATTGATATTTTTGTTAAAATGAAGCATTTTTAAATAGATGTGTATAGCAAATTTCCCTAGTTTGGGAAACAAATCCTTATGCTGAATATCTCCGCAAAACTCCCCGCCATGCCAATGGTCAGTAAGTGGACACCGAGGGACTTGGAAAGGCCACCATCCGTCGGATGGGACGTTATGCCGTGGCCCCATGTGCAGTAGAGCCATACCTTGTGCTCGTTAAAGAACACACTGAATGGCCTTGAGGGGAGGCTACCCTCTGTCTCCCAAGAGCTGTTTCAGTGGGTCCCCTTTCGCAAACTTCTCTGAGCCATCAGGGTCCTTGTAACCTGACCATTTAGCCCATGGTGTGCATAAAGTGCCGGTTAGAGGTAAAACAACCCAACAACCGAAATGAAACACGCTCGAACATGAAGGAAAAAATGTGGGCGATGTTTATTATTAATATATCAAGTGAAAGTTCAGGAAGGTAGGTGGTGTTCTAGGGACAAAAAAAAAACTTCTATATTCTTATCTTCCTATATGCGCCTTCAAAAGTAGAAAATAAACCTAAAGCATATCGGTGGCATAGTCACTGAATTTCTATTCACTTCAGAGGAAAATAAGGAGCAGATTTACCTACTCAACAAAATTGTTGACGTCCTATCTTCCTTTGAAGAAAATCGAATTCAATGACTGATTGCACCATTTCTCTACGTTTTTAATTTATTTATATTTCGGCTATTTACTGTTCTTTAATCTTTACATAGACAGTTAAAATTTCCCTGTATGTACAATAGGTAGTTATGCATATATAAACAGTTGATCATTTTCCAAACAAATCGGATGTTAAATACCATGATGTGATAGAACTGAGAATCGAGTTTATCCGACACTTTTCTTCATCCAACTTTCTTTACCAGTGATGTGACTTGAATTTATGTTCTATCATCAATAACTGACTACACCACTTTCATGTGGGCTCAAGGACTATGGGCAAATAAAAGCTACCAGTATAATTTTATTTAAAATTATTACAAATTGAATTACTTCCGTTTAATCAACGTGTTCTTTGACTACGAGAGCAGAGTTATCGTGTTACGGATGTGCTTTTCTAGCTGCATCCAAAATTTAAAATGTAAAAGCATAATATACTTCTAAAAATAATGGAGCATATTTTTAGGGTCTGTAAAGCCCATATCATTTGTATCGTGGTTTTAAAATGTTTCATATTCTCATTAAGATGAATAAAAATACTCTGCAATGTTTAAAATAAAGATGAAATATTCTACAAAATTTCTAGTTTATTGTTATGTTCTATCACCTTGCGATAAACACAGGTGTACGGTTATTGAACTAATTTCAATTTCTCTAGGGTGTTAAACCTAATGGCTCTTGCAATAGTTCTGTGGAAAGAAGCCACTTAAGGTTAAATTATTTTTCTTTGTCAATACACTATAAAACAAGTTATAATTTTCACTGTAATATGATAGCAATTACAGTGGAGGTCAAATGGCCTGACTACATGGTTTTTTGCTTGTTTCTTTTGTTAGTGACTTTCTAGGTAAGAAATCATAACTCTTAACTTCATTCATATGCAAACTATCGAGATTTTGGTGCCCTGTAGTTCCCGATGTACTCGAATGAACGGGCCCAAATTTCGTACGAGGGCTTCCTCTGTAGGACCCCGTTTCGGTTTTAAAAAAAAAATCCAGGTTCTTCCAGCAATGGGAAGCATTACTATAATAATACGTTTGGGAATATGGGGATCTAACAACGGCAGCAGATTTAAACGTTTTTATGACTCTTGCATTCACAGTTAAGGAACAGTAAATGATACCAATAGATTTCGTAGCATTACTGTTTCCCGTAGGAATAGAAGGGTAAATACATTTGCTTGTAGAAAACCTCCCTTTTGGAATTTCGAATTGAAATTCGGCAATGCAACTCAGACGATTTTGGAAGTCTACCACCATTCCCGATTTATGACTGACGCAGACACACGGACAACTTTTATTATTATAGATTACAAGAGGAGTGGTTTAACATCTTAAAGAAAATATTAAGCGTTTTAAAATCAGAATATTATAGGTGAGTCCTTTACTTTAATGACACCTTGACATCTTTTTGGCACCTTTTTTACCTATCTACCTTTTGCTTTTCGCTCATTGTTTACACGTTTGTTAGTTGGTTAGTTCTTTGTTACTTTGTATATTTGTCAAGAAAATTGTCCATTCTATAAAACAAGTTGTGTGTCAAATAAAAAGTTCGTTATGTGGGGAGCGTTACAGTACATAATATAAAAATGCCGTCCCGTTGTTACTTCCATCTAATAAAAAGAGTGAAATTTGAAAATAGTTTTTCCAAATATATCTTCCGCATACGAGGACCCACAGTTATAGATTAGGCAAATGAAAGCTTATCGTGTGAGCATCGTCTTAATCTACTGTGTGCACAATGTTTCCTAAACTATTCACTTTCTTCTGAAGTGAAGAAATGCAATATTCAATGCGGGTGTATCTTTGCTTTGCTTTAGTAATAGCAGATGAAGCAATTCGTTTCATATTGGAAGTTTCATCTCAAGCAAGATGGTAAACCTTTACATATAGATTAGGGATTCTCAACGTTGGGTACGCGATAGAACTTTTTGGGATACGCCGTGAGACCTCAAAGGTCGCTAGATTTAGTAACAAAGCCAGTGTTTTATTTTATTCCCATTTTTATACTATAACTATAGTTTATCTATCTATAAAAGGGGTACGCCAGTTACATACACATTTCCAGGATGTACGCGAAGCATAAAACTTTGAGAACCACTGATATAGATCATAAACATCATCATTTAGCGAAATTTGGGGGTGAACTGAATAGTACTGAAATGACGGAAAGGGTTCCAATGTTATTTGAATGGAAAACTACATTCAGAGCTATCTATCTGTATAAATAGCGCTTCACGGAAAAATGTGCTGAAAATAAGCTTAAAATGTACCTCAAAAATCTTTAAATTCGATATCCAACAATATTCATTTAATATCTGATGAATTTCACATTCTAAAGCATTTAACTGCATCCTCGGTGTTCATAATAATTTTGGTCAAAACTGGCAAAAAAAGGCAATAATTGTTATATCAAACCATTTACTGAAATGAATGTAATTTTAGAAGCTAGTTTAATGATACTTTTAGTTCTTATTAATTTCGAAGAAAAATGTTTATTAGGGTCTATAACAGAAACATCTTCTGTAAAATGACCCCGACGTAAATAGCTCTTGAAATATTAACGAATATTACTGAAACACGAGATTTAGAAAAATTTAAGTGAAATATTCAATTTACCTTCAGGAACGTTTTTGGTAAAAACCTTAATTTCAGTTTAAGAAATTTTGAATGTGGCTTTCCATTTCAAACTCAGGAAATGTACGAAACCTTTTGTTAATAGAATGTATATTTGTCAACAGAATATTGATCATACGTGATTAGAAATTATTCTAAAAGTGTAATAAAACGTGGTGTTATGTAGATAGTGGATTCCGATGTAAATAATAAATATTTATTTAGTAGCTCAAAGAATATAAACTACAAGAAATGAAAAATGCAACACTTGCAAGAAGTTATGCAAATGTGTCGAAATTTTGTGAGGCGGTAGAATACGGAAATGATTAGGTTTGCAGGACGATCGAAACGTTGGACAGGCGCGAGCTGACGTCAGAGGTGCGGAGCAGTCAAACACAGACAAGGCAACGAAAGCTCCCTGTATGAAAAAACTTTGTGAAAATCGTTCTAAACCGCTAAAGATGCCCTTACACAGACGACAACAGTTAACAGACTTTGAGCGTGGAAGAAACTTTTGAGCGTGGCCTTAGAGAGGCTGCTTTGTCGTTTAGAGACATTGTTGACCCAATCCCAGCACCATCGTACACATATGGCGCCATTAAGTTCAAGAAGGATTCAGCACATGCCAACATGGATCGTGTGACCACAGAGCGACAGGACCGCCATTTGGGTCGCATGGCATTGCGTGACAGATTCGCGACTATAACGCAACTGCAAAGGGACTGTTAACAGGCAACACATCGTATAACTACCAGGTATAAGGTAAACAACAGGCTTTTGCAATTTTCCTTGCGAGCCTATCATCCGGCACTGCGTTTGCCCCTCACATCTGCCCACAAGTAAGTACGTCATCAGTGGTGTCGTCTCAGACAGAAAGAACAAGAGTGGACTACTGTGGTGTTTAATGACGAATCTGATTTATGTCTTGGTCAGTACGAAGGTAGACAACGTGTTCGCCGTCATCCAGGGGAAAGGAAAGTCTTCCAGTGCGATATCTTCACTTAGCTCCAGCACCTGGTATCTTGGTGTGGGGTGCCGTTAGTGGACATCTCGGTCAGAACTAGTCATCATAAGGGGACCTCTAACTGCCCAACATTTTTGCAGACAGTTGCTGTCCCATTTGTTCACCAGCACGGAACCTCTCAGCGAGATAACGCCCGTCTCCACACAGCCCCCATTAGTCTGCACTATCTACACGAGATCAGGTACTACCATGGTCAGCCTGCTCACCGGACATTTCACCTATTAAACACGTCTGGAATATGATGAACCGGTAGCTCCAACAACACCCAAGACGTGCGCCAAGCACTATCGCTGAAACACCCAAGTTAGTAACAGCTCTCTGCGTTTCAATAAATTGGCATTAATCCTTTCAAGGTTACAATTTTTTTTCTTGTAGTGTATATAAAATATATTTGTCTTATCAAATTTTAAATGTGTTAATTAGCAAACACCATAAACCTAGAGACATTTTTATCTTTGAATAATAATTAGGAGTTGTTTGAAGAATGGGATTAACTATATTCATACTGTAATTTTACTTTTATTTGTGGTAGACCTATGCGCGAATGTCACTTTTGAGTTAAGAATACTAGAGCTCGTATACTCTAGTGCAGTGGTTCTTAACCTTTTATGCTTCACGTACTCCCTGGAAATGTGTATGTAACTGGCGTACCCCTTGTATAGATAAATAAACTATTGTTATAGTATAACAATAAAATAAAACATATATAATATATAACATATAAACTGACAGGCTCCTGTCAGTCCTCTGTGGCAAGCAGCTGCTTAAGGGGGTATTTATTATTTATATTATTTATATATGTAGCGACTTTTGAGCTCTCACGGCGTAACCGGAAATATTTTACCGCGTACCCCATGTTGAGAACCTAGTGAACTCTAGTGAATTTGCATGAATACTTCAATTTCTAAACATTGCTATTATTATTATAGTTTTAAGTCTTCCGGAATTTCTCAATATATCACACACATGAAGTGGAACAAATTTTGTTTATCGATTGTTTATTAGCTGTTATTTGTAGATGGAACAATTCACATTATCATTTCTCTTCTAGAAATCGGATTTAATTCATCTTCCAATTGGAGGCGTATTTCTATTCAGAGATTTCACGCTACTCACAATGAGAGTGATTTATTACATAATTCGAAAGTGAGAAAGAAACGAAATATCCTTCAAACAAAGGTTAAATAGTAAAAATCCTACAAAATGAATGATCTTCGCTTTCTCTGATGAATTTTTGAAGGACAAGCAATTGTTGAAACGTTCCTTAACCATACAGCCCTACAAAAAATGTAATATTTGTTGGAAATCCGAAGATAACTCTAATTACCGATATCGGGATATTTATTTTATTGGCATAAACTGAACACAAACTATGACAAATCGACCGACCGACTGCTTTGTTGGCCTATCGAATAAACATCATTCTCAGCAAGAATAATTGCCTTTAGAAACTTTCTTTACTAGAAATAGATTTTCCATAATGGAAGCAAAATTCCTGAAATTTCATGAAATTGTCATGAAAGAGTTTCTTGTTCAATCTTGATTTACTACTCTCTTAGCCCCCAAAAGCCAATGAAAAGTAAGATGCGATGCCTGAAAATATATGAATCCTCAACTCGTTAGGGAGCTTCTGTGGCAGGTGTTTTAGAAAGTGAATCAACGATGTAAAATATATAATGTTTATTCGAGTAAATACATACAATATTCTAAAACAAAAAACTTTTTTTCCAATTTCTCACTTCCATAAACTATACATAAAAATTTTAAGTTAAAACTAAGGACTTATTTCTTGCATAATACATGGAACTATTTGCTGGAAAAGGAAATTACCATCTGCGAGTTGTTTTTGATAGAACTCCTATGGGTGAGTCATCTTTCATTGTTTGAATGCTTTCTTTGATCTTCTGATTTTTCCGTTCTTTATCTGAAATATAATTTATAGGTGTTAATTTGCACTAGGCACAATAGTTATTTTAAGTGTGCTTTCTTCTGATCCTCACAAATGCAATATGGAATGCTGTTAAGTTTATCGCCTTTTCAATAATGTCAGAACCGATAAGTTTATTCCCTATTTTGTTAAGCATATTTAAAAAATAAATATCTGAATGCAATGTTGTTATTTTGGTGAATATTATTATACTAGAGAACAATCTTCAACACCTATAGATTTCTAAATGTCACTCCGACCCCTATTTGAACTTGAATTCCACACTGGCATTTCTTAATATTTCCTAGGTTTACGACCTGAAAAGCCTGAAGCACCAATTTTTGTCTGTTTAGCACCAACATATCGAAATCTGACCTTTGACAACGGACCCCTCACAGCCAAAATTTCACAATGTTTCTGGGATTTATTTTCCGATTACTACCAGGCACCAATTTATAGCTCTTCAATACTAGTAGATTAGAATTTAATCTGTAACATTGAAGTACACTCTGACTCCAAAATTTAGTAAAGATTCTGAAATATAAACACCTAGACACGAATTTCCATGTCTCTGGCACACCAAAATAAAGGTTTGACCTCTATGTGACTTTTATTTCACCTTTACCAACATTTCAGAGGTCAAATTTGAGATTCTTCTCAAGATTTATGACCTAGATTATCACTATGTACAAATTTTCTATGTACATTTTTCCATTTCTGCGTCATATTCAGAAATAAACTGATCTCCCTTCCATTCAATCACTCAAGCGATTGAATGGATTCCCCCTCCCCCCTCAGTCAATCCCTCACATTCGTCTATATACAGGGGTCCCAAAATGAATATAACCAAAAAAAGAGGTCTCTATATCGTTTTATAAAATATAGGACTGTACTTGAAACTACTGATAGATTCTTATAGGCCTTCTGATACAATGACATGCCTTACCAAGAAAGAAGTCGTTGCCAACCACTGCCTCAGTTGGAACTGACAACACACAAACAAATAACCATGCCAGACCAGGGTTCGAACCAGGCCTAAACCTAATTTTCCTCATGGACCCTTTCTGAGTCTCCTTTACCTCTGTGGCCGGCCTCACAGCCGCTATTTGTTCGAGAAAATGCACTTCATCATCTAAAGTGTTTATTCATAACATAAATTTTTTATTATATATACATATTCCAATAATCGATAATTTATTTCTAAGTAACAAAAGAAATTCTTAAAGCATTTTATTTAGAATTCAGTAATTCTAAAATGAAAATAAAAATTAATTAATTCAAGAATTTTCATCTTATTCAGTGTGATTATTATGATTGGTGCAAACTGCAAATTTATTTCCTTATTTACTCTGATACTAAATTTTTTTATTTTAATTTAAAATTCATTTACTCTGTTTACTAAAAAATTAAAAAAATGAAGAAATTCCAGGGAACCTTTTTAAAAAATTTTAAATTATTTTTTAAAATAATAAGTATGATTTTCCATCTGATTTGTAATATTTTATCCTGATAACTAAATTTGAGGGCTACCCTCAGAAACTTACAATTATCCCCTTTGTTCCGTTTTTAGCATGTAATCCTGTAATATATGGCATGGACCCCTGAGGGGCACATGGCCCATGTTGAGAACCATTGCTCTACATGAGCTACCAATCTCTACAACTATGTTGAAAAATGCAAGATTCTCAGATTGATTATAGCTAATGATAGAAGACATGTTAAAGTGTATTAATTCAATCACATGAAACTTAGAATACTTTGGAATATTTTTTTATTTGGATTCTATCACACTTTTTTATATTATATCTTTTTCTATTTTGTTTATGTTTATTTGCATTTAATATTCATTTAATATATTTATTTCATTTATGTCTTTTCGAATTTCGAAAATTTCGAAAAGTTATTCAACTTTTCTTGATATATGCATTTTGGCCATTCTGCATAATCGATATATTGAAATATATTATTTTTTGCTTCAAAATCATAAAGTATAAATATTTATAAAAGATATTAAAATGCAACATTATAGCATTTATGCTTGCTACATCAGTTACCGAAAGTATTAAATCGTGATTTCTGGCTTTTATCGAAGTTAAACCTGAAATGCAAATATCATGTTATCCACCTCAATGTTTAACCGTTTCGATGGCGAGAGACTACATCTTGTGTTTCGAAGATGTTATAAGAATGATAACAATTTTATGTCATGTAAACCATTCTTTTTGTGGTATTGTATATATGCTTTCTGCATACGGTTAAGATTTCATCACCTAATGCTAAAGTTTGTAGAAGAGAACAAAAAAATTTTTTTTCAACAAGGTGGCAGAAAAGGATTAAAGAATAGCTGAAACAGGGAAGCGATAGTTCACTGAAGAAATTCATCGCTTTTTAAACTTTATTTGCACAGCGTTAAGATTTTCCATTCTACCAGTATTGGTTATAGATGTGTGGAACTGAAAAATTTGTAATACGTTTGAACTACCGGTTTATTTATGAACAAAATTAATACAAGTTTCATGTGTTCCATTTAATAGTAGGCCTCTCTGTGCTCAATCTTAATTATTCGTGACTGGATGAACCTTCCTGGATGCATCCGAAAATATAAAATGTAGTGATATAGTATACAGCAAAGAAGGTCTAAGCAGAAGAATGCTAGCTTTGCACAAGCGTAAGTGGCGCCGTTCTGCGGAATTTTAGCGAAGCTGAACGTGGCAAATTCATGTGCAGGCACAAAAACAACTCTAAGGGGCGATCTGCGCATGCGCAGTGTAATCATTTTAGCCCACTGCAGCTATGGTTTGTCTTACTATTGGTATATACGTATATTGCAATTTAACTAGTGTTTCCAAATGTCTAACAGCCATGGCTGTTTGGCACAGTGGTAGCTGACCCTAAAGGTATTCAATGAGTGTTTTATCCCGTTCAGGAGTACATTTTACGATACCTGGAAAACCCGTTGTATGTTTATTTTGAGTAATTTTGCAGACTATTGGTTTATTTATCGTGGTGACTATTGAGCATAGTCACCACGATAATCAAGATCATAGTAGCGTCTCTGTGAGGTCACGGTTGAAGGGACTGAGGCCGTATGAACTGTGCTATGCAAACCCTTACCGCTATTAATTCTAATAAAATATAATATTTTTAGATCACTAACAATATTAGCTCCAAATATGTATATATATATATGCATCGATATGACATTGAACATATCTTTTGTAAATTATCTCCTAGCAAATTATTTAAAAAGTGATAGTGTAAATGGTAGCTAGGTTCAATCCCTTGTGATACATAAAATCGGCTATGTCTAGCACCTAATGTTCGACCCCACCTTCTCGTGGTGCAGGCCGTTAGTACCTTTCAAAAGAGATATTTTCTTGTGGAAATGAACGGAAGCGGAGGGCTGCCAGTTCAGTGTGGCCTTCACATCTAGTCATCTATTGAGACTTTTTCTTTTTTTTAACCCTGCTGAGGAGTGATCAACTTCACAGATTCCTGCTGCTGACCATTTATACCGACTAGACTGAACTGGGTTACAGCTTTGAGCTTGATTATGGATCCTGGACTTGATGCACTGACGGGCTTTTGTGGAGGGAAAATATGCCGCAGTGTTTTTTGTTTGTTTGTGGGTTGACAGCCCCAAGTGAATAGATTCACAGGACATGTTTTATCAGCTGGTGAATAATCCTGAGCAGAGGTCATCCCAGGCACCTGCATTCTTTGCTTCTACTGGCATCGTTAAATTCTACATTGGAGGAAGTCTTCCAGTGTAGATGACTTCAGCCTTTATTGGTGGGGGAACGGGTCTTTGCCCCGTGTCTGGGATTAGGGGGCTGTTTGATATTGTCGGCATTCCCTCTCTCAATAAACCTAGTTTCTTTAGACATCCCACTAACCATTGTCTCTCTTTGGTAGTTGGAATGTGAGGACTCTGCACAGAGCTTTTTCTCTTGATGTCCTCACACAAGAATTCTAACGTTATAATTTAGATATTCGCGGCTTTCAAGAAACCAGATAGACAGATAAAGGTCAGATTCTTAAAAATAATCCTAAATTTATGTTTTAAGGGAGAGATAATAAGCATCACCAAGGCGTTGGTCTGCTGCTCAACAGATACGCCAGTGATGCTCCTTAAGGATAAGAATGCATTAATGAAAGCTTTCTTACAGAAAAAATTCAGTCAAGCATTAAAGACTTGAATGTTATCTGCTGTTATGCCCCTACTCAGGATGCCGATGAGGATGAGAAGGATAGGTTTTACGGACAACTTTAGGATATTTTGAATTCTGTCAAGAAAGGAGATATTACTCTTGTTCTAGGTGACTTCAATTCCAAAGTTGGTACTGACTCTTATCTATGGGGTGGGATGATAGGCCCTTTCTGACTCTTATCTATGGGGTGGGATGATAGGCCCTTTCTGACTCTTATCTATGGGGTGGGATGATAGGCCCTTTTGGTATTGGTTGCTGCAATGGCAATGGGTAACGTCTCCTACAGGTAAGTAAACTTAATGGTTTGAGAATAACTAACATTTATTACAAACACCACGACATACATAAGTATACATGGGTTCACCAGATGGGCTGCATAAGAGTATGATTGATTATATTCTTACGGCAGATGAACGAGCAACAATGAATCCGTGATATGATGTATCATTTTGATGCTCGCATATGCTTCGCGTGAGAATTACGTCACCAACCACTTCGAACGAACTTAGAAATAAAAACTAAGAGTTGTAATTAAGATGAAATTGTGTGAAGAAAAATATAGTTTGTCTTAGTCTGTACACTATAGTATAAAGAAGAAATATTTTTATTTGGTATGTGCTTGGGAGATTAAATAAGTTTATTAGTGTGTCGTATTAGTAAACTGGTAAGGAAAGAATTAATCGTCTGCAGCGTGGTGATCAACGTCTGAAAAGAATTCATTCTGAGAAACCAGTATACTTAACTACCGTTTTTAAGTACTTGATGACTAAAACCTTAGAAGGAAGTCATTTAGTGGGTTGGGTTGTTTTACTTCTGAGCGGCACTTTTTTGCACACCATGCGCTAAATGACCAGGTCACAAGGACCCCGAAGGCTCAGAGAAGGTTGGAGGAGGGGACCCACTGGAACAGCTGTTGGGAGACAGATGGTAGCCTCCCGTCAAGGCCATCCAGCGTGTTCTTTAACGTTGGGTTGTTTTACCTCTGAGCGGCACTTTTTTGCACACAATGGGCTAAATAATCACGCCACATGGACCCCGAAGGCTCAGAGAAGGTTGGGGGAGGGGACCCACTGGAACAACTGTTGGGAGACAGATGGTAGCCTCCCGTCAAGGCCATCCAGCGTGTTCTTTAACGTGCACAGGGTATGACTCTCCCACACACGGGGCCACGGCTTAACGTCCCATCCGACGGACGGCGTCCTTTCGAAGCCCATCGGTGTCCCCTACTGACCGTGGGCAGGGCGGGGAATTTTGCGGAGATAAATCTCAACGCTGACCCAGCTGGAGTCATTTAGTGTATAGTTATTTAGTTTGTTTAGGAATTGATAAGGTTATTCTTGATAGTTTGCAGGTTTGTTAACAAATATGATTGTGCACTTATCGACTGTTGTAGAAAGCCTTATTTTATGCTTTGAGTGGAGATTGTAAGAATTATAGAGGAAGCAGCTCTTTGTAGGAATAGTAATAGATTCTTCTGAAGGCTTATTTTTATACTGATGAAGATTTGGGTTGGTTGAATTTAGCTTATATAAATGTTTTCATTCATACTTTTGAAATAAATTATAATTGTTAAATATTATTTTTGAACTCACGCTCAGTTTTCATACGTTCAATTCATAACAATTGGTGCCAGGATCGGGATAATTTATTGAATGCCTTTGACTAGAAGTGTGCATCAGTTAGCAAAACTGATAACTGACATTAAAGACGAAATAACTGCCCATAACAGAAAAATTGGTGACATGAGCTCAGATTGTCTCTTAAAATGATAACTTGAGAGTTGAGTTGGGTTGTTTTACCTCTGAGCGGCACTTTTTTGCACACCATGGGCTAAATGGCCAGGTCACATGGACCCCGAAGGCTCAGAAGGTTGGGGGAGGGGCCCACTGGAACAGCTGTTGGGAGACAGATGGTAGCCTCCCGTCAAGGCCATCCAGCGTGTTCTTTAACGTGCACAGGGTATGGCTCTCCCACACACGGGGCCACGGCTTAACGTCCCATCCGACGGACGGCGGCCTTTCCAAGGCCATCGGTGTCCCCTACTGTCCGTGGGCAGGGCGGGGAATTTTTGCGGAGATAAATCTCAACGCTGCCCCAGCTGGGACTCGAACCCGGGAACTACAGATTACGAGCCTGGCGCGCTACCGACTGAGTCACCCCGCCCCATGAGAGCTGAAATAGCCTCTCAAATTGATAACTTGAGAGCTGAAAGAGCCTCTCAAAATGATAACTTGAGAGCTGAAGTGGCTTCTCAAATTAGTAACATTACCGACTAATGTAAAGACATTAAAACCGAACTCAACAGACAACGTGATAGTCTAAAGGTTGAAATCGGTATTGTAAAAAATGATATTGATAGTGTAAAGTGTAATGTAAATGAAATTACTTGTGATTTTAACACAAAACTTGATAGTGTTAAGATAGATTATAAGCATCAAATTGATAGTGTAAAAACTGATTGTGAACGCCAGTTTCAGATTTTAAGAAATGAATTGTTGCCTTCTTGTGAAAATAGAAATTTTAGTGACAATAATGTTTCACACATATTGCTAGAAATACAAGTAAATCTTCCACATATGATGGTCAACCATCTAGGACAGTATTTAAAACACAATTCACTAGACCTAATGAGTAGAATGAATTTCGGAAGGTCAGTATTCTTGTAGCTTCCTTAAGAAATTCTGCTGCGGATGTTTTACAGTCTGTTCCAGAAGAAAAATGACTTGATTATCAAAATTTGGTATATGCATTAGAACTCAGATTTGGTGATAGACCGTGCAATTTAGTTCTCCAAGCATATCTGTCCTGAGCTACATCTGCAGCATCTGGCCACTGAACACCAATTCTAACAAGGTCCAGTTTGACATTGTCTGCCCACCGCATCCTAGGTCTCCCGTTCTTTCTGAGGCCTTTTGGGACACTGTTCATAACCCTATTCGCCAATCTATAATTATTCATACGGGCAACATGGCCAAACCAACGGAGTCTCTCTCTGCACAATATGCTGCTTAAAGGAGGTTGCAAACTCCTTTGCCTAACCTCATCATTAGTTACAAAGTTGAACCACCTAATGCCCAAGATACTGCGTAAGCATCTGGAATCAAAAGCATCTAGTTTCCTGTTATCATGTTTACACAGCGTCCACGTTTCACTACCATAACTAACCCTAGAAAGAACCAAACTATTTTACAGTCTAATTTTAGTTTTAGGTGTATACGCCTATTTCTCCACACTCTCCATAAATTCTTAAAAGTCCCGGCAGCAATCCCTATTCGTCTGTTAATCTCATGCCGCACATCACCATTATCTGTTACATAGCTCCCAAGATAATTAAACTGTGACACCTGCTCAAGACTGCAACCATTCAGATCAATTGAATCATAACACGCCTGACCAATTTTCATCACTTTAGTTTTCTCTCTGTTTATAACCAAACCTACTCTACTACCAGTCTCATCAACGGCTCGAATGAAAGAGTTCATCTCATCAACATCATTTGCCAAAAGGGCTAAAGCATCAGCATAATCTAAATCAGAAATTTTCAGATCTCTAAACCATTCAAGCCAAAAACCTTTCCCTTGCAGTGAATATAACATAACATTATCAATAACGAAACTAAAGAGGAACAGCATTACAATATGAAAAATAAACAAACGTCAGCAGAAATAAAACAATCAGCAAATGGAATCTAGACAGGGTACAAACTGAAGAAAATTTGAGTAGTTACAGTGCGATCTACTTATATTTTTCCTGTATCTATCCATAATTTTGCAAATTTAGAAATTGGTAGATCTGCAGTTCTACTTTAAGGGCTGAAACAAAACACATTTCCTGTCATTTGTTTGTCTTGGGCTGAGTGGTGGTATAATAATATAAAGAAAGCGCCATAATGTAAAAAAAATGTATTAAATGGCAATGCGAATATATTGAAAGAGGAAATATTATTTAATACAAAGAATAACAAGCGGTAACAATATCACGATGTCGATTTTATATTAGATCTTTAATAATTCTAAATATCGTAATAAAAACAAATATGTATACTAATAGGTGTATTAAGTTTATATATTAAGTTTGGTATTGAACTTTCAACATTAAAAATGAACAGTGTACAGTCGGTCAAAAAAGTATCCGAACACTACGGTTGATTACAGAATTCAAAAAAATATCTGGCAACTTTTTTTTTAGAAAATAGTGATCTGGCAACCTTCGTGTCACGTGACACAAAGTTTGCCAGATCACTATTTTCTAAAAAAATTGCCAGATATATTTCTTTTTGAATTCTGTAATCAACCGTAGTGTTCGGATACTTTTTTGAGCTACTGTACTAATACGGTTAAACAAGGCCTGAGCAAAGTACGACGCGCCACCTGTTTTCGTGCAACCCGCGAACTACTGATGGCTGATAAATTTGTAAAAGTGAAAGAGAAGTATAGATAATTTATAGGAAGCGAATTCTCATTAAAATAAAATAATTTTAATAAAATTGTATTGTTTATGTTTCGTTTTTATCGTTACAGATAAGTTATTAATTATATAATTCTTTGGCGGTTCGCCATTTCATTTGTTTCCCATGTAACCCGTTATTCCTTTTCAGTTTTCTGTGAGGTCCGACATTCCCCTTCAGTGTCCTGTGAGGTCCGCCATTCCCTTTCAGTTTCCTGTGACGCCCGCCATTCCCCTTCAGCTTCCTGTGAGGCCCGCCATTCCCCTTCAGTTTCCCGTGAGGTCCGCCATTCCCCTTCAGTTTCCTGTGAGACCCGTCATTCCACTTCAGTTTCCTGTGAGGTCCGCCATTCCCCTTCAGTTTCCTGTGAGGTCCGCCATTCCACTACAGTTTCCTGTGAGGTCCGCCATTCCCCTTCAGTTTCCTGTGAGGTCAGACATTCCCCTTCAGTTTCCTGTGAGACCCGTCATTCCCCTTCAATTTCCTGTGAGTCCCGCCATTCCCCTTCAGTTTCCTGTGAGACCCGTCATTCCCCTTCAGTGTCCTGTGAGACCGGCCATTCCCCTTCAGTTTCCTGTGAGGTCCGCCATTCCACTTCAGTTTCCTGTGAGGTCCGCCATTCCCCTTCAGTTTCCTGTGAGGTCCGACATTCCCCTTCAGTTTCCTGTGAGACCCGTCATTCCCCTTCAGTTTCCTGTGAGTCCCGCCATTCCCCTTCAGTTTCCTGTGAGACCCGTCATTCCCCTTCAGTGTCCTGTGAGACCGTCCATTCCCCTTCAGTTTCCTGTGAGACCCGTCATTCCCCTTCAGTGTCCTGTGAGACCGGCCATTCCCCTTCAGTTTCCTGTGAGACCCGCCATTTCCCTTCAGTTTCCTGTGAGACCCGCCATTCCCCTTCAGTTTCCTGTGAGGTCCGCCATTCCCCTTCAGTTTCCTGTGAGACCCATCATTCCCCTTCAGTTTCCTGTGAGACCCGTCATTCCCCTTCAGTTTCCTGTGAGGCCCGTCATCCCCTTCAGTTTCCTGTGAGGTCCGCAATTCCCCTTCAGTTTCTGTGAGACCCGTCATTCCCCTTCAGTTTCCTGTGAGACCCGTCATTCCCCTTCAGTTTCCTGTGAGACCCGCCATTCCCCTTCAGTTTCCTGTGAGGTCCGCCATTCCCCTTCAGTTTCCTGTGAGGTCCGCCATTCCCCTTCAGTTTCCTGTGAGACCCGTCATTCCCCTTCAGTTTTCTGTGAGACCCGCCATTCCCCTTCAGTTTCCTGTGAGACCCGTTATTCCCCTTCAGTTTCCTGTGAGACCCGCCATTCCCCTTCAGATTCCTGTGAGACCCGCCATTCGCCTTCATTTTCCTGTGAGACCCGCCATTTCCCTTCAGTTTCCTGTGAGACCCGTCATTCCCCTTCAGTTTTCTGTGATGTCCGCCATCCTCTTCAGTTTCCTGTGAGACCCGCCATTCCACTTCAGTTTCCTGTGAGGTCCGCCATTCCCCTTCAGTTTCCCGTGAGGCCCACCATTCCTCTTCAGTTTCCTGTGAGACCCGTCACTCCCCTTCAGTTTCCTGTGAGGTCCGCCATCCTCTTCACTTTCCTGTGAGACCCGCCATTCCCCTTCACTTTCCTGTGAGACCCGCCATTCCCCTTCACTTTCCTGTGAGACCCGTCATTCCCCTTCAGTTTTCTGTGAGATCCGCCATTCCCCTTCAGTTTCCTGTGAGGCCCGCCATTCCCCTTCAGTTTCCTGTGAGAACCGCCATTCCCCTTCAGTTTCCTGTGAGGTCCGCCATTCCGCTTCAGTTTCCTGTGAGGTCCGCCAATTCCCTTCAGTTTCCTGTGAGGTCCGCCATTCCCTTTCAGTTTCCTGTGAGGTCCGCCATTCCCCTTCAGTTTCCTGTGAGGTCCGCCATTCCCCTTCAGTTTCCTGTGAGGTCCGCCATTCCACTTCAGTTTTTCCCGCGGTCCTTCATCTAAAACATTTGCCCAAGCCTGGAGTAAACCTATCAAAATTATGTATTTCTTTTCACCTACCCTTTCGTTGTCTTCTAAACCGCAAAACGTCTCCATCGATTTTTTCATATCCATGTAAAATTGTGTGCCAAGATCTCGTTTAAGGCATTCGATGATATAGTCATAAGTCTGAAAAGATAAAATCATCGGAAGAACTGAACTGTAGGAATATCAATCTTAAAAATTCATTTCATAGCATAGAATAAATATTAAACACCAGCATTATAAATTTACAGTAAAAATAGTCTAATCTTTAATAAAATCTTGGGGCGGGGAGTCTGCTGTGTTGGTAGTGCGCCAAGTTCACATTCTGATATTTCTGGATTCGAAGTCAATTTTATCAGCTTTGAGATTTATTTTCATTATTCTCTCACCTTGCCCCGGTGAGAAAGGGGTGGGAGACGCAGATAAATATGCAAATTTTACTGATGGAATCTTAATGATGATGGAATGTTAATTTTAAGCCATGGTCAGGACAGCCGACCCTTAGTACTTTCAACGACACGCTGTTTAGCCTTCATGGACGCTTCTGTCTGTTTCCTAAGAGTGGGTCCTTTTCTCCAATCCAATTCTGAAACTCTGCGGTTTTTATAACCAGCCCATTTAATCCACTGTGTGGAAAGGCCACCGTCCGTCGGATGGGATGTTAAGCCATGGCACCCTGTTCTAGAGAGCCATACCCTGTGCACGTTAAAGAACACACTGGATGGCCTTGACGGGAGACTACCATCTGTCTCCCAACAGCTGTTCCAGTGGGTCCCCTCTCCCAACCTTCTCTGAGCCTTCGGGGCCCATGTGACCTGGCCATGTAGCCCATGGTGTGCAAAAAAGTGCCGCTCAGAGGTAAACCAACTCAACGTTAAAGAGCACGCTGGATGGCCTTGACAGGAGGCTACCATCTGTCTCCCAACAGCTGTTCCAGTGGGTCCCCTCTCCTAACATTTTCTGAGCCTTCGGGGTCCTTGTGACCTGGCCATTTATCCCATGGTGTGCAAAATAGTGCCGCTCAGAGGCAAAACAACTCAACCCTAACCCAATGTGTCCACAAAAAATTCTTCTCAGGGATCAAACAACATAACAGAATATTTTGGTACTTCTAGATTAGAACTGAACAAACATTATTGCCCCCAGGGCATACTTCAGCGATTGTTCTAATTTTACGTTACACTCACAGATTCAAATTTGAATTAATTAATATATTTTTAAATGCTTATTTTAGAGTATCAATCAGTGTTGCTTTAACGAATAAATAAAAAAAATTTATTCTTACTATTAGGGTTGTGTTGGGTTGTTTTATCTGTAAAACCATATATGTACATTCCCGCTGATAAGCTTCGGCTTAGTGGGATTTTTTATATAAAATAATTATAGATAATACTTATCGAAAATAAATTTGAATTTGAATTCTGAAGGCTCAAAGAAGGTTGGGGGAGGAGACCAACTGGAACAGCTGTTAGGAGACAGATGGAGCCACGGCTTAAAAGCTGCTGCTCCCGCACACGGAACCAAGGCTTAACGTCCCATCCGACGGACGGTGGCCTTTCCAAGCCCATCGGTGTCCCCTACTGACCGTGGGCAGGGCGGCGAGTTTTGCGGAGATAAATGTCAACGCTCACCCAGCTGGTAACTACAGATTACCTTGTAAGGAACCTGGTAACTACAGATTACGAGCCTGGCGCGCTACCGAGAATTTGAAAAAGAGGAAATGATTAGAGACAATATTGACTCCCTTCTATCACAGGGGGGCGGGGGTGGCTCAGTCGGTAGCGCGCCAGGCTCGTAATCTGTAGTTCCCAGGTTCCAGTCCCAGCTGGGTCGGCGTTAAGATTTATCTCCGCAAAATTCCCCGCTTTGCCCACGGTCAGTAGGGGACACCGATGGGCTTGGAAAGGCCGCCGTCCGTCGGATGGGACGTTAAGACGTGACCCCGTGTGCGGGAGAGCCATACCCTGTGCACGTTAAAGAACACGCTGGATGGCCTTGACAGGAGGCTACCATCTGTCTCCCAACAGCTGTTCCAGTGGGTCCCCTCCCCCAACCTTCTCTGAGCCTTTGGGGTCCATATGACCTCTCCATTTAGCCCATTGTGTGCAAAAAAGTGCCGCTCAGATGTAAAACATCCCAACCCTTCTATCACCTGGCATTCTTAATAGAATTAGCCCATTTGCTGTTAATATATCATCTATCCTAATCTTACGTAAACCACCAGGTGACCCCCTCAGTGTGAGCGCCTGTACGCGGTGAGGGGGACCACCCTGTGAAGGTTCCGCTGGCTCGGTTACCTTTGAAGGGTCCTAAACGCTCGCCCACGTGTTTGCCGTGCGCGGAGACCCGTGTCCCGGGAAAGGAGGATCCTGGTAGTTGCTGGGGGGTTCACGTCTTCTCTCCTCAGCTCATGACTGGCGTGGTCCCCATTGGCCGTCTTGCCATTTGGGAGCCTGCCTGTCGCGGAACTGGGCAGCGGATTTCGGGGCCTCTGCTATACACTGCTTTGGCCTCTGCTTCCGGTAAACGGGAGCTCCTGGGGTGGCCCCACCCCCAGGAGCAATAGGCTGGTGGGTAGGTCCTGCTAGGGTCAACCGTGCAGAGCAGTGAGTAACCTTGCCCACGGTCCGGGTACAGGTTTACAAGTTTCCTCGCAGATTATTTTCCTTTTGTCGTTATCCTTTCTTTGTGCGGCCAGTTTGGCCAGTCACAATTTTCTTATTTTACGCTTTGTTTCATTTGTGTAGAACGTTTATGTTCTGAACATTTCTCTTTTTATTTTCCTTCTATTTATTTGTGAGGGCTTGGCTCACTGTCTGTGTGGGTATAGTGCCTGCGTAGCCCTGGCGCCCGTGGGGCGGGGTTGGCTCAGTCGGTAGCGCGCCAGGCTCGTAATCTGTAGTTCCCAGGTTCGAGTCCCAGCTAGGTCAGCGTTGAGATTTATCTCCGCAAAATTCCCCGCCCTGACCACGGTCAGTAGGGGACACCGATGGGCTTGGAAAGGCCGCCGTCCGTCGGATGGGACGTTAAGCCGTGGCCCCGTGTGCGGGAGAGCCATACCCTGTGCACGTTAAAGAACACGCTGGATGGCCTTGACGGGAGGCTACCATCTGTCTCCCAACAGCTGCTCCAGTGGGTCCCCTCCCCCAACCTTCTCTGAGCCTTCGGGGTCCTTGTGACCTGGCCATTTAGCCCATCGTGTGCAAAAAAGTGCCGCTCAGAGGTAAAACAACCCAAACCCTGGCGCCCGACTGGGCGTCCCCTTGTTGGGCTCCGTGGAGGGTGGGGACAGCGGGCACTGAACCACACAAAACAAACCATGAGAGAGAATGAAGAAAATAATGCGATCGCCGCCAACAAGAGGGCTCGACATGAGTCCCCATCTTCCTCGTTGTCTAAGTTATCTCTGCCGTCGTCTTCTGTGTCTGTGTCTTCGTTCCCAAAGTTCCTGATCATAAACTCTACGGGTGATCAGGTGCTTGGGGACATGTCCCCTTTCTTTGTGAATAAAGGTTTGAAAGGTCTTCCGGGAGAACCGAAATCCGCAAAGCGCTTACGATCTGGCGACTTGCAGGTTGAGACCGCTTGTTCGAAACACTCCAAACTACTCCTGAAAGTTAAAGAAATTGGTGGGGTGGCTGTCGAAGTCACTCCCCATAAAACTTTGAATTCCTCTCGGGGTGTGATCACCGAGTGGGGCCTCGTCAAAGTCATTGAGGAGGAAATCCTCTCGGAGCTCACACCTCAAGGAGTAACAGCGGTCCACCGGGTTTCGACACGCCGTGATGGGAAATTGACACCCCCCCGGGTGTTGATTGTAACATTTAACATGCCACGCCTGCCTTCTTCCATCAAGGCAGGTTACTTACATTGTGAGGTTCGGCCGTATATCCCAAACCCTCTGCGCTGTTTTCAGTGTCAGATATACGGTCATGCCCGCACAACATGCAGGGGCAAGCCCACCTGTGCTCGCTGTGGCAGTAAGGATCATCTCGATCCTGACTGCACAGCAGAAAAGGCATGCTGTGTGAACTGCAGTGGCGAACATCCGGCGTACTCGAGCGACTGTCCGAAGTGGAAGGAGGAAAAGAAGGTACAACGCCTCAAAGTTATAAATAACATCTCGTACGCTGAGGCGAGAAAGCTTGCTGCACCGCCTGCCCCGCTTGGCAAGGTTTCCTATGCCAGTGCAGTCATTGGAAAGCCCATCGTTCCAATGACTTCGGTTGCGGTGCAGACTGACATCAGTGTACCACCTACTGAGTCTTTCTCGCCAGCTGCGAAGTACCTCCTCACGCAGGGGAGACCGAGGGTGGTGTCGACTTCGACATCAACCCCGGTTTCCATTCCTGCAGCTCAGCCTTCCACCTCCACCGGAAGGACTCCTCCTTCCCGTCCTCAGACAGCAAGACCTTCCAAACCGAAGGGGGCCCCACCGGGGCCAAAAAAGAAACTAATCACTGCACATCAAAGGGCGGTCACCGATCCATGCCCCTCGGACGATTCCGAAGACATGGATACCGACCGCCCCCTATTCACTAAACCGCCCTCTGCGGCGGTGAAGTTGAATAGGAATTCGTCGTCCGCCCACTCTTCTAAGTCCTGAGATGGCCACACTCCTACAATGGAATTGTCGTGGATTCCAGAGGAATCTTGACGACATCAAGGCCCTCCTTCAGGCACACCAGCCCATCTGTGTGTGCCTGCAGGAGACATACTTGCATCCAGTCACAGATCCCACGATCCGGCACTTTTCACTGGTTTGCCGGGACCGGGATGGAGATGGTCCAGCTCGCGGAGGTGACGCCATCCTCGTGAGCAACCATTCTCCATTCCAGGTGTCGTACCCCTCACCACCAACTTAGAGGCGGTAGCCATCCGTCTCTTTGTGGGGTTCTCGCTGACTGTCTGCTCTGTATATCTTCCACCTGGGAGCATCGTCTTCCAGGAAGACCTTGATGATCTCGTCTTGCAGCTGCCGTCCTCCTTCCTCATTATAGGGGACCTCAACGGACACAGTCCACTTTGGGGCAGTGCTGACACCAACGGGAGGGGTGGGATCCTGGAGCAGTGGCTCCTCAATCCTTCTCTCTCCCTGTTGAACACCGGGTCAGTACTTACTTTCACTCCCCAACCCGCACTTTCACTGCCATTGACCTCACCATCTGCTCCTCCTCGATCCTTCCACTCTTTACATGGGAGGTCGAGGACAACCCCTATGGAAGCGATCACCTCCCCGTGGTGTGCACCATCTCTCGTGGGGGGCCTTGCAGCCCTTCACGCGTCTCGCGGTGGAGGCTCGATCGGGCTGACTGGGGTGGTTTCGAGCTGCTCTCTGAGCTCGATGACCACTCTGTCAGCCAGGAGCCAATCAATGTGGCAGTAGCGGAGATAACGGACTGTATCGTAGATGCAGCTGCATCAACCATTCCTCAAACTTCTACATGGTTTCCTCGCTTTCCGAAACCGTGGTGGAATCCAGATTGCACCACAGCTCGTAAGGCTCAGAACAAGGCTTGGGGGTGTTTCGGAGATATCCAACGACCCCCAAAATCGAAAAGTTCAAACGCGCCAGGGCGAAAGCTCGTTTCGTCCGACGCCGGAGCCAGAAGGAATCTTGGATCAAGTATACGTCTTCCATAACCCGCACGACTAGTTCTAACGTCGTGTGGGATAAAGTCCGGAAGATGGGTGGGAACTACACGTCCCACTCGTTATCGATCCTGGAGCACAATGGACAGGCAATTGCTGATCCCAAAGCAATTGCCGACACTCTGGGGGAGTCATTCTCCTCCATCTCTTCGTCTTCTTCTTACTCCCCCGAGTTTCTGGCACAGAAGGGCAGGGCAGAACGCTCTCCGCTGTCTTTCCACTCGAATGGCCTGGAGCCTTAAAACAGGCCATTCACAGCGGAGGAGCTTCGCCTTGCTCTGCACTCTTCTCGTGCCTCTGCTGTAGGGCCGGACAATGTCCATTATGCCATGCTCCAACATCTTTCACCATCGAGTAAGGATCGGCTGCTCCATCTCTTCAATCGCATTTTTCTCGAGGAGCAGTTTCCGGACTCCTGGCGGGTGGCCATCGTCTTGGCCTTCCCCAAGCCAGGCAAAGATCCCAAGATTCCTTCCAATTATCGTCCCATCGCGTTGACGAGCTGCGTGTGCAAGGTGTTGGAAAGAATGGTAAATGCCAGACTCATCTGGTATTTAGAACATCACAACCTTCTTTCCAACACCCAGTGTGGCTTTCGCAGGCAACGATCAACTCTTGACCATCTGATACGCCTCGAATCGGCTATCAGAAATTCATTTTTACGTAGAGAGCACCTGGTGTCAATTTTCTTCGACATCGAAAAAGCGTACGACACGGCTTGGAGATTCGGCATTCTTCGTGACCTCCACAGCTTCGGCTTGAGAGGTCACATGCCGATCTTCATCTCCAACTTCTTATCGACACATTCTTTTCGTGTCCGTGTCGGTAACGCTCTGTCGCGGCCGTACCCCCAAGAACAGGGGGTGCCACAAGGCTGCGTTCTGAGTGTTACGATTTTCGCTGTCAAGATTAATTCTATAACTAGACAACTTCCTCCATCAGTAGGCAATGCCCTCTATGTTGATGACTTTAGCATCTTTTGCTCTTCGTCCAGAAAGAGGGTCATTGAAAGACAACTGCAAATTGCCCTGAACAATCTTTCGGTTTGGGCGACGGCAAATGGGTTTCGGTTCTCCCCACAGAAGACCGCTTGTGTGCACTTTTGCCACAAGCGTAATCTTCATCTGGATCCCGAGCTGCGGCTCGGGGGTAACATCATTCCAGTTGTGGCGGAGACCAAGTTTCTCGGTCTCATATTCGATCGGAAATTGACCTTTTTACCTCACATACGTCATCTCAGGTCCAAGTGCACGCGGGCATTGAACATCGTCAAGGTCCTCTCCTCCCTTTCTTGAGGGGCGGACCGACGTTCTTTGCTCCGCCTGTACCGTGCATTCGTCCGATCGAAACTGGACTACGTATCCCAGGTGTACGACTCGGCCCGGGATTCGGTGGTGAAGGTGCTGGACCCCCTCCATCATCAGGCTCTCCGTGTTTGCACGGGAGCCTTCCGCACCTCACCGGTCCAGAGTCTTTATGTTGAGACCGACGAACCTTCTTTATCTCTTCGCCGTCAGCAGTTGTCCCTACAATATGCGTCTAAATTGCGATCCCTGCCTGGCCATCCCACTTGGGACTGCGTTTTCAGTCCGAAGTGGGAAATGCTTACACTAATCGGCCGACTGCCATTCGTCCATTTGGTTTGCGACTCCGAGGCTACCTCAGAGACATCAACACCAGTCTCGATAGCGTTGCACAGTCGACAGCTGAGCCACTTCCACCATGGCTCGCTGTTTCCCCTTCCTGCGATTTTTCCCTGTGCAGGACGGGGAAGGCCTTTACACCCGACTGTGTGTACCGGCAACTCTTTGCCAGCCATCGTGCTGAGCACCCGGACTTCTTGCCTGTCTTTACAGATGGCTCGAAGTCCGACACTTCAGTGGGATCAGCCATGGTCTGCTGTGATGTAATCATTGCAGACCAGATCCCACTGCAGTGTTCCATCTTCACTGCAGAGTTGCACGCTATCAGCCTCGCCTTGGACCACGTGGCGACTAAGCATCATCGTCGGTGTGTGCTTTACACCGACTCGCTTAGCTCGCTCCAGGCTTTGATCTCGGTGAGGCATCGGCCTCACCCTGTTCTTACTAAGATCCGCCAGCAACTACATCGTCTGGCAGCCACCACCACCATCCATTTCTGTTGGGTGCCCGGTCACGTCGGGATTAGGGGCAATGACTTGGCAGACGCTGCTGCCAAGTCAGCCACGCCCCTGTCCGACTCTCCGTTGCCGGTTCCCTATCTGGATTTCCGGCAGCGTTTTTCCACCGAGCTCCGGGCACAGTGGCAGAGATCTTGGTCAGAACAGCTTACCAACAGGCTCTTTGAGATCAAACCTATCATCAAACCATGGCAGTCTTGTTACCTCAGGAATCGCAAGGAGGAAGTTGTACTTGCTCGGCTCCGCTTAGGTCACTCGTATATTACTCATTCGTTTCTTCTACTGGCGGACGACGTACCTAAGTGCGAGTTTTGTGACACCATTTTAACAATCAAACATATTTTAATTGAATGTGCGTGTTTTAACCTAGAACGTCGTTTGTATTTTAATTTTCACAATTTTACGTCCGAGCCATTTACACTCGGACATCTTTTATCTGATAGTACCATTTTATCTCCAATTTTTGGTTTTTTACAGTATACAGGATATTTTACCAGATTATAATTTTATTCATTTGTAATTTATTCACCATCTGACCTAGGTCATTTACACCTGGGCTAGTTTTATCCTTTGTCTCTACTCTATTTATTTATCTACACATTTGTTGTTTTACACTTTACCTTTTATTTCTGTTTTATATATATCTTGTTGGTTTTATTTTTTACATTTTTGAGCATTTGTCTTTTAAGTTTGGTTGAGGAGTATTTGTCTTTTAGCATATTTTTACCTTGTTTGGCGCATTATAGCCTTAGTAGCTCATGCGCCATAAAACTCCAAACAACCAACCAACCAACCCGCCGTCCGTCGGATGGGACGTTAAGCCGTGGCTCCGTGTGCGGGAGAGCCATATCCTGTGCACGTTAAAGAACACGCTGGATGGCCTTGACGGGAGGCTACCATCTTGTCTCCCAACAGCTGTTTCAGTGGGTCCCCTCTCTTAACCTTCTCTGAGCCTTCGAGGGCCTTGTAAGCTGGCCATTTAGCCTATGGTGTGCAAAAAAGTACCGCTGAGAGGTAAAACAATCCAACGTTAAAGAACACGCTGGAATTCCTTGACGGGAGGTTAACTTCTGTCTTCCAACTTCTGTCTTCTGGTTCCAGTGGGTCCCCTCCCCCAACCTTCTCTGAGCCTTCGGGGTCCATGTGACCTGGCCATTTAGCCCATGGTGTGCAAAAAAGTGCCGCTCAGAGGTTGGGTTGTTTACCCAAAGTTAAAGAACACGCTGGAATTCCTTGACAGAAGGTTAACTTCTGTCTCCCAAAAGCTGTTCCAATGGGTCCCTTCCCCCAACCTTCTCTTAGCCTTCGGGGTCCATGTGACCTGGCCATTTAGCCCATGGTGTGCAAAAAAAAGTGCCGCTCAGATGTAAAACAACCCAACGTTAAAGAACACACTGGATGGCTTTGACGGGAGGCTACCATCTGTCTCCCAACAGCTGTTTCAGTGGGTCCCCTCTCCCAACCTTCCCTGAGCCTACGGGGGCCTTGTGACCTGGCCATTTAGCCCATGATGAGCAAAAAATTGCAGCTAAAAAGTAAAACAACCAACCAACCAAGCCTCTCCTTCCTATCTTCCACTTTAGATGTGATCTTAAGAATTTGGATTAGTATCTATAACAAATTCATAATCTCATGAACGGATCAATGAGATCAAAGGCCAGGTCACAAACATCCCGAAGAACTCTGATGTTTGGCAACCTTGACCTAACCTGTTCATCACTTGCATAATCAAACCACGCAATAACCATATGCTGCATTGGAAACGAACAAAATCATCCCTTCACCACCTGAATAGGTTGGGTTGTTTTACCTCTGAGCGGCACTTTTCTGCACACCATGGGCTAAATGGCCAGGTCACATGGACTCCGAAGGCTCAGAGAAGGTTGGGGGAGTGGTCCCACTGGAACAGCTGTTGGGAGACAGATGGTAGCCTCCCGTCAAGGTCATCCAGCGTGTTCTTTAACGTGCACAGGGTATGGCTCTCCCGCACTCGGGGTCACGGCTTAACGTCCCATCCGACGGACGGCGGCCTTTCCAAGCCCATCAGTGTCCACTACTGACCGTGGGCAGGGCGGGGAATTTTTGCGGAGATAAATCTCAACGCTGACCCAGCTGGGACTCGAACCTGGGAACTAGAGATTACGAGCCTGGCCACTTGAATAGACTTCACAGACTAGGGACTCGAACCTGGGAACTAGAGATTACGAGCCTGGCCACCTGAATAGACTTCACAGACTAACTGTTCAGTAGCCTAAATGATGGAAACTGAACAATTCTTACCTAAAGGATTTGTAATATTCGGTTTCATTCCAAACTGAAAAACTGAAAAAAGTTTACGTTATTCAGTATGTCCATGATTTGTACAACTGCTGTTTTTTTGTTCCATTTCAGAGGCGTTGCGTAAAAAAATGTGAGAAGCGTGTCCCATCAGTATCGGTAAGTTTCTTCTTCTTTGGTATTATATAAGATCGACTTTATACAGGTAGACCCCGCTTTACGACACCCACTATAAACACCCACCCCCCCAAAAAAACACCTCTATACATGTAGAGCGCTCTTGGACCTCTCGACATGTATAAATAGTCTGCCTCTTGCGATTGAATTCGCTTATATGAGTACATCTTCCGTCCAAAAGCCACTGGAATATTTTTAAGAAATAAAAAAAATTTTTTTAGGGTACTTAAATAAAAAAATTAAAATATCCTAAAGAAGCAATAGTTTTAATTCACCGATCCCAATATATATATTAAAAGAACTGATTGCGAAATTTTTGGTGATTTTGTACAGTCGCTCAAAAAAGTATCCGAACACTATGGTTGATTACAGAATTCAGAAAAAGTATCTGGCAACGATTTTTTTAGAAATTAGTGATCTGGCAACCTTCGTGTCACGTGACACGAAGAATTTAGAAATTAGTTTTAGAAATTAGTGATCTGGCAACCATCGTGTCACGTGACACGAAGGTTGCCAGATCACTAATTTCTAAAAAAAATCGTTGCCAGATACTTTTTCTGAATTCTGTAATCAACCATAGTATTCGGATACTTTTTTGAGCGACTGTACATGTTTAGAATTTACAGCACTGAACACATATGCTCTTTTCTCGATTAAATATTTTTTCTTACATTATAAATGTTTGGAAATATTTATGTTTGTGTTTCGTTTCATTTTTATTTACTTTAATGCTCACTTTTGATGCATCTTTATGGTGTGAGGGTCGGGCTGTTTTACCTCCGAGCGGCACTTTTTTGCACACAGTGGTCTAAAAGGCCAGGTCACAAACATCTCGAAATCTGGATGCCCTTGACGGGAGACTACCATCTGTCACCCAACAGCTGTTCCAGTGGGTCTCCTCCCCCAACCTTCTCTGAATCTTCGGAGTCCTTGTGACCTGGCTATTTAGCCCATGGTATGCAAAAAAGTGCAGGTCAGAGGTAAAACAACCCAACTCAATTCAGTTTTACGTAGAGTAAAATCTTTGGAATAAACTATATTAATAAAAGGTTTGGTTTCTGTTTAATGTGTGTCTGTGGCAACCATCACAGCAGACTCTTTCTGAAAATCACAGCAGACTCTTTCTGGTTTTGGTCCGGGTTGCAAGACGAAATTGCAAGTCGAAAGTCTAAAAGGGAATCTTGCTAAAACAAAAATATTGACCACGCGAAAATTTATTGTTGTCGTTTAGAGCTCCCTAACTGTGAACGTAAGAGTCATAAAAACTTTAGAATCTTCTGCCGTTTCCAGATTCCTCACATTTCGAAATCCATTATTATTTTAAAGGTTGGGTTGGATTGTTTTACCTCTGAGCGGCACTTTTTTGCACACCATGGGCTAAATGGCCAGGTCACATGGACCCCGATGGCTCAGAGAAGGGTAGGGGAGGAGACCCACTGGAACAGCTGTTGGGAGACAGATGGTAGCCTCCCGTCAAGGCCATCCAGCGTGTTCTTTAACGTTGGGTTGTTTTACCTCTGAGCGGCAATTTTTTTGCACACCATGAGCCAAATTGCCAGGTCGCCATGGACCCCGATGGCTCAGAGAAGGTTAGGGTAGGAGACCCACTGGAACAGTTGTTGGGAGACAGATGGTAGCCTCCCGTCAATTCCATCCAGCGAGTTCTTTAAAGTTGGGTTGTTTTACCTCTAAGCGGCACTTTTCTGCAACCATGGGCTAAATGACCAGGTCAAATGGACCCCGAAGGCTCAGATAAGGTTGGTGGAGGGGACCCACTGGAACAGATGTTGGGAGACAGATGGTAGCCTCCCGTCAAGGCAATCCAGCGTGTTCTTTAACGTTGGGTTGTTTTATTTCTGACCGGCACTTTTTTGCACACCATGGGCTAAATGGCCGGGCCACATAGGACCCCGAAGGCTTAGGTTAGGGGACGGGACCCACTGTAACAGCTGTTGAGAGGCAGATGGTAGCCTCCCGTCAAGGCCATCCACCGTGTTCTTTAACGTTGGATTGTTTAACCTCTGAGCGGCACTTTTTTGCACACCATGGGCTAAATGGCCAGGTCACATGGACCCCGATGGCTCAGAGAAGGTTAGGGTAGGAGACTCACTGGAACAGTTGTTGGGAGACAGATGGTAGCCTCCCGTCAAGGCAATCCAGCGTGTTCTTTAACGTTGGGTTGTTTTACTTCTGACCGGCACTTTTTTGCACACCATGGGCTAAATGGCCAGGCCACATAGGACCCGAAGGCTCAGGTTGGGGGAGGGGACCCACTGTAACAGCTGTTGAGAGGCAGATGGTAGTCTCCCGTCAAGGCCATCCAGCGTGTTCTTTAACGTTGGGTTGTTTTACCTCTGAGCGGCACTTTTTTGCACACCATGGGCTAAATGGCCAGGTAACATGGACCCCGAAAGCTCAGAGAAGGTTGGGGGAGGAGACCCACTGGAAAGCTGTTGGGAGACAGATGGTAGCCTCCCGTCAAGGCCATCCAGCGTGTTCTTTAACGTTGGGTTGTTTTAGCTCTGAGCGGCACTTTTTTGCACACCATGGGCTAAATGGCCAGGTCACATGGACCCCGAAGGCTCAGAGAAGGTTGGGGGAGGAGACCCACTGGAACAGCTGTTGGGAGACAGATGGTAGCCTCCCGTGAAGGCCGTCCAGCGTTTTCTTTAACGTTGGGTTGTTTTGCCTCTGAGAGGCACTTTTTTTCACACCATGGGCTAAATGGCCAGGTAACATGGACCCCGAAAGCTCAGAGAAGGTTGGGGGAGGAGACCCACTGGAACAGCTGTTGGGAGACAGATGGTAGCTTCCCGTCAAGGTCATCCAGCGTGTTCTTTAATGTGCACAATGTATGGCTCTCCCTCAAATGTAGCAACGGCTTAACATCCCATCTGACGGACGGCGACCTTCCCAAGCCCATCGGTGTCCCCTACTGACCATGGGCATGGTGGGCAGTTTTGCGGAGATAAATCTCAACGCTGACGCAGCTGGGACTCGAACCTGGGAACTACAGATTACGAGCGTGGCGCGCTACCGACAGAGCCACCCCCGCCCCCAAATTTAAAGTGAGACCCGGCAGAGCAGGCTGACGTTCACTAGTAATTCATGAATGAAACTACTCGTTATTTGAATGAATTCAACCTCATTTCAGATCACACCATGTTTTCTATCATGATGTAATTTTGTTTTGAAAAATGTGTATTTAAATATCGTTTTCTTTCTTTTAATTTCTGTTCCAGAATTGTGTGAAAATGAGGATGAGAATATGTCGGAGTAGACATGAAGGCGTTTCTACTCCTAAAAGTTCGGGTTGACACTACTTTTAATATTGAACGAACGCACTTTAAAATTACTACTTAAAATTGTCTGATATTTTAAGTACTAATGCAACCAATCAAAATATTAAAATATAAATTTGCCTAATATATGTTTGTATTTATGTTCATTTTATTTACTTCTCACTGATTTCATGCTATCTTCAGCCATTTTGTTTCTTCCTAAATAACTAGCGCAAAGTTATTTCCATGGACGTCGGCGGCAGTGCAGGGTTGAATTGGGTTGTTTTACCTCTGAGCGGCACTTTTTTGCACACAATGGGCTAAATGGCCAGGTCACAAGGACATCGAAGGCTCATAGAAAGTTAGGGGAGGAGACCCACTGGAACAACTGTTGGGAGGTAGGTGGTAGCCTCTCGTCAAGGCTATCCAGCGTGTTCTTTAACGTTGGGTTGTTTTATTTCTCAGCGGCACTTTTTTGCACACAAGGGCTAAATGGCCAGGTCACAAGGACCTCGAAGGCCCAGAGAAGGTTGGGGGAGGGGACACACTGGAACAGCTGCTCGGAGACAGATGGTAGCCTCCCGTCAAAGCCATCCAGCGTGTTCTTTAACGTTGGGTTGTTTTACCTCTGAGCGGCACTTTTTTCCACACAATGGGCTAAATGGCCACGTCACAAGGACCCCGAAGGCTCAGAGAAGGTTGGGGGAGGAGACCCACTGATTAAAAAAAAACTTAATAACTTCGCACTCCCTGTCGGCAAACATTGAACCTCAAGTATGCGATTTTCAAATAGTTTGGTATCTAAAGAGTTAAACTGTAGTGGTGTAATTAAAAATCTGGAACTCGACCCTGGCGCGCTACCGACTGAGCCACCCCCGCCCCTATAATTGCACGAGTTTCATATCAATGCATTACTGATGATAAATGTTCGGGCCTCCCTAACTATTTAAATACCAGCTATTGCTGCTGTAAATCGAGATTTATTTTATCTTCATTCACATTTCAATAATTATTAATATTATTTAATATTTATTAATTAATTTATTAAATTAAATTTTTAATATTATTTAATATTTATTAATTAATTTATTAAATTAAATTTTTAATATTATTTAAATTTATTAATTATTATAAATTTAAAAGTAAACCACAGATTACGAGCCTGTCGCGCTACCGACTGAGCCACCCACGCCCCTGCAGTGCAGGGAGAGTGGTTACTCTCTGCTGAGGTCTCGCCATTCTCACAGACATTTTACTCTGGCGTATTAAACTGACAGCTTTCGTGTCAGACTCTGTGGTAAGCAGCTGCTTGAGAGATTATTTATTTTATTATTTTTAATCACCCATTAGTACTAATTACTGATAAAGGGTGCAAACTTCGGAAACTGAAAACCTTCATGTTCTTTGAAAACAGCAGTCTCATATTCGCTAGATGCGATAGCATATTCTTCTAGTTACGATGTACCTGAGATTTGTGGTATGGGCAAGAAATGGTTTCGAAAGTATCCTGCTTGGAACAGTCACGATGTTCTCCACATTGGTACACTGGGGGGCAAAACTTAAGTTACAACACCATTTTATGTCAATAATAAACTAACATCGAAACTCTATAATTTCTGAAAGAAGCTTTTCATGTTCAAATGTGACTGAAGATAAAATAAATCTCGATTTACAGCAGTAATAGCTGGTATTTAAAGAGTTACTGAGGCTTTGGATTGGATTGTTTTACCTCTGAGCGGCACTTTTCTGCACACCATGGGCTAAATGGCCAGGTCACATGGACCCCGAAGGCTCAGTGAAGGTTTGGGGAGCGGACCCACTGGAACAGCTCTTGGGAGACAGATGGTAGCCTCCCGTCAAGGCCATCCAGCGTGCTCTTTAACGTGCACAGGGTATGGCTCTCCCGCACACGGGGCCACGGCTTAACGTCCCATCCGACGGACGGCGGCTTTTCCAAGCCCATCGGTGTCCCCTACTGACCGTGGGCAGGGCGGGAAGTTTTGCGAAGATAAATCTCAACGCTGACCCAGCTGGGACTCCAACCTGGGAACTACAGATTACGAGCCTGGCGCGTTACCGACTGAGCCACCCCCACCCCCCATGTGGGGGTGTTATGTCGACAGTAGAAAGAACAAATAACGATATCTTCATACTAGATTATTGGAGCATAAATTAGTCAGCAATAGTGGCTAAATTAAATAATCGGAACAACTTGAAAAAATATCCCGTTTCATTTAAGTGGTAAAGATTAACAGCACACTCTATAGCTACGTGATAAGGTCAATTTTTGACTCTTTGACTCAAGCTAAAGAATACGTCGTTCAAGATATCGCAAAAAAAGAACAAGTAACGATATCTTCATACTAGATTATTGGAGCATAAATTACTCAGGAATAGGGAGCGGGTGTGGCTCAGTCGGTAGCGCGCCAGGCTCGTAATCTGTAGTTCCCAGGTTCGATTCCCAGCTGGGTCAGCGTTAAGATTTATCTCCGCAAAATTCCCCGTCCTGCCCACGGCGAGTAGTGGACACCGATGGGCTTGGTAAGGCCACCGTCCGTCGGATGGGACGTTAAGCCGTGGCCCCTTGTGCGGGAGAGCCATACCCTGTGCACGTTAAAGAACACGCTGGATGGCCTTGACGGGAGGCTACCATCTGTCCCCAACAGCTATTCCAGTGGGTCCCTCCCTCAACCTTCTCTGAGCCTACGGGGTCCTTGTGACCTGGCCATTTAGCCCATGGTGGGCAAAAAAATGCCGCTCAGAGATAAAACAACCCCAACAAACAACAACTCAGGAAGAGTGGCTACATTGGATAATCAAAATAACTTGAAAAAATATCCCTTTTGTTTAAGTGGTAATGATTAACAGCGTACTCTATAGCTACACGATAGAGTCAATTTTTGACTCTTTGACTCAAGCTGAAATAGTACAGTCGTTCAAAAAAGTATCCGAACACTATGGTTGATTACGGAATTAAATCAGAAAAAATATCTGGCTTCGTGTCACGTACGGAATTCAGAAAAAATATCTGGCAACGATTATTTTAGAAATTAGTGATCTGGCAACCTTCGTGACACGTGACACGAAGGTTGTCAGATCATTGAATTCTAAAATAAATCGTTGCCAGATATTTTTTCTGAATTCCGTAATCAACGATAGTATTTGGATACTTTTTTGAGCGACTGTAAGTCGTTCTTATGATCGCATCACATCTTTAATGATCCTCAGAGGGGGGGGGGGGCGAAAGAGGGGAAAACTGCCTTTTATAACAATGTGACTTGCAGGGAAAATCTTTCTTTTGTGACTGAAAAAAAGACATTCTTTTCTTACTGCATTTTGGATGTGAGAATGCTGCAATTTTGTAACTATTGTCGCAGATATCGCAGGGACGAAATTTCCGTACCTCCTGCGATCTTTGATTACATTTGAAGAATTTTGAAACTTTCTCTGAATCTGCTATATATATTACTCTAAAAAATGTTTGGCCGTCCGTGGCCGAGCGGTTAACACGTTTGGTTACTTATTAAAGGGACCTGGGTTCGAGGTACAGTCGCTCAAAAAAATATCCGAATACTATGGTTGATTAGAGAATTCAGAAAAAATATCTGGCAACGATTGTTTTAGAAGTTAGTGATCTGGCCACAAGGTTGCCAGATCACTAATTTCTAAAACAATCGTTGCCAAATTTATTTTTTTTATTTTGTAATCAACCATAGTGTTCGGCTATTTTTTTTTGGGAGACTGTACCTGTAAGAAATAAATCTGTCTTTACTACTAAAAACATGACACACTTCAGAATTGAAAACACAGCAGAAAAAGTGCACCGAAAATGGGCAGAGGTCACATTATGAAAATAAAAGCCTATCGTCAGATGCATTTGTACACAAACAGCAGGGGTGGGAATGGCTTAGTCGGTAGCGCGCCAGGCTCTTAATCTGTTGTTCCCAGGTTCGAGTCCCAGCTGGGTCAGCGTTGAGATTTATCTCCGCAAAATTCCCCCGCCCTGCCCACGGTCAGTAGGGGACACCGATGGGTTTGGAAAGGCCGACGTCCGTCGGATGGGACGTTAAGCCGTGGCCCCTGTGCGGGAGAACCATACCCTGTGCACGTTAAAGAACACGCTGGATGGCCTTGACGGAAGGCTACCATCTGTCTCCCAACAGCTGTTCCAGTGGGTCCCCTCCCCCAACCTTCTCTGAGCCTTCGGGGTCCATATGACCTGGCCATTTAGCCCATGGTGTGCAAAAAAGTGCCGCTCAGAGGTAAAACAACCCAAACTGTAGGGCAGTCTGCTTCTTCAGCAGAATCGATGAAGGTGATTTCATATGACTTTGGGAGTAATAAATTTTTTATACGCATCATGAATTTAATTCATGATTAAATCTTTAGTATCGTTAGGAAAAAATTGGCAATTTCAAGAAAAGTGGAGGAAGAGTTGGGTTGTTTTACCTCTGAGCGGCACTTTCTTGCACACCATGGGCTAAATGGCCAGGTCACATGGACCCCGAAGGCTCAAAGAAGGTTGAGGGAGGGGAGCGATTGGAACAGCTGTTAGGAAACAAATGGTAGACTCCTGTCAAGGCCATCCAGCGTGTTCTTTAACGTGCACAGGGTATAACTCTCCCGCACATAGTGCCACGGCTTAACTTCCCATCAGACGGACATAGGCCTTTCCTAACCCATCTGTGTCCCCTACTCACCGTGGGCCAGCGCGGGGAGTTTTGAGGAGATAAGTCTGAACGCTGACCCAGCTGGGACTCGAACCTGGGAACTTCAGTTTACAACCTCAACGCGCTACCTACTCCACGTGCATAGGGTATAACTCTCCCGCACATGGGGTCACGGTTTAAAGGCCGTGGGTAGGGGTATCAAAGAAAGCACTCCTTGGGGGTTATGTCGTCATTAGCAAGCAGGAGAAATGCCGTCTTGGTTTCTCCCTCTTCATACCATGGTCGACATTCCGGGTGCTGGTGTCCAATGGCCGAATGCAGCAGATGAGCTCAGGACAGACATGCTTGGAGAACTAAATTGCACGGTCTGGTTGGATCTCCGTAGCCCATGGCTGCTTGAGGATGATGATGTCAAACCAATTAAGGTTGCTACCTCTATGACTGCCCAACAGGTCCACGGAAAGGCACCAGATATCTAACGAGCTTTCCACCCCTTAAACTTAACTGGGAAAGTCCATTTTCTCCAACTGCCAACATCGGATGCACAGAGTCACATGGACCTTCTTTGAGCAAAAGCACGAGTGTCGAGTGCTTTAAAAAAACACTTCTTCTTTCCAACTCCACTATCTTATTACACATTTTGATAATTGTGCTCTACATGAAAAGTAAGAGTATAAATTGTTGAATAATTCATCCGAGTTTTGGTACATATTTTGTGAAAATAAATATATATACAATTATATATGAAGTTTGTAAACCAGGACTAATATAATTATAGCTCATGGAATATAGGAACTTATATTCGATGAATACGATTAAAATAAACCTCATCATAAAACAACACGAACATCCATGCCTTACCCGGGGCTCAGATCCCAGGTCCGGTAGATCAGTAGCCAAGCGCGCTAACCACTCGGCCACGGTACTTTAGTAATATTTTTAACCCAAACCTTTTGAATAATAAATATTACATAAATATAAAATTGAAACATAAAATTTGTTTCTGCAATTGAAACTTTTTATCAAAATTATATTGTGAAAAATTAATTTCAATAAATATTTTGATACGGGTATTTTCGATCGAAACGAAACATTATTCTGAAGTTCTATGATTTGATTATATATATATATAATTAGCTACCTAATTTTTTATTAACGTGATTACGGCCCCTATCTCTTTATTCATTAATATGTCCAGAAGATTCAAATCAACCACTTTGGGAAACTGCTCCAGAATATCTTTAAATTAGAGTGCGTATTTTCTCAAACTTTGAAAATCCTATATTTGTATATAGGTTTATGTGATTTAACTGAAATATCTGTTACTATTTAATTTCTTTTTGATATATTCGCATTCTCGTTTACTGACATACCTAGAAGTCTTTGTGTCTTAAGACGTAAATTGTTTTTCTCTTAGGCACTTTATGTTAATACCTAAAAATACATATTTGCAATAAAGTCGGTAATCTGTAAAATGGGCATAATTCTGATCATTTCTATACAGCAAGATTTGAATATAATAAAAGAAAATCTCACTTTCAGCTGTTTGACTTTTTTCTGCAAAGAAGCAAAAAAGGAAATTTATACGTGAAAGAAAAATGTAAATTTAATATCCTAGTTTTCAAAATGAAATAAAATCTTTAATTCTCTATGACACTGCTAAAAAGTCTTTATGCTAATCCACAAATGTTCTATGCTATCACGTGTCAGAAGTCATTAAGGAGAAATCTACGTATCGTAGCGCAGAGGTCACTGCCAATGAGCGTACATAGATATTCATAACAGTTCTTTCTGTGTTGTAATAAATACCCCCTCAAGCAGCTGCTTGCCACAGACGTCTGATTCCATTGCAGACCTGTGAGGATGGCAGGACATCAGCAGAATAAATAACACGGACATCCACCCGGGGATTGAACCCAGGTCCCTTAGATCAATAGCCAAGCGCGCTAACCACTAAATCTTGAAAATAATAATAATATCCTCCAAACACTCGTGATGAAGTCTTTTTTTTTGCCATGAGAGAGATATGAACCCAATTCTCCTGCAAACATGCCAGTTATGGTACCATTACACTCCATCAATGGCTAACGTTTTCTTCAGCTAATGCGAGACATAACCTTTCCGGATTTTTTTAGTTGATTCGCACAATGGCGCTATCTATTGCGAAGTGGACAACGCTGTTGTCTCATAGAGCTGGAATTTAATATTTGTCACTCACGCTCATGTAGTAAAGAATCGCAAGATATGTCCTGAATTTCACGAGTTCCATAATTACAGGACATGTCCTGTGATTATTTACTACTGGATCATTTATAATCATAGCGTTACCTGGTGACTGTTTAATGTCAATATATCAATAAATTTTTTGTGGTAAAAATTTCGCCGACATACGCGACATGAATCTGAAAACAATCATCGCTGACGCGGCGTGAATCGAACTAGCAACTCTCCATATTCATGGCACAGCGCGCTTTTTCCACTAATTTTAAGACTTTAAAATCCTATTCGATGATATCGACCATACCATTGGCGCCATCTATGATCTCGGGTGGCAACTATTTCTTTTTATATTGTGCTGAGTAAGATTTGAATTTTTCTGCTAAATAACAAATTCTGGATTAATTTTCTGCCTTTCAAATCAATATATTTCTGATATTTAGTTTTGGCTGATAGTCAACTTGCTACGATTACAAATCGAAACTAAATATGAGAAACATATTGAAGATTTACAACACAGAAAATTAATCCAGTGTTATTTACCAGATTCAATTTATCAAATAGTAAAAAAAAAAATTTCATTCTTGCAAAGTTAACAGTTGTTTAACCCTGAAGCAGCTGTTTACCACAGAGGTCTGAGAGGGACCTGTCAGTTTATACGCCATAGTAAGTCTGTGAGGATGGCGGGACCTCAGCACAAAGTTAACACGAGATATAATAAAACATTTCTTTTAAAGTAATTAACCAATGGTATTACAAACGTGGCCGAGTGGTTAGCGCGCTTGGCTACTGATCTGTGGGACTTGGGGTCGAGCCCGGATAAGGCATGGATGTATGTGTCGTTTTTCTGCTGAGGTCTCTGCCATTCTCTGAGACCTGCTACTCTCAGACCTCTGTGGCAAGCAGCTGCTTGAGGGGGTATTTAAATTTACTATATTGAAATTACAAAGCTGAATTTGAAATTAAGTATTTATTTGTCGAGCCACTAAGTGTGTGAAGAGTTTTACAGTTAAAATTTTGAATTAACTAAGTGATGAGGACAGTTTTTAATCCACTTCAAGTGATGACGAGAGTTTTTAATCCACTTCAAGTGATGACGAGAGTTTTTAATCCACTTCAAGTGATGACGAGAGTTTTTAATCCACTTCAAGTGATGACGAGAGTTTTTAATCCACTTCTAGTGATGACGAGAGTTTTTAATCCACTTCAAGTGATGACGAGAGTATTTAATCCACTTCAAGTGATGACAAGAGTTTTTAATCCACTTCAAGTGATGACGAGAGTTTTTAATCCACTTCAAGTGATGACGAGAGTTTTTAATCCACTTCAAGTGATGACGAGAGTTTTTAATCCACTTCAGGTGATGACGAGAGTTTTTAATCCACTTCAAGTGATGACGAGAGTTTTTAATCCACTTCTAGTGATGACGAGAGTTTTTAATCCACTTCTAGTGATGACGAGAGTTTTTAATCCACTTCAAGTGATGACGAGAGTTTTTAATCCACTTCAAGTGATGACGAGAGTTTTTAATCCACTTCAAGTGATGACGATAGTTTTTAATCCACTTCAAGTGATGACGATAGTTTTTAATCCACTTCAAGTGATGACGAGAGTTTTTAATCCACTTCAGGTGATGACGAGAGTTTTTAATCCACTTCAGGTGATGACGAGAGTTTTTAATCCACTTCAGGTGATGAGCAGAATTTTTAATCCACTTCAGGTGATGAGCAGAATTTTTAATCCACTTCAAGTGCCATTAACTAAGTGATGAGGAGAATTTTTAATCCACTTCAAGTGCCATTAACTAAGTGATGAGGAGAATTTTTAATCCACTTCAAGTGCCATTAACTAAGTGATGAGGAGAATTTTTAATCCACTTCAAGTGCCATTAACTAAGTGATGAGGAGAATTTTTAATCCACTTCAAGTGCCATTAACTAAGTGATGAGGAGAATTTTTAATCCACTTCAAGTGCCATTAACTAAGTGATGAGGAGAATTTTTAATCCACTTCAAGTGCCATTCGACGTAGTCTCAAGCTGCCACTGTCGGTGATGGTAATTTTGTTCTCCATATTGGCAGCCTCCATTGCTTTGTGGAGCCAAAAGGCAATATCTCCAGGTTGTAAGGTAAGGAGGTCTGCCAAGACCAGTCTTATAGCGCTTTCTGTAGTCTTATGGGACTTCCGGGCGATCAATATACCTCTTCTTACCAGTTTCTCTCCCAGCAATTTGCAGCCTTTGCAGGAGTCCAAACACAGCTGCGGTATAGCGTCCGGTGGCCTGTCAACGTCCATTTGTGGAAGTCCTCTTTTTAGCTGCTTCTCGCCGTCTTCGATCAGATGTCCGTCGCTTATCAGACCATGGATTGCTTGGTGCACGATCCTGGCGGCTTGTTTTTGAGTCATCAATAGTAATAGGGCCACGTGGCGTCGTATACAGCTCTCCGACATCACTTCTTGATCAATGTCGATAACAGCTCGTCTGGTCACTTTCTTTAAGTAGAAGTCGCATTTTGAGCAGGAGTCATTCTTCTTTCTGCATGACTCACAATCAGCAATATTGGAAACCCCCAATATGTCCAAAATCCCCTCAACATTTTTATTTTGAAAACTTGTTAAATTTAGATATTAAAGTGATAATCTCAAACAAAAGTTAATTAATGAATTCAACAAACAGGAATTCTTTACAGGGACGTTTTCGAATACAGTAGACGTCATAGTTGACTTGGCAAATTAATTATGACGTATGATTATGACGATTCAAAGTGTGACCTAACAATAATTTGTCCTTTCACGATGGCGAAAATGTAACTTTTTGTTCTGGCAACAATGTTTTTGAATTAGTGATCTGGCAACCTTCGTGGAACACTATGGTTGATTACAGAATTCAGAAAAAATATCTGGCAACGATGTTTCTAAATTAGTGATCTGGCAACGATATTTTTAAATTACTGATCTGGCAACGATATTTTTGAATTAGTGATCTGGCAACCTTCGTGGAACACTACGGTTGATAACAGAATTCAGAAAAAAATATCTGGCAACGATGTTTTTAAATTAGTGATCTGGCAACGATATTTTTAAATTAGTGATCTGGCAACGATGTTTTTATATAGTGATCTGGCAACCTTCGTGGAACACTATGGTTGATTACAGAATTCAGAAAAAATATCTGGCAACGATGTTTCTAAATTAGTGATCTGGCAACCTTCGTGGAACACTGCGGTTGATAACACAATTCAGAAAAAATATCTGGCAACGATGTTTTTAAATTAGTGATCTGGCAACGATGTTTTTAAATTAGTGATCTGGCAACGATATTTTTAAATTAGTGATCTGGCAACGATATTTTTAAATTAGTGATCTGGTTTGGGTTGCTTTACCTCTGAGCGGCACTTTTTTGCACACCATGGGCTAAATGGCCAGGTCACATGGACCCCGAATGCTCAGAGAAGTTTGGGGGAGGGGACCCACTGGAACAGCTGTTGGGAGACAGATGGTTGCCTCGCGTCAAGGCCATCCATCGTGTTCTTTAACGTGCACAGGGTATGGCTCTCCCATACACGGGGCCACGGCTTAACGTCCCATCCGACGGACGGCGGTCTTTCCAAACCCATCGGTGTCCCCTACTGACCGTGGGCAGAATGGGGAATTTTTACGGAGATAAATCTCAACGCTTACCCAGCTGGGACTCGAACCTGGGAACTACAGATTACGAGCCTGGTGCGCTACCGACTGAGCCACCACCGCCCCAAGTGATCTGCCAACCTTCGTGGAACACTATGGTTGATTACAGAATCCAAAAAAATTATCTGGCAACGATGTTTTTAAATTAGTGATCTGGCAAAGATATTTTTAAATTAGTGATTTGACAACGATATTTTTGAATTAGTGATCTGGCAACCTTCATGGAACACTACGGTTGATTACAGAATTCAGAAAAAATATCTGGCAACGATGTTTTTAAATTAGTGGTCTGGCAACGATATTTTAAATTAGTGATCTGGCAACCTTCGTGGAACACTACGGTTGATTACAGAATTCAGAAAAATATCTGGCAACGATGTTTTTAAATTAGTGATCTGGCAACCTTGGTGGAACACTACAGTTGATTACAGAATTCGGAAAAAATATCTGGCAACGATGTTTTTAAATTAGTGATATGGCAACGATATTTTTAAATTAGTAATTTGGCAACGATATTTTTGAATTAGTGATCTGGCAACGATGTTTTTGAATTAGTGATCTGGCAACGATGTTTTAAATTAGTGATCTGGCAACCTTCGTGGAACACTACGGTTGATTAGAGAATTCAGAAAAATATCTGGCAACGATGTTTTTAAATTAGTGATCTGGCAACAATGTTTTTAAATTAGTGAACTGGCAACCTTCGTGGAACACTAAAGTTGATTACAGAATTCAGAAAAAATATCTGGCAACGATGTTTTTAAATTAGTGATATTTCAACGATATTTTTGAATTACTGATTTGGCAACGATATTTTTGAATTAGTGATCTGGCAACGATGTTTTTGAATTAGTGATATGGCAACGATGTTTTTAAATTAATGATCTGGCAACCTTCGTGGAACACTATGGTTGATTACAGAATTCAGAAAAAAAATCTGGAGCGTGTACAGCAACTACACGCTCCAGTTACCGTTCACAGCAAACTGGAGCGTGTGCAGTTACTGCACACGCTCCAATTTGCTGTGAACGGTAACTGCACACGCTCAATATTTCTGTGAGTGGGCCCACACGATCCATGTTTTTGTGAGCTCACACGATCCAATGTGCTGTGAACATTAAACCCCAAAACCGCTCCAGTTTGCTGTGAACGGTAACTGCACACGCTCGATATTTCTGTGAGTGGGCCCACACGATCCAGGTTTTTGTGAGCTCACACGATCCAATGTGCTGTGAACATTAACCGCAACCGCTCCAGTTTGCTGTGAACGATAACTGCACACGCTCAATATTTCTGTGAGTGGGCCCACACGATCCATGTTTTTGTGAGCTCACACGATCCAATGTTCTGTGAACATTAACCGCAACCGCTCTAGTTTGCTGTGAACGGTAACTGCACATGCTCAATATTTCTGTGAGTGGGCCCACACGATCCAGGTTTTTGTGAGCTCACACGATCCAATGTGCTGTGAACATTAACCGCAACCGCTCCAGTTTGCTGTGAACGGTAACTGCACACGCTCAATATTTCTGTGAGTGGGCCCACACGATCCATGTTTTTGTGAGCTGACACGATCCAATATTCTGTGAACATTAACCGCAACCGCTCTAGTTTGCTGTGAACGGTAACTGCACATGCTCAATATTTCTGTGAATGGGCCCACACGATCCATGTTTTTGTGAGCTCACACGATCCAATGTTCTGTGAACATTAACCGCAACCGCTCCAGTTTACTGTGAACGGTAACCGCACACGCTCCATATTCATTGCATTATATATTCATACGCCTTATATATATTAAAAATATATCCGAACACTATGGTTGATTACAGAATTCAGAAAAAAATATCTGGCAAAGATTTTTTTTTAGAAATTAGTGATCTGGAACCTTTGTGTCAAGTGACACGAATGTTGCCAGATCACTAATTTCTAAAAAATTTCGCTGCCAGATATTTTTTCTGAATTGTCTAATTAACCATAGTGTTCGGATAAACTTTTTGAGCGACTGTACTGCAACAATAATTAGATCTCATTGGACATTAATGAATACTTCACATTCTTAATTTTCTCTATTTCCTTCCGAAATTTTAAGAGCGTTGCTAAGAGGTTGTTTTTCTGTAGAAATAGTGGTTTTCCAAAGAACCAAACAGTGGTTTTCCCTCGTGCGAACCTCTAACATCATACTAATGAGAAAAAAAATCTCTTTTTTTCGTCTTGACGAACATCTGCCCTTAAAAACGTTTGCAAATCTCCCTCCAAGAAACATGGTGAAAACAATGAAATCTCTTTCTATGTAAGATATTAATAAAAAGGATATCCAAAATTTAAGTATCACTTCCAGAAGAGGAGGGAAATTTGTGTTATGTTGAGTTACGTGGTGCTGCATAACACGAAAACGCTGTATATGTTTTTGATTATTTTTTGCATTTTCTTCTGGCTAATGTAAATCACTACCACCACCACCGTCATCGTCTCCACCACCATCATCGTCACCATTACCACCACCACTACTGTCACCATTATCGTCTCCACTACCACCATCATCGACTCCACTACCACCATCATCGACTCCACTACCACCACCACCATCGTCCCTACCATACCACTCTCACCACTCCCATCCTCACTATCACGTCACTATCATCGTCACCACCACCATTGTCACTATTCCCATCCTCACTATCATCGTCACCACCACAGCACTGTCACCACTCCCATCCTCACTCTCACGTCACTATCATCGTCACCACCACCATTGTCACCATTCCCATCCTCACTACACGTCACTATCATCGCCACCACCACAGCACTGTCACCACTCCCATCCTCACTATCATGTCACCATCACTGTCACCAGCACATCATCATCACCAATTGGTAAGCACCATTGTTACCATAAATACTTAGGGTCGGTGGTGTGGTGATATAAAAGGAATAAGAAGTGAAGATATTTAAAATGTGTCAGACTACACAGATCAAAGATGGAAGGTTGTCCAGTAATACTGATCAACAGATTTTAATTTTTTTTCGATTGCATGAACGAAATTAGCTGTTTTTGACAAAATCGAGTACACTGATCATGAAAATGAGAATAAAAATAATTTAACACGCATATGGCTTTTTTGTTATCACTTATTTCGTATTTATGTTCAACGTGTATGATTTTTTACATCACCGTTATCAGACCTGAAAGATGGCCATGAAAATACACTTGGAAATCCTATAAAGACATCATAGGCACAGATTATGCTTGACAGTATAACAAAAACAATAAGGCTCTAAATTAGTTAATGGAAAATTATTTTTTCTTTCTTATGAACAGTATCATCCATTATCGCAGAATCTCACCTTCTTTCGTAGCGTTGCTCCATTGTACTTATATATATTGCTGGACAAAGAAAATGCCTCACCAGGAAGTATTTGTCGGGGCGCAATGCAAATAAGTGGGTTGGGTTGGGTTGTTTCACCACTGAGCGGCACTATTTTGCACACCACGGGCTAAATGGCAAGGTCACATGGACACGAAGGCTCAGAGAAAGTTGGGGGAGGGGACCCACTGGAACAGCTGTTGGGAGATAGATGGTAGCCTCCCGTCAAGGCCATCCAGCGTGTTCTTTAACGTTGGGTTGTTTTACCTCTGAGCGGCACTTTTTTGCACACCATGGGCTAAATGGCCAGGTCACAAGGACCCCGAAGGCTCACAGAAGGTTGGGGGAGGGGACTCACTGGAACAGCTGTTGGGAGACAGAAGTTAACCTCCCGTCAAGGAATTCCAGCGTGTTCTTTAACGTTGGAATGTTTTACCTTTGAGTGGGCACTTTTTTCACACCATAGGCTAAATGTCCAGGTCACATGGACCCCGAAAGCTCAGAAGATCACGTGACACGAGGGTTGCCAGATCACTAATTTCTAAAAAAAATCGTTGCCAGATATTTTTTCTCAATTCTGTAATGAACCATAGTGTTCGGATATTTTTTTAATATATATAATGCGTATGGATATATAATGCAATGAATATTGAGCGTGTGCAGTTACCGTTCACAGCAAACTGGAGCGGTTGTGGTTAATGTTTACAGCATATTGGATCGTGTGAGCTCACAAAAACCTGGATCGTGTGGGCCCACTCAAAGAAATATTGAGCGTGTGCAGTTACCGTTCACAGCAAATTGGAGCGTGTAGCAGTAACTGCACACGCTCCAGTTTGTTGAGAACGGTAACTGGAGCGTGTACAGTTGCTGTACACGCTCCAGATATTTTTTCTGAATTCTGTAAACAATCATAGTGTTCGGATATTTTTTTCAGCGACCGTACGTAGCTGCCTGTACACTACATCGAATGTCGTCTCCTGTGGATTATGTGGCTTGTCGTTGAATACAGCGATCGAGGCATTCGGACGTTCGACTACGTGCACTAGTCCCCTACCGCAATACACGTTATCTTCCTCCAGCCACCGTTTCGGCATATAGTTCTTGCTTCTCGATGCGTTTCTGCTGCATACGACGCAGGGATTAACCAGCTGTATGACGGGCGGGGGTGGCTCAGTGGGTAGCGCGCCAGGCTCGTAATCTGCAGTTCCCAGGTTCGAGTCCCAGCTGTGTCAGAGTTAAAATTTATCTCCGCATAATTCCCCACCCTGGACACGTTCAGTTGGGGGACACCGATGGGCTTGGAAAAGCCGCCATCTGTTGGATGGGACGTTAAACAGTTGCCCCGTGTGAGGGAGAGCAATACCCTGTGCACGTTAAAGAACACGCTGGATGGCCTTGACGGTAGGCTACCATCTGTCTCCCAACAGCTGTTCCAGTGGGTCCCCTCTCCCAACCTTCTCTGAGCCTTCGGGGGCCTTATGACCTGGCCATTTAGCCCATGGTGTGCAAAAAAGTGCCGCTCAGAGGTAAAACAACCCAACGTTGGAATTCCTTGACGGGAGGTTAACTTCTGTCTCTCAACAACTGCTCCAATGGGTCCCCTCCCCCAACCTTCTCTGAGCCTTCGGGTCCATGTGACCTGGCCATTTAACCCATGGTGTGCAAAAAAAGTGCCGCTCAGAGGTAAAACAACCCAACGTTAAAGAACACACTGGATGGCTTTGACGGGAGGCTACCATCTGTCTCCCAACAGCTGTTCCAGTGGGTCCCCTCCCCCAACCTTCTCTGAGCCTTAGGGGTCCATGTGACCTGGCCATTTAGCCCATGGTGTGCAAAACAATTGCCGCTCAGAGGTAAAACAACCCAATGTTAAAGAACACACTGGATGGCTTTGACGGGAGGCTACCATCTGTCTCCCAACAGCTATTCCAGTGGGTCCCCTCCCCCAACCTTCTCTGAGCCTTCGGGTCCATGTGACCTGGCCATTTAACCCATGGTGTGCAAAAAAAGTACCGCTCAGAGGTAAAACAACCCAACGTTAAAGAACACACTGGATGGCTTTGACGGGAGGCTACCATCTGTCTCCCAACAACTGTTTCAGTGTGTCTCCTCTCCCAACCTTCTTTGAGCCTTCGGGGACCTTGTGACCTGGCCATTTAGCCCATGGTGAACAAAAAAGTGCCGCTCAGAAGTAAAACAACCAACCAACCAAGCCTCTCCTTCCTATCTTTCACTTTAGATGTGTTCTTAAGAATTTGGATTATTATCTATAACAAATTCATAATCTCATGAAAGGATCAATGAGATCAAAGGCCAGGGCACAAACATCCCGAAGAACTCTGATGTTTGGCAACCTTGACCTATCCTGCTCATCACTTGCATAATCAAACCGCGCAAGACCATATGCTGCATTGGAAACGAACGAAATCATCACTTCACCACCTGAATAGACTTCACAGATTAACTGTTGAGTAGCTAAATGATGGAAACTGAACAATTCTTACCTAAAGGATTTGTAATATTCGATTTCATTCCAAACTGAAAAAGAGTTTACATTATTCGGTATGTCCATTATTTGAACAACTGCTGTTTTTTTGTTCTATTTCAATGGCGTTGCGTAAAAAAAGTGAGAAGCGTATCCCATCAGTATCGGTAAGTTTCTTCTTCTTTGGTATTATATAAGATCGACTTTATACAGGCAGACCCCGCTTTACGACACCCTCCATTAACCCCCCCAAAAAAAGAACACCTCTAAACATGTAGAGCGCTCTTGGACCAAAGAATGTAGAAGGAGAAGTTCAGCTTCCATAGAGATTAATGTAAAATCGAGTATCGTGCATTTGGCGTAAAGGTGAAACGAACATTACAGGGGACGAACGCTTTTGTAATCACATGTTACTGTCAACTTCCATTCTCTTCGCTTTTCCTATGTAACAATTTCCCATTGATATCCTTGCAGGGTATATTAATATCAATTCTGTTTCCTGTTTGTATGCAACCAACAAAGCTTCTAATTGTAATAATTTATTCTATAAATTTACTTCAGGCTAATTTCAAATCTTCTCTTTCCGTTCAATTTATAATTGTTGGTTCAACGAAAAATAATTCCAATGGAGAAAATAAACCTTTATTAAAATCATAATATTATTTTTTTCAAATACAAAGTGCAGTTACTTTTTTTCCTTTTTTATAAATTTTTTGATGCATAATTCCTTTGCCCCTTATTGTTTGCTTCCCAGCTGAAACAAATGCACGATACGAATCGAAACACCACTTGAGGTCGCCACTTACGCTTTGTCAAAGCTGAACTTCTTTTCCTTATACATTCTTTGTTAATAATAATAATTTCCTTATACGTTCTTTTCCTTATACGTTTATACTCTCCATTGAACTTCACACATTTTTGCCATCGTTGTAGCCATGCATTAAAAGAGTCTTTGAAGCCATTTTTCGAAAGCGTGCCAAGTGTCATTGTGGTTCTGCAAGCTTCGTTGTCAGATGCGAAATGTTTCCCTTTCGAAGCTTTCTTCAGTCGCAGAAAGAGGAAAAAATCGCAGGGTGCTAAGTTCGAGGAATATGGAGGATGTGGCAGAACCTCAGCACCTACGGCAGTGATCACTGGCTGCACAATATTTGCCATATGTGGCCTGGCGTTGTCGTGATGGAGAAACCAAGTCACACCAGAAAGTTCCAGACGTTTTTAACGAATGGCACTCCGAAGTTTGGTTCTGAGAACCTTCGAGTAGGCTTCCTTATTCATGGTTGCTCCACGAGGCACAACCTTTGAAGTCAAAAAACACAAGAGCCATTTGTTTCCCAGCTGAACGAGGTTGGGTTGTTTTACCTCTGAGCGGACACTTTTTTTTTATACACAATGCGCTAAATGACCAGGTTACAAGAACCCCGAAGGCTCAGAGAAGGTGGGAGGAGGGAATCCACTGGAACAGCTGTTGGGAGACAGATGGTAGCCTCCCGTCAAGGCCATCCAGCGTGTTCTTTAACGTGCACAAGGTCACTCTCCCGCACAAGGGGCCCCGGCTTAACGTCCCATCCGACGGACGGCGGCCTTTTCCAAGCCCATCGGTGTCCCCTACTGACCGTGGGCAGGGCGGGGAATTTTGCGGAGATAAATCTCAACGCTGACCCAACTGGGACTCGAACCTGGGAACTACAGATTACGAGCCTGGCGCGCTACCGACTGAGCCACCCCCGCCCCACGTTTGCAAGCCAGAAAAGGGCCATTACTCCAATAGTGAAGGCGGCATATAAGTTTTATTTTGAATACTAGATCGATGGCCAGGGCAAGGCCTGGGCCACACACATATGCTGCAGTAAGTGTTTAAGAAATCTGGGCGAAAAAGTGGTGATGCCGTTTGCTGTTCCTGTGGTTTAGAGAGAGTCAAGCAATCACGCAATTCCACCTAATTCTGGAGGCATCACAAGGAAAAAGAAGTGGACAATAGCATACCTGAATATACAATCTGCTCTCTGACCAGTTCTGCATGGCGAAGGTCTTCCCCAACCTCCAAAAGAATTTTCCATCGATTCAGACAATGAGGAGGGAGGCGAACCGACGTCAGGTTTTCCGCAGCCTTCGGTGTCTAATGATGATCTTTACATCTGCCATGCTGCGTCATCTGTGCCACACATTATCACTGAAGAAGAAATGAACGATCTGGTGCGTCATCTGTGCCACACATTATCACTGAAGAAGAAATGAACGATCTTATTCGCGACCTGGAGCTGTTCAAGATCAAAGCAGAGTTACTTGAATCAAGACTTAAACAATGGAATCTTCTCAAGGAAAATGTCCGAGTCCATGCGACGGAAATGCACAAAATCCTGCTACCGTCCCTTACACATCAAACTCGGTGTGTTGAGAAACTTCGTAAAAGCCATAGACTGCATCAGCTTTCAAAGTACTTGGTTGACAAATTCTCTCGACTCAGCGAAGCAAAAATTCCCTCTTTAATTTTGTCCTCAGAGATCCGCCAGCTGTTCAGAAACTAGATGTTGAACAACCTGCTTCAGGGTAACGTTGGGTTGTTTTCCCTCTGAGCGGCACTTTTTTGCACACCATGGGCTGAATGGCCAGGTCACATGGACCCCGAAGGCTCAGAGAAGGTAGGGGGAGGGGACCCACTGGAACAGCTGTTGGAAGACAGATGGTAGCCTCCCGTCAAGGCCATCCAGCGTGTTCTTTAACGTGCACAGGGTATGGCTCTCCCGCACACGGGGCCACGACTTAACGTCCCATCCGACGGACGGAGGCTTTTTCAAGCCCATCGGTGTCCCCTACTGACCGTGGGCAGGGCGGGGAATTTTGCGGAGATAAATCTCAACGCTGACCCAGCTGGAACTCGAACCTGGTAACTGGAGATTGCGAGTCTGTCGTGCTACGACTGAGCCACCCTCGCCCCCATCAGGGTAACGAGAAAAAGTCTTGGACGCATTTCGTCTGGTGTTAACTAAATTCCTTTGGAATGTCAGGGCGGCCAACTACGAGAAAGGGGTTACGGACATGTCTGTGTATCACAAATGTGGCTGTAATATGTCTTTCAAGATCCACTTTCTCCATTCCCTCGTAGATTTCATCCCCCGACAACTGCGGTTAGTGATGAGCATGGTGAACGTTTTCACCAGGACATTGCAACGATGGAGAAACGATGCCAGGGAAACTGGTCCACTTCAATGTTGGCTATTGTTGGACGCTCGCCAGAGATGATCTTCAGCACCCGAATTAGCCACATCGGAAGTAGAAGCGTAGTTTTACCGATACATATGTACAGTCGCTCAAAAAAGTATCCGAAAACTACGGTTGATTACAGAATAAAAAAAAAAATATCTGGCAACTTTGTTTTTAGAAAATAGTGACCTGGCAACCTTCGTGTCACGTGACACGAAGGTTGCCAGATACTGTTTTTGAATTCTGTAATCAACCGTAGTGTTCGGATACTTTTTTGACCGACTATACGTATTACTCTATTATATAAGAAACTATTGCGGATTTTACAGAAATTGTAGTCAATTTTTCATTTTTACATTCGTATTCAGCACATAGAAATCTTTAAGAAATGGCTACTTTTATCTCAGAGGCGTGACTTTTATGAAAATTTGTTGCCCAGTGTAATCTGTCCTATTTTCTCAGAGAGGTGTGAGTTAACTTTTGAAATTTAATGTTGTAGAATTACTAATAAAATGCTATTTGAATTTTCTCCCATCATTCGTTAGCTCTTAAAATTTTTAAGGGGTGATGAAGTAGGTAAAACTTCATTATCTTTTTAGAACAAGATTACCATATACTCCAGAGGCGATATGCGTTCTGCTTTTTTAGTATCGTATATATATATAGACCAGCGCTGTCCAACTAGAGGTCCGCGGGCCGCATCCGACCAGCAAAAGGATTTTTGTGGCCCGCGAACAAAATAAAGTTTTTACTTGAAATTTTCAATAAATATCCGTAATCCACTTTTATAATTTTTGTCAACTTATATTAATTTACTTGATATGCAATCTTCAACTTACTTATTCTATAACGTTTTACAAAACGTTATAGAATAACATTTTGTATAAAGTTTACGAAACATTTTTAAGCCTATCGGCAAACTTCTGAAATCTTTTAAGAGCGGTGCGGCGTCATCACACAAATGTTTTTATGAAGCTGCAATAATAAGAAGCATCTAACGACAGCAGGAGTCGCTCTCACTGCGCATGCGTATGGCATGTATTGCCGAATGTTGCACTGTATTGTCCAGCAGGAGACATTGTGTGGCTTTGGGTTGTTTTCCCTCTGAGCGGCACTTTTTAGCACACCATGGGCTAAATGGCCAGGTCACATAGACCCCGAAGGCTCAGAGAATGTTGGGGGAGGGGACCCACTGGAATAGCTGTTGGGAGACAGATGGTAGCCTCCCGTCAAGGCCATCCAGCGTGTTCTTTAACGTGCACAGAGTATGTCTCTCCCGCACACGGGGCCACGGCTTAACATCCCATCCGACGGACGGCGGCCTTTCCAAGCCCATCGGTGTCCCCTACTGACAGTGGGCAGGGCGGTGAATTTTGCGGAGATAAATCTCAACGCTGACCCAGATGGGACTCGAACCTGGGAACTACAGATTACGAGCCTGGCGCGCTACCGACTGAGCCACCCCCGCCCCTTTAAGCTTACAAGAGGTAAACCTTATTGAATATGTATAAAATTTTGTACAAATGGATTATACATTCTGTTTGGGCCTTTACTCCCTATAAGCAAACTTTGATGAAAATCAACCTTCCTTTATGAAAATCGTTGTCCGTTTGTCGACATCGAATTTTTTTGCTTTTAGAAATAAATCAAAAATTCCTTTTTCGGTTGGATAGACATTGATGAAATATTACGATCAGCACTTTGGGAATCTTCATAACTGCGCTCTGTAATAGTGGAAACTTTTGAAAATTGCAAACTTTGAAATATTGGAAGCGATGCAAGTAAGTTAGAAATTTGGCATTTTGATGGTATAAATATGAATATCATGAAGTTTGCACAACGATTTTTACCTTTTATTCCTAGAGAAGGGGGGCGGGGGTGGCTCAGTTGGTAGCGCGCCAGGCTCGTAATCTGTAGTTCCCAGCTGGGTAAGCGTTGAGATTTATCTCCGCAAAACCTCCTGCCCACGACCAGTAGGGGACACCGATGGGCATGGAAAGGTCGTCGTCCGTCGGATGGGACGTTAAGCCGTTGCCCTGTGCACGTTAAAGAATACGCTGGATGTCCTTGACGGGAGACTACCTCTGTTGCAGTGGGTCGCCTCCCTAAACCTTCTCTGAGCCTTCGGGGTCCTTGTGACCTGGCCATTTAGTCCATGGTGTGAACAAACCAAACTAGAAAAGAGTTGTGTGTGTGTAAAAACGCAATTTTTGTTTTAAGCGAAAAATTTTTAGACAGAAATTCTTTTTGGGTTGGACAGGTATTAATGAACTAGTATAATTCACACTTTTAGAAGTGTGATGATCAGGGATCACATAAGCAGCAACAATTTGTCCTCCCCCCACCCCCTGGGCGAGTGGTAAAACAGTACTTTTAGTTTTCAGAATTAATGGAAAAATTTTGGAGTTCATAGGTACTGATCAGAATCTTCAGTTTTCAAATTTTCCAAGTGGTCTTAATTTACGATCGCTAGAGGGCGCTAAATATAGAAAATATAAAACTCGAAGTAATATTGCAAACAATATATTCATATTAAAAATTCTGGTGATAAAAGGCGTTCATGAAATACATGATTATGTATTTAATTATATTAGTTTGTTAAAATTCGACCGAATGCTCTTTTTAAAAAAATTAAATTTAGCACTTAACTTTAAAATTTCAATGACTTATATACGCTAGTGATTTGTCCTTTAACCCTGGGGATGAGAAAATCGAACTTTTTTCACTTCAAGGGATTAACGAGATATGCTTTTTGCATTTTATGGGGCTAACAATATATTATTCACATTTTCCAATCACCCATTAGTACGAATTACATTGGTTAAAGGGTAAAAAAATTTGGAAAATGAAAAACTGCATTTACTCCGAAAAAGAGCATGCTATTCTTCTAGTTTTCACAAACCGTTCTCTGATAAGTCTAATTATCGTGCCACCAGTCCAAATACCAAATTTCAACTCAGTAGAGGAATCTGTAGATACAGTGTGTAAAAAAAACTTTTACTTACCGGAAAAACTCGTGCCATGTACCTTTAGCCGTTCCGTGGCACAGTGATTAGCGTGCTTGGCTACTGATCTAAGGGACCTGGGTTCGAGCCCCGGGTAAGGCATGGATGTTTGTGATTTTCTGCTGTCCCCCCCGACAAGGAACCATCTTGACGTGGTGGTAGGGGAGGGGGGCGTGAGGGCCCATTAAGGTCGACGGATCTGCTGACTGGTTTGGGCTCCGGTTGGACAGGCTGACCTCGAGGTCGAAAGCTCTGCACCAGTTTTGGACCCGCTTGAGTAAGCTAAGACCTCCATCTCAGGGGAGTAGTTCGGGGCCCTGCTGACTGATTTGGTCCATCATATTGGACAGGGTCCCAAAATTTGGGCCCTACTAAGAGTTCCCACCACGGGAGCCGAGGCAACTTGGATCTATCGGTTGTTTTTCTTTTCTGTGTGTGGGACCGTTTGCAAAAGGGTACCTGTCCCTTTCTCGTCGGGGCGGGGGTGGCTCAGTCGGTAGCGCGCCAGGCTCGTAATCTGTAGTTCCCAGGGTCGAGTCCCAGCTGGGTCAGCGTTGAGATTTATCTCCTCAAAATTCCCCGCCCTGCCCACGATCAGTAGGGGACACCGATGGGCTTGGATAGGCCGCCATCCGTCGGATGGGACGTTAAGCCGTGGCCCCGTGTGCGGGAGAGCCATACCCTGTGCACGTTAAAGAACACGCTGGATGGCCTTGACGGGAGGCTACCATCTGTCTCCCAACAGCTGTTCCAGTGGGTCCCCTCCTCCAGCCTTCACTGAGCCTTCAGGGTCCATGTGACCTGGCCATTTAGCCCATGGTGTGCAAAAAAGTGCCGAGGTAAAACAACCCAACCCTTTCTCGTCAGGATGATTTACTTAGGTGGCCGATGTACACAAACTCAGTTATTTCATCTATTTACATTTATTTACACTTTAAATATACATACAGTAACTACCCACACGGTGCTGTCACTGGCCGAATACAACACAGGCTACAATGCGCCTCGGCGCTTTCACCGCTAGATAGAGAACAAAGCTTAGGCGAGCCACAGACAACCCGCCTGACATCCAGAAGGTCTCGTGGTGCACGCGAAAATCCCAGTTTGAACAACCCCGCCGGATGAGGTCACGTGTCCTTCAGGGACGTTAGGGTGTCTCGGCCAATAAGGTACGGTCGCCATGCCAAAACGTTTCAGCATCCTACATCTACCTCTTCATCCACAGGGCGGCCTAAACCCACGCGGCAAAATGTACAATTCCCGGCATTTCACTGTGCTGTCCCCTTTTCACTGTTTACTTCAGCACCCACAGCTCATTTTGCCTATGGATCAGATGATAAAGGGGATGAGGCCTCTTTTACAAAGTGGTCCAGACTGAAGTCAGAGCACATGTCATCAAGTGTGCACGTTAAAGAACACCCTGGATGGCCTTGACGGGAGGCTACCATCTGTCTCCCAACAGCTGTTCCAGTGACTCCCCTCCCCCAACCTTCTCTGAGCCTTCGGGGTCCATGTGACCTGGGTTGTTGGGTTGGGTTGTTTTACCTCTGAGCGGCACTTTTTTGCACACCATTGGCTAAATGGTCCGAAGTTGTTTGTACACTCACAAAACATGAAGCTTTGAGTTTAATCAATATCTCAGATTTCGGCAATTTCAGTTTCCAATAACAACAACAATAAAAAGACACAAAGTAATGTTGCTTTGAGTATCATTGAAGTTGAAACTTAAAAAATCTTTTTTTATTACGAATTTCTGAAGCATTTTGAAAACTACCGTAATAAAAATTGGATTAAAAAATTAATAGTCACGTTGCATTGATGCTAGTTCAATCCAGAAACCAAGGTTGGCAATTTTCAAGAGAAAGAAAGTATTTAAAATACTTTCTTGCTTTTCGTATTCTCATCCATTTCATTCCGTGAGTATCCTGTCCGTCATCACTCATCATCATAACACGAACGTCTTAAGACATTTTGAAAGCACTCATTTTCAAGATTTCTTTGCTGTTACTTCTACTTTTAACATCTTACGAACGAAACTTGTCATTTACTTGCAAGCGTAGGCCCATTACAAGGCAATTACCCATTACATCTGGCGATTTAGCCTAGGGTGTGCAAAAAAGTGCCGATCAGAGGTAAAACAACCCATGAATTTTCACGAGATTTGGTTACAGTAAGATTCTCTTAAAAAAACAAAAAAAGATGTTTTTTTCAATTTGTTTTTGTGCAGCAAAGAGTAGGTTGTGTATTGGGTTGTTTTACCTCGATATGGATTAAATGGAATCCATATAATGGATCGGCAACAAGAACCGCAGAAGCCGAGTTGAGTAGGGGATCCTCTGGGATGTTATTATATAATGGAAGTTTCTCATCAAGGCCATCCAGTGTGTTCTTTATAATGTATGCAGGTTTGTCTGTCTCGTACATGTAACCACGGCTTAACATTCCATCCAACCCAGTGGTGGCCTTTCCAAGTTCTTTCCCTCCCCTAATAGCAGGTCAAAGGTTAACAGAGATAAATCTCAATTGGGTTCATTATTACGAGTCTGTCATGCTTCCAGCTGAGATAATCTCCATTTCATTCAGCAGATTACAAAATCATTTGCTTACTTCATTGTTGTGGGCTTCTATTTTGACATGATTACTAAGCTTTTGTTCCTTGAGTTAGGTTGTTTTACCTCTGTAAGGCACTTTTTTTCACACCATGGACTAAATGGCCAGGTCACATGGATCCCAAAGGCTAAGAGGAGGTTGGGACTCACTGGAACAGTTATTGCGAGACAGATGGTAGCCTCCTGTCAAGCCATCCAGCGTGTTATTTAACGTTGGGTTGTTTTACCTCTGATCGGCACTTTTTTGCACACCCTGGGCTAAAAGGCCAGATCACAAGGACCCCAAAGGCTCATAGAAGGTGGGGGAAGGGGACCCACTGGAACAGATGTTGGGAGACAGATGGTAACCTTCCGTTAAGGCGTCATCTTACGCGGTCATGGCTTAACGTCCCATCCGACTGACGGCGGCCTTTCCAAGACCATTGGGAAAATTCATGGAACCAGAGACTTTCATACTGGATCAGATTTAATAGTTAAAAATAATTAAGAAAATTTGATAATTAAAATTCATACTGTATAACAATGAATAAAATATTATTAAAAATTAAATACCCCCTCAAGCAGCTGCTTGATACAGAGGTCTGACAGGAGCCTGTCAGTTTATATGCCATAGTAGAAAGTCTGTGAGGATGGCAGGACCTCAGCAGAAAAACGACACAAACGTCCATGCCTTACCCGGGGCTCGAACCCAGGTCCCTTAAATCAGTAGCCAATCGCGCTAATCACTCGGCCATGGGAACCATGAGCGACTATGTCATAGTCATGTCATTTTAAATCTGTGGTTTTGGGACTGAGAATTAAAAAATATTTTTTTTCATTCCTAATTGGAAATAGCATCGATAATTAATTTCCTTTGATGACGGGGGAAAAAATCGATTAATATATTTATATTTTTCTGTATGGAATATAGTCGACAAAGACATCTTTTAGTTTTAGCCTACCCTTTATAATTAGCCTTACTTTTAACGCTTAATAACTGAATTTTAAAGGTGACTCGTAACTCAGTTATTTGGTCTAGTGGTTAGCACCTTGGGTTTGCAATCTGAAAATCCTGGTGCAAATCCACATTGTCAAAAAAAAAAATTCTTGTTCTGATTTGTGAACAATTTCAATCCTCTTCCAAATGGGCATGATTGTTACCTAGGGCCGTTTTAGGCTCGGTATCAGGCATGGCTCGTTTGGGGGGGAGGGGTTCCTTTTTGTTTATTTTTTCCTTATGTTTATTTCCTTTTAGTTTAAAATCTCTCTGTCAATGTGTGTCTTCAAGTGTATGAGGATTGTTTTGAAACACTACACATTTGAGATATCCCCAAAGGAAAGAAATCTGGAGGAATAAGATCTTGGGGGCTACAAATATTTTGAAATCAATGATCCCTGCAACATGACCATTGTGTCATTTGCAGTATGGGCGGTCGCGCCATTTTCTTGAAACTAACACTCTTGTTCGTTCACATCCAATAGTGTAATAAATTGTTGGATGAGGGTTGGGTTGTTTTACCTCTGAGCGGCACTTTTTTTTTGCACACCATGGGCTAAACGGACAGGTCACATGGACCCCGAAAGCTCAGAGAAGGTGGGGGGGGGTGACCCACTGGAACAGCTTTTGGGTGACACATGGTAGTGGTTAGCACGGTTGGCTACTGATCTGAGGGACCTGGGTTCGAGCCCCGGGTAAGGCATGGATGTGTGTGTTGTTTTTCTGCTAAGGTCCTGCCATCCTCACAGACCTTCTACTATGGCATATAAACTGACAGCTCCTGTCAGACCTCTGTGGCAAGCAGCTGCTTGAGGGGGTATTTTTTTTTTATGGTAGCCTCCTGTCAAGGCCATTCAGCGTGTTCTTTAACGTGCACAGGGTATGGCTCTCCCGCACACGGGGCCACGGCTTAACGTCCCATCCGACGGACGGCGGCCTTTCCAAGCCCATCGGTGTCCCCTACTAACCGTATGCAGGACGGGGAGTTTTGCGGAGAGAAATCTCAATGCTGGCCCAGCTGGAACTCTAACCTGAGAACTACAGATTAAGAGCCTGGCGCGCTACCCACTGAGCCATCCCCGACCTTGTTGGATGAGGTCACGATAAACTTCATAAGTTTTCATCAGTTGAGTCAAAAAATAAAGGCCCTATCACTCGACGACGGGAAATTGCACACCAAATACCAATTTTCCGTTCATGAAAAGTGTGAGGTTAAACGCTGAGACACATCATCAGGAACTTCAGCAGTTAACAGTGATAGCTGGCCTGGGCTCTTTCGATCCTGTATAGACCCAGTGTCTCGAAATTTATCAATCAAACGAGATATTGTCTTGTTGGGAACTGCAGATTGAGGAAACTTCAACTCAAACTCCTCTCTCACACTTTTCTAAGATTTGTATGCACAATAAGTCTCAACAATAAATACATGTTCGTTTTTGGAAAACGACATAGCTGACACAACACAAAGGAATGAATGCTTGAGTGAGACTAGCGCGTGACAAGGTCATTTCAACTGCTAAAGGCTGTTAACCTTGAGTACAGTAATGCCAACTGACTAATATTATGGCATAAATTGTACATGCAAGTAAGTTCTACTCTCTTATGTTTAGGGTTGCGGCCTTTTTGAAAAACCCTGTAGTAATTTATTAAAATAGAGATACATAATAAGTGTAATAAATATATGTACGAATAAATTTAATTTTGTACAATATAAAAAAAAATAGAAAATCTTCTTCCTTGATTTCAAAATGCGTTTCGAGTTCGTATTCAATGGGTTTAGATGTCTTTAATAATATATATATTTGACGTCATATTAATAGAATTTTGAGTGTCCCCCAATGCTGGTGGCATTTTGTTATCACTATTTTGAAGTATTTTCTTTTTCATTTTGTAACAAATAGGACAGAGAAAAATTCTGGAGCTATTCCAAGCTTATACAGACATTTTTGAAGATAAAGTACACAGAGAAAAATGGAAAATTTTCATGTTATCTCAACAGTAAATCACATTCATAGCTCAATAATTTCTGCAGCATTATTTTGAATAAAAATATATCTAAAGATAAGATCTTAATGAAATTTACCTAAATCCCGATTTTAAATAACATTTTTTCAGTATTCAAAGAGTTGAGAATTCTGGAGTATAACAGGCTACAAAAAAAAAGTGACCCCAAACCCCCTGGGTGTAGTGAATCCTGCACTCTCTTAGAGTCAACTACGATCTCTGATTCTTAACCTGTTTCAATTAAATTTCCGGGTTATTTTTTTTATAACCTATTAAATATTCTAGCTTTAATAACTCTGAATACTGAACAAATATTATTTAAAAATCGAGATTTTCAGTACAATTTATAATATATACATCACTAATAAAAGCTCGAGAAGGCAACTCCAATGAGGGTTAGGGTTGTTTTAACTCTCAGCAGCACTTTTTTTTGCACGCAATGTGCTAAATGGCCGTGTACTATTTGTTGCCAGATGTTCGGCAACCACGGCAATCCCCGGTTCCGTCTCACGACACTGCCAAGTTAACGGAAAGCCGTGACTACCTAGAGTCGGGGGCAAGAATGCACCATATAGATGAATCTCATCCCCAACCTCGCATAGCAGCAGTCCTATAGAAGGGAAGCTAACCACCGGTAGAAACCTGAAATTTAATCTGTTCCCCGTTTAGCCATGAACAAGGATATGTAGATCCAAGTTCGCTCGGCACCCGGGGTGGAGACTCTTAGTGAGGCCCAGACTTTTGAAAGGGCTCGTGCCTACCAGCCGTGCCCTTGAACTTGCTCCACGGAGCACCTGATGTGAGGTCTTGACACCGTCCAACCGGAACACCCAACCGGTCAGCGATGTCTTTGACCTCGGTTGGTCTTGGCTCTGTTCAACCGGGGACCCAATCCAGTCAGCAAAGCCTTCGACCGGTTGCAAGGTGGTCCCCTGTGGGGGGGAGGCTAAATGGCTAGGTCACATGGACCCCAAAGCTCAGAGAAGGTTGGTGGAGGAGACCCACTGGAACAGCTGTTGAGAGACAGCTTAACGTGCACAGGGTATGGCTCTCCCGCATACGGGTCCACGGCGTAACGTCCCATCCGACGGATAGCGTCCTTTCCAAGCCCATCGGTGTCCCCTACTGACCGTGGACAGGGCGGAGAGATTTGCGGAGATAAATCTCAACGCTGGGACTCGATCCTGGGAACTGTAGATTACGGGCCTGGCGCGCTACCGACTGAGCCACCCCCGCCCCTCTCCAATGAGGCATCCGGACCTTTTTGTGAATAATTAAACTGAAAAGTACTGTGATAAACCTGGCAACAAAGATTCTATAACTTCGTACCTTAACTCCGAAGAACTGGATTTTGACCATATTATCTACAATAGCGTGTAAAGGGTTTCTGCTACTGAATAGCTATCCTTTGCTTCATTCTGCTGATTCATCTAGTATTTAACCAATGCTTGTATATATATACCATTAAACTGCCATACAACTTTAAAAGTACAGAATTACTAACTTCTCTAAATAATTCGATAAATTATTCCTATATTTTATTTTCTAAAATGTACATAAAATTACAAATCTATAAAAAAAACAGAAACAAATCTGAAATTAAGTATTTACAGTCTGTACAAAAAAATATATCACAATTCTTTTTACTTTATTTTTTTAAATGAATTGCACTTTTAAATTTTCTCTTGTTGTTTTTCTTCTAACGCCCTCTGGTGTCTGGCGAGGTCTTCGGCAACTGTGTGGAGAGCAAAGATGATGTTGTCCATCTTTTTTTCCATCTTCGTTAGCTGGAGAGAAGAAAAAATGGCGCAGTTTTTCAGAGAGAGCAAAACACGATAAATTAGAAATTTCTGTATACAGTCAAAATAAGCTAAAAAATAAAATGCTCATTTTTTTCATGAGTTCCATGTCTACAAGACACATCCTGTGACTCTTTACTACTGAATTTAATTCTCCACGGGAGCTGTCGTTAGGTGAAAATTTCTTTATGCAAATTCGTAAAATTCATATTATAACAGGCCTAATTCGTTCCAAGACCATCGTAAATTGATCTTAAAACCTGGCCAGAAAGGAAGGGGGGGGGGGAGGCATGGGAAGGGCCATTTACACTGAAATCCAGTTTTTAATATTACTAGAAATCAGTTGGCACCTTCTGGGGCAGGCGTGTGCCAGGCGTGTAATCTATAGTTCCCAGGTTCGAGTCCTTCTGCGCCAGCTTTTGGGTTGTTTTACCTCTAAGCAGCACTTTTTTGCACACCAGACTAAATGGCCAGGTCACATGGACCCCGAAGGCTCTGAGAAGATTGGGGGAGGACACCCACTGGAACAGCTGTTGGGAGACAGATGGTAGCCTTTCCCGTCAAGTCCATCCATCGTGTTCTTTAACGTGCACAGGGTATGGAACAGATCGGTCAAGGGATGGGTTGTTTTACCTCTAAGCAGCACTTTTTTTTGCAGACCATGGGCTAAATGGTCAGGTCACAAGGACCCCGAAGGCTCAGAGAAGGTTTGGAAAGTGAACCCAGGGGAACAGCTGTTGGGAGACAGATGGTAGCCTCCCGTCAAGGCCATCCTTGACGGGTCACAAAGACCCCGAAGGCTCAGAGAAGGTTGGGGAAGGGGAGGGACCCCACTGGACAGCTGTTGGGAGACAGATGGTAGCCTCCCGTCAAGGCCATCCAACGTGTTTTTTAACGAGCGCAAGGTATGCTCTCCCGCACAAGGTGTCATGGCTTAACGTCCTATCCGACGGACGGCGGCCTTTCCATGCCCATCGATGTCCGCTACCGAACCGTGGGCAGGGAGGAGAGTTTTGCGAAGATAAATCTCAAACCTGAGATCTGATTGAGATCTTTAAATTATCTTGTGTCACATTTTTTCATAAAAAGCTTGTTTAAGAAGTTATTGAGTCACTAATTGACCTAACATGGATTTGTACAGTCGCTCAAAAAAGTATCCGAACACTATCTTTCATTACAGAATTCAGAAAAAATATCTGGTAGCAATTTTTTTTTTAGAAATTAGCGATCTGGCAACCTTCTTGTCACGCAACCTACGTGTCACGTGACACGAAGGTTGCCAGATCGCTAATTTCTAAAAAAAAAATCGCTGCCAGAATCCAACCGTAGTGTTCCACGAAGGTTGTCAGATCACTAATTTAAAACATCGTTGCCAGACCACTAATTCAAAAACATCGTTGCCAGATCACTAATTCAAAAATATCGTTGCCAAATTACTAATTTAAAAATATCGTTGCCATATCACTAATTTAAAAACATCGTTGCCAGATATTTTTTCCGAATTCTGTAATCAACTGTAGTGTTCCACGAAGGTTGCCAGATCACTAATTTAAAAACATCGTTGCCAGATATTTTTCTGAATTCTGTAATCAACCGTAGTGTTCCACGAAGGTTGCCAGATCACTAATTTAAAACATCGTTGCCAGACCACTAATTTAAAAACATCGTTGCCAGATATTTTTTCTGAATTCTGTAATCAACCATAGTGTTCCATGAAGGTTGCCAGATCACTAATTCAAAAATATCGTTGTCAAATCACTAATTTAAAAATATCTTTGCCAGATCACTAATTTAAAAACATCGTTGCCAGATAATTTTTTTGGATTCTGTAATCAACCATAGTGTTCCACGAAGGTTGCCAGATCACTAGGGGCGGTGGTGGCTCAGTCAGTAGCGCACCAGGCTCGTAATCTGTAGTTCCCAGGTTCGAGTCCCAGCTGGGTAAGCGTTGAGATTTATCTCCGTAAAAATTCCCCATTCTGCCCACGGTCAGTAGGGGACACCGATGGGTTTGGAAAGACCGCCGTCCGTCGGATGGGACGTTAAGCCGTGGCCCCGTGTATGGGAGAGCCATACCCTGTGCACGTTAAAGAACACGATGGATGGCCTTGACGCGAGGCAACCATCTGTCTCCCAACAGCTGTTCCAGTGGGTCCCCTCCCCCAAACTTCTCTGAGCCTTCGGGGTCCATGTGACCTGGCCATTTAGCCCATGGTGTGCAGAAAAGTGCCGCTCAGAGGTAAAGCAACCCAACCCAGATCACTAATTTAAAAATATCGTTGCCAGATCACTAATTTAAAAACATCGTTGCCAGATCACTAATTTAAAAATATCGTTGCGAGATCACTAATATAAACACACCGTTGCCGGATAATTTTTCTGAATTCTGTAATCAACCACAGTGTTCCACGAAATTTGCCAGATCACTAATTTATAAACATCGTTGCCAGATATTTTTTCTGAATTCTGTAATCAACCACAGTGTTCCACGAAGGTTGCCAGATCACTAATTAAAAAACATCGTTGCCAGATCACTAATTCAAAAATATCGTTGCCAAATAACTAATTTAAAAATATCGTTGCCAGATCACTAAGTTAAAAGCATCGTTACCAGATATTTTTTCTGAATTCTGTAATCAACCATAGTGTTCCACGAAGGTTGCCAGATCACTATATAAAAACATCGTTGCCAGATATTTTTTCTGAATTCTGTAATCAACTATAGTGTTCCACGAAGGTTGCCAGATCATTAATTTACAAACATCGTTGCCATATCACTAATTCAAAAACATCGTTGCCAGATCACTAATTCAAAAATATCGTTGCCAAATCACTAATTTAAAAATATCGTTGCCAGATCACTAATTTAAAAACATCGTTGCCAGATCACTAATTTAAAAACATCGTTGCCAAATCACTAATTTAAAAACATCGTTGCCAAATCACTAATTTAAAAATATCGTTGCCAGATCACTAAATTAAAAACATCGTTGCCAGATATTTTTTCTGAATTCTGTTATCAATCGTAGTGTTCCACGAAGGTTGCCAGATCACTAATTTAAAAACATCGTTGCCAGATATTTTTTCTGAATTCTGTAATCAACCATAGTGTTCCACGAAGGTTGCCAGATCACTATATAAAAACATCGTTGCCAGATCACTAATTTAAAAATATCGTTGCCAGATCACTAATTTAAAAACATCGTTGCCAGATATTTTTTTCTGAATTCTGTTATCAACCGTAGTGTTCCACGAAGGTTGCCAGATCACTAATTCAAAAATATCGTTGCCAGATCAGTAATTTAAAAATATCGTTGCCAGATCACTAATTTAGAAACATCGTTGCCAGATATTTTTTCTGAATTCTGTAATCAACCATAGTGTTCCACGAAGGTTGCCAGATCACTAATTCAGAAACATCGTTGCCAGAACAAAAAGTTACATTTTCGCCATAGTGAAAGGACAAATTATTGTTAGGTCACACTTTGAATCGTCATAATCATACGTCATAATTAATTTGCCAAGTCAACTATGACGTCTACTGTATTCGAAAACGTCCCTGTAAAGAATTCCTGTTTGTTGAATTCATTAATTAACTTTTGTTTGAGATTATCACTTTAATATCTAAATTTAACAAGTTTTCAAAATAAAAATGTTGAGGGGATTTTGGACATATTGGGGGGTTTCCAATATTGCTGATTGTGAGTCATGCAGAGAGAAGAATGACTCCTGCTCAAAATGCGACTTCTACTTAAAGAAAGTGACCAGACGAGCTGTTATCGACATTGATCAAGAAGTGATGTCGGAGAGCTGTATACGACGCCACGTGGCCCTATTACTATTGATGACTCAAAAACAAGCCGCCAGGATCGTGCACCAAGCAATCCATGGTCTGATAAGCGAGGGACATCTGATCGAAGACGGCGAGAAGCAGCTAAAAAGAGGACTTCCACGAATCGACGTTGACAGGCCACCGGACGCTATACCGCAGCTGTGTTTGGACTCCTGCAAAGGCTGCAAATTGCTGGGAGAGAAACTGGTAAGAAGAGGTATATTGATCGCCCGGAAGTCCCATAAGACTACAGAAAGCGCTATAAGACTGGTCTTGGCAGACCTCCTTACCTTACAACCTGGAGATATTGCCTTTTGGCTCCACAAAGCAATGGAGGCTGCCAATATGGAGAACAAAATTGCCATCACCGACAGTGGCAGCTTGAGACTACGTCGAATGGCACTTGAAGTGGATTAAAAATTCTCCTCATCACTTAGTTAATGGCACTTGAAGTGGATTAAAAATTCTCCTCATCACTTAGTTAATGGCACTTGAAGTGGATTAAAAATTCTCCTCATCACTTAGTTAATGGCACTTGAAGTGGATTAAAAATTCTCCTCATCACTTAGTTAATGGCACTTGAAGTGGATTAAAAATTCTCCTCATCACTTAGTTAATGGCACTTGAAGTGGATTAAAAATTCTCCTCATCACTTAGTTAATGGCACTTGAAGTGGATTAAAAATTCTCCTCATCACTTAGTTAATGGCACTTGAAGTGGATTAAAAATTCTGCTCATCACCTGAAGTGGATTAAAAATTCTGCTCATCACCTGAAGTGGATTAAAAATTCTGCTCATCACCTGAAGTGGATTAAAAACTCTCGTCATCACCTGAAGTGGATTAAAAACTCTCGTCATCACTTGAAGTGGATTAAAAACTATCGTCATCACTTGAAGTGGATTAAAAACTATCGTCATCACTTGAAGTGGATTAAAAACTCTCGTCATCACTTGAAGTGGATTAAAAACTCTCGTCATCACTTGAAGTGGATTAAAAACTCTCGTCATCACTTGAAGTGGATTAAAAACTCTCGTCATCACTTGAAGTGGATTAAAAACTCTCGTCATCACTTGAAGTGGATTAAAAACTCTCGTCATCACTTGAAGTGGATTAAAAACTCTCGTCATCACTAGAAGTGGATTTAAAACTCTCGTCATCACTTGAAGTGGATTAAAAACTCTCGTCATCACTTGAAGTGGATTAAAAACTCTCGTCATCACTTGAAGTGGATTAAAAACTCTCGTCATCACTTGAAGTGGATTAAAAACTCTCGTCATCACTTGAAGTGGATTAAAAACTCTCGTCATCACTTGAAGTGGATTAAAAACTCTCGTCATCACTTGAAGTGGATTAAAAACTCTCGTCATCACTAGAAGTGGATTTAAAACTCTCGTCATCACTTGAAGTGGATTTAAAACTCTCGTCATCACTTGAAGTGGATTAAAAACTCTCGTCATCACTAGAAGTGGATTTAAAACTCTCGTCATCACTAGAAGTGGATTTAAAACTCTCGTCATCACTTGAAGTGGATTAAAAACTCTCGTCATCACTTGAAGTGGACTAAAAACTCTCGTCATCACTTGAAGTGGATTAAAAACTCTCGTCATCACTTGAAGTGGATTAAAAACTCTCGTCATCACCTGAAGTGGATTAAAAACTCTCGTCATCACTAGAAGTGGATTAAAAACTCTCGTCATCACTTGAAGTGGACTAAAAACTCTCGTCATCACTTGAAGTGGATTAAAAACTCCTGTCATCACTTGAAGTGGATTAAAAACTGTCCTCATCACTTAGTTAATTCAAAAATTTAACTGTAAAACTCTTCACATACTTAGTGGCTCGACAAATAAATACTTAATTTCAAATTCAGCTTTGTAATTTTAATATAGTAAATTTAAATACCCCCTCAAGCATCTGCTTGCCACAGAGGTCTGAGAGTAGCAGGTCTCAGAGAATGGCAGAGACCTCAGCAGAAAAACGACACATACATCCATGCCTTATCCGGGCTCGAACCCAAGTCCCACAGATCAGTAGCCAAGCGCGCTAACCACTCGGCCACGTTTGTATTACCATTGGTTAATTACTTTAAAAGAAATGTTTTATTATATCTCGTGTTAACTTTGTGCTGAGGTCCCGCCATCCTCACAGACTTACTATGGCGTATAAACTGACAGGTCCCTCTCAGACCTCTGTGGTAAACAGCTGCTTCAGGGTTAAACAACTGTTAACTTTGCAAGAATGAAATTTTTTTACTATTTGATAAATTGAATCTGGTAAATAACACTGGATTAATTTTCTGTGTTGTAAATCTCAATATGTTTCTCATATTTAGTTTCGATTTGTAATCGTAGCAAGTTGACTATCAGCCAAAACTAAATATCAGAAATATATTGATTTGAAAGGCAGAAAATTAATCCAGAATTTGCTATTTAGCAGAAAAATTCAAATCTTACTCAGCACAATATAAAAAGAAATAGTTGCCACCCGAGATCATAGATGGCGCCAATGGTATGGTCGATATCATCGAATAGGATTTTAAAGTCTTAAAATTAGTGGAAAAAGCGCGCTCTGCCATGAATATGGAGAGTTGCTAGTTCGATTCACGCCGCGTCAGCGATGATTGTTTTCAGATTCATGTCGCGTATGTCGGCGAAATTTTTACCACAAAAAATTTATTGATATATTGACATTAAACAGTCACCAGGTAACGCTATGATTATAAATGATTCAGTAGTAAATAATCACAGGACATGTCCTGTAATTATGGAACTCGTGAAATTCAGGACATATCTTGTGATTCTTTACTACATGAGCGTGAGTGACAAATATTAAATTCCAGCTCTATGAGACAACAGCGTTGTCCACTTCGCAATAGATAGCGCCATTGTGCGAATCAACTAAAAAAATCCAGAAAGGTTATGTCTCGCATTAGCTGAAGAAAACGTTAGCCATTGATGGAGTGTAATGGTACCATAACTGGCATGTTTGCAGGAGAATTGGGTTCATATCTCTCTCATGGCAAAAAAAAAGACTTCATCACGAGTGTTTGGAGGATATTATTATTATTTTCAAGATTTAGTGGTTAGCGCGCTTGGCTATTGATCTAAGGGACCTGGGTTCAATCCCCGGGTGGATGTCCGTGTTATTTATTCTGCTGATGTCCTGCCATCCTCACAGGTCTGCAATGGAATCAGACGTCTGTGGCAAGCAGCTGCTTGAGGGGGTATTTATTACAACACAGAAAGAACTGTTATGAATATCTATGTACGCTCATTGGCACTGACCTCTGCGCTACGATACGTAGATTTCTCCTTAATGACTTCTGACACGTGATAGCATAGAACATTTGTGGATTAGCATAAAGACTTTTTAGCAGTGTCATAGAGAATTAAAGATTTTATTTCATTTTGAAAACTAGGATATTAAATTTACATTTTTCTTTCATGTATAAATTTCCTTTTTTGCTTCTTTGCAGAAAAAAGTCAAACAGCTGAAAGTGAGATTTTTTTTTATTATATTCAAATCTTGCTGTATAGAAATGATCAGAATTATGCCCATTTTACAGATTACCGATTTTATTGCAAATATGTATTTTTAGGTATTAACATAAAGTGCCTAAGAGAAAAAAAATTTACGTCTTACCACACAAAGACTTCTAGGTATGTCAGTAAACGAGAATGCGAATATATCAAAAAGAAATTAAATAGTATCAGATATTTCAGTAAAATCACATAGACCTATATACAAATATAGGATTTTCAAAGTTTGAGAAAATACGCACTCTAATTTAAAGGTATTCTGGAGCAGTTTCCCAAAGTGGTTGATTTGAATCTTCTGGACATATTAATGAATAAAGAGATAGGGGCCGTAATCACGTTAATAAAAAATTAGGTAGCTAATTATATATATATAATCAAATCATAGAACTTCAGAATAATGTTTCGTTTCGATCGAAAATACCCGTATCAAAATATTTATTGAAATTAATTTTTCACAATATAATTTTGATAAAAAGTTTCAATTGCAGAAACAAATTTTATGTTTCAATTTTATATTTATGTAATATTTATTATTCAAAAGGTTTGGGTTAAAAATATTACTAAAGTACCGTGGCCGAGTGGTTAGCGCGCTTGGCTAATGATCTACGGGACCTGGGATCTGAGCCCCGGGTAAGGCATGGATGTTCGTGTTGTTTTATGATGAGGTTTATTTTAATCGTATTCATCGAATATAAGTTCCTATATTCCATGAGCTATAATTATATTAGTCCTGGTTTACAAACTTCATATATAATTGTATATATATTTATTTTCACAAAATATATACCAAAACTCGGATGAATTATTCAACAATTTATACTCTTACTTTTCATGTAGAGCACAATTATCAAAATGTGTAATAAGATAGTGGAGTTGGAAAGAACAAGTTTTTTTTTTTACAGCACTCGACACTCGTGCTTTTGCTCAAAGAAGGTCCATGTGACTCTGTGCATCCGATGTTGGCAGTTGGAGAAAATGGTTTTTCCCAGTTAAGTTTAAGGGTGGAAAGCTCGTTATACATCTGGTGCCTTTCCGTGGACACTGTTGGGCAGTCAGAGAGGCAGCAGCCTTAATTGGTTTGACATCATCATCCTCAAGCAGCCATGGGCTACGGAGATCCAACCAGACCGTGCAATTTAGTTCTCCAAGCATGTCTGTCCTGAGCTCATCTGCTGCATTCGGCCATTGCACACCAGCACCCGGAATGTCGACCATGGTATGAAGAGGGAGAAACCAAGACGGCATTTCTCCTGCTTGCTAATGACGACATAACCCCCAAGGAGTGCTTTCTTTGATACCCCTACCCACGGCCTTTAAACCGTGACCCCATATGCGGGAGAGTTATACCCTATGCACGTGGAGTAGGTAGCGCGTTGAGGTTGTAAACTGAAGTTCCCAGGTTCGAGTCCCAGCTGGGTCAGCGTTCAGACTTATCTCCTCAAAACTCCCCGCGCTGGCCCACGGTGAGTAGGGGACACAGATGGGTTAGGAAAGGCCTCCGTCCGTCTGATGGGAAGTTAAGCCGTGGCACTATGTGCGGGAGAGTTATACCCTGTGCACGTTAAAGAACACGCTGGATGGCCTTGACAGGAGTCTACCATTTGTTTCCTAACAGCTGTTCCAATCGCTCCCCTCCCTCAACCTTCTTTGAGCCTTCGGGGTCCATGTGACCTGGCCATTTAGCCCATGGTGTGCAAGAAAGTGCCGCTCAGAGGTAAAACAACCCAACTCTTCCTCCACTTTTCTTGAAATTGCCAATTTTTTCCTAACGATACTAAAGATTTAATCATGAATTAAATTCATGATGCGTATAAAAAATTTATTACTCCCAAAGTCATATGAAATCACCTTCATCGATTCTGCTGAAGAAACAGACTGCCCTACAGTTTGGGTTGTTTTACCTCTGAGCGGCACTTTTTTGCACACCATGGGCTAAATGGCCAGGTTATATGGACCCCGAAGGCTCAGAGAAGGTTGGGGGAGGGGACCCACTGGAACAGCTGTTGGGAGACAGATGGTAGCCTTCCGTCAAGGCCATCCAGCGTGTTCTTTAACGTGCACAGGGTATGGTTCTCCCGCACAGGGGCCACGGCTTAACTTCCCATCTGACGGACGTCGGCCTTTCCAAACCCATCGGTGTCCCCTACTGACCGTGGGCAGGGCGGGGGAATTTTGCGGAGATAAATCTCAACGCTGACCCAGCTGGGACTCGAACCTGGGAACTACAGATTAAGAGCCTTGCGCGCTACCGACTAAGCCATTCCCACCCCTGCTGTTTGTGTACAAATGCACCTGACGATAGGCTTTTATTTTCATAATGTGACCTCTGCCCATTTTCGGTGCACTTTTTCTGCTGTGTTTTCAATTCTGAAGTGTGTCATGTTTTTAGTAGCAAAGACAGATTTATTTCTTACAGGTACAGTCTCCCAAAAAAAAAATAGCCGAACACTATGGTTGATTACAAAATAAAAAAAAAAAAATTTGGCAACGATTGTTTTAGAAATTAGTGATCTGGCAACCTTGTGGCCAGATCACTAACTTCTAAAACAATCGTTGCCAGATATTTTTTCTGAATTCTCTAATCAACCATAGTATTCGGATATTTTTTTGAGCGACTGTACCTCGAACCCAGGTCCCTTTAATAAGTAACCAAACGTATTAACCGCTCGACCACGGACGGCCAAACATTTTTTAGAGTAATATATATATAGCAGATTCAGAGAAAGTCTTAAAATTCTTCAAATATAATCAAATATTACACGAGGTACGGAAATTTCGTCCCTGCGATATCTGCGACAATAGTTACAAAATTGCAGCATTCTCACATCCAAAATGCAGTAAGAAAAGAATGTCTTTTTTTCAGTCACAAAAGAAAGATTTTCCCTGCAAGTCGCATTGTTATAAAAGGCAGTTTTCCCCTCTTTCGCCCCCCCCCCCCTCTGAGGATCATTAAAGATGTGATGCCATCATAAGAACGACTTACAGTCGCTCAAAAAAGTATCCAAATACTATCGTTGATTACGGAATTCAGAAAAAATATCTGGCAACGATTTATTTTAGAATTCAATGATCTGACGACCTTCGTGTCACGTGTCACGAAGGTTGCCAGATCACTAATTTCTAAAATAATCGTTGCCAGATATTTTTTCTGAATTCCGAACGTGACACGAAGCCAGATATTTTTTCTGATTTAATTCCGTAATCAACCATAGTGTTCGGATACTTTTTTGAACGACTGTACTATTTCAGCTTGAGTCAAAGAGTCAAAAATTGACTCTATCGTGTAGCTATAGAGTACGCTGTTAATCATTACCACTTAAACAAAAGGGATATTTTTTCAAGTTATTTTGATTATCCAATGTAGCCACTCTTCCTGAGTTGTTGTTTGTTGGGGTTGTTTTATCTCTGAGCGGCATTTTTTTGCCCACCATGGGCTAAATGGCCAGGTCACAAGGACCCCGTAGGCTCAGAGAAGGTTGAGGGAGGGACCCACTGGAATAGCTGTTGGGGACAGATGGTAGCCTCCCGTCAAGGCCATCCAGCGTGTTCTTTAACGTGCACAGGGTATGGCTCTCCCGCACAAGGGGCCACGGCTTAACGTCCCATCCGACGGACGGTGGCCTTATCAAGCCCATCGGTGTCCCCTACTCGCCGTGGGCAGGACGGGGAATTTTGCGGAGATAAATCTTAACGCTGACCCAGCTGGGACTCGAACCTGGGAACTACAGATTACGAGCCTGGCGCGCTACCGACTGAGCCACACCCGCCCCCTATTCCTGAGTAATTTATGCTCCAATAATCTAGTATGAAGATATCGTTACTTGTTCTTTTTTTTGCGATATCTTGAACGACATATTCTTTAGCTTGAGTCAAAGAGTCAAAAATTGACCTTATCACGTAGCTATAGAGTGTGCTGTTAATCTTTACCACTTAAATGAAACGGGATATTTTTTCAAGTTGTTCCGATTATTTAATTTAGCCACTATTGCTGACTAATTTATGCTCCAATAATCTAGTATGAAGATATCGTTATTTGTTCTTTCTACTGTCGACATAACACCCCCACATGGGGGGTGGGGGTGGCTCAGTCGGTAACGCGCCAGGCTCGTAATCTGTAGTTCCCAGGTTGGAGTCCCAGCTGGGTCAGCGTTGAGATTTATCTTCGCAAAACTCCCCCGCCCTGCCCACGGTCAGTAGGGGACACCGATGAGCTTGGAAAAGCCGCCGTCCGTCGGATGGGACGTTAAGCCGTGGCCCCGTGTGCGGGAGAGCCATACCCTGTGCACGTTAAAGAGCACGCTGGATGGCCTTGACGGGAGGCTACCATCTGTCTCCCAAGAGCTGTTCCAGTGGGTCCGCTCCCCAAACCTTCACTGAGCCTTCGGGGTCCATGTGACCAGGCCATTTAGCCCATGGTGTGCAGAAAAGTGCCGCTCAGAGGTAAAACAATCCAATCCAAAGCCTCAGTAACTCTTTAAATACCAGCTATTACTGCTGTAAATCGATATTTATTTTATCTTCAGTCACATTTGAACATGAAAAGCTTCTTTCAGAAATTATAGAGTTTCGATGTTAGTTTATTATTGACATAAAATGGTGTTGTAACCTAAGTTTTGCGCCCCAGTGTATCAATGTGGAGAACATCGTGACTGTTCCAAGCAGGATGTTCTCGAAACCATTTCTTGCCCATACCACAAATCTCAGGTACATCGTAACTAGAAGAATATGCTATCGCATCTAGCGAATATGAGACTGCTGTTTTCAAAGAACATGAAGGTTTTCAGTTTCCGAAGTTTGCACCCTTTATCAGTAGTAATTAGTACTAATGGGTGATTAAAAATAATAAAATAAATAATCTCTCAAGCAGCTGCTTACCACAGAGTCTGACACGAAAGCTGTCAGTTTAATACGCCAGAGTAAAATGTCTGTGAGAATGGCGAGACCTCATCAGAGAGTAAGCACTCTCCCTGCACTGCAGGGGCGTGGGTGGCTCAGTCGGTAGCGCGACAGGCTCGTAATCTGTGGTTTACTTTTAAATTTATAATAATTAATAAATTTAAATAATATTAAAAATTTAATTTAATAAATTAATTAATAAATATTAAATAATATTAATAATTATTGAAATGTGAATGAAGATAAAATAAATCTCGATTTACAGCAGTAATAGCTGGTATTTAAATAGTTAGGGAGGCCCGAACATTTATCATCAGTAATGCATTGATATGAAACTCGTGCAATTATAGGGGCGGGGGTGGCTCAGTCGGTAGCGCGCCAGGGTCGAGTTCCAGATTTTTAATTACACCACTACAGTTTAACTCTTTAGATACCAAACTATTTGAAAATCGCATACTTGAGGTTCAATGTTTGCCGACAGGGAGTGCGAAGTTATTAAGTTTTTTTTTAATCAGTGGGTCTCCTCCCCCAACCTTCTCTGAGCCTTCGGGGTCCTTGTGACGTGGCCATTTAGCCCATTGTGTGGAAAAAAGTGCCGCTCAGAGGTAAAACAACCCAACGTTAAAGAACACGCTGGATGGCTTTGACGGGAGGCTACCATCTGATTCCGAGGACGGGAACAGAGAAGGTTGGGGGAGGGGACACACGGGAACAGCTGTTCCAGTGTGTCCCCTCCCCCAACCTTCTCTGAGCCTTCGAGGTCCTTGTGACCTGGCCATTTAGCCCATTTTGTGCAAAAAAGTGCCGCTCAGAAATAAAACAACCCAACGTTAAAGAACACGCTGGATTGCCTTGACGGGAGGCTACCATCTGTCTCCCAACAGTTGTTCCAGTGGGTCTCCTCCCCTAACCTTCTATGAGCCTTCGAGGTCCTTGTGACCTGACCATTTAGCCCATTGTGTGCAAAAAAGTGCCGCTCAGAGGTAAAACAACCCAATTCAACCCTGCACTGCCGCCGACATCCATGAAAATAACTTTGCGATAGATATTTAGGAAGAAACAAAATGGCTGAAGATAGCATGAAATCAGTGAGAAGAAAATAAAATGAACATAAATACAAACATATATTAGGCAAATTTATATTTTAATACTTTGATTGGTTGCATTAGTACTTAAAATATCAGACAATTTTAAGTAGTAATTTTAAAGTGCGTTCGTTCAATATTAAAAGTAGTGTCAACCCGAACTTTTAGGAGTAGAAACGCCTTCATGTCTACTCCGACATATTCTCATCCTCATTTTCACACAATTCTGGAACAGAAATTAAAAGAAAGAAAACGATATTTAAATACACATTTTTCAAAACAAAATTACATCATGATAGAAAACATGGTGTGATCTGAAATGAGGTTGAATTCATTCAAATAATGAATAGTTTCATTCATGAATTACTAGTCAACGTCAGCCTGCTCTGCCGGGTCTCACTTTTAATTTGGGGGCGGGGGTGGCTCTGTCGGTAGCGCTCCACGCTCGTAATCTGTAGTTCTCATGTTCGAGTCCCACCTGCGTCAGCGTTGAGATTTATCTCCGCAAAACTCCGCACCATGCCCATGGTCAGTAGGGGACACCGATGGGCTTGGGAAGGTCGCCGTCCGTCAGACGGGATGTTAAGCCGTTGCTACATTTGAGGGAGAGCCATACATTGTGCACATTAAAGAACACGCTGGATGACCTTGACGGGAAGCTACCATCTGTCTCCCAACAGCTGTTCCAGTGGGTCTCCTCCCCCAACCTTCTCTGAGCTTTCGGGGTCCATGTTACCTGGCCATTTAGCCCATGGTGTGAAAAAAAGTGCCTCTCAGAGGCAAAACAACCCAACGTTAAAGAAAACGCTGGACGACCTTCACGGGAGGCTACCATCTGTCTCCCAACATCTGTTCCAGTGGGTCTCCTCCCCCAACCTTCTCTGAGCCTTCGGGGTCCATGTGACCTGGCCATTTAGCCCATGGTGTGCAAAAAAGTGCCGCTCAGAGCTAAAACAACCCAACGTTAAAGAACACGCTGGATGACCTTGACGGGAAGCTACCATCTGTCTCCCAACAGCTGTTCCAGTGGGTCTCCTCCCCCAACCTTCTCTGAGCTTTCGGGGTCCATGTTACCTGGCCATTTAGCCCATGGTGTGCAAAAAAGTGCCGCTCAGAGGAAAAACAACCCAACGTTAAAGAAAACGCTGGACGGCCTTCACGGGAGGCTACCATCTGTCTCCCAACAGCTGTTACAGTGGGTCCCCTCCCCCAACCTGAGCCTTCGGGTCCTATGTGGCCTGGCCATTTAGCCCATGGTGTGCAAAAAGTGCCGCTCAGAAGTAAAACAACCCAACGTTAAAGAACACGCTGGATGGCCTTGACGGGAGGCTACCATCTGCCTCTCAACAGCTGTTACAGTGGGTCCCCTCCCCAGCCTAAGCCTTCGGGGTCCTATGTGGCCTGGCCATTTAGCCCATGGTGTGCAAAAAAGTGCCGGTCAGAAGTAAAACAACCCAACGTTAAAGAACACGCTGGATGGCCTTGACGGGAGGCTACCATCTGTCTCCCAACAGCTGTTCCAGTGGGTCCCCTCCACCAACCTTATCTGAGCCTTCGGGGTCCATGTGACCTGGCCATTTAGCCCATGGTGTGCAAAAAAGTGCCGCTCAGAGGTAAAACAACCCAACGTTAAAGAACACGCTGGATGGCCTTGACGGGAGGCTACCATCTGCCTCTCAACAGCTGTTACAGTGGGTCCCCTCCCCAGCCTAAGCCTTCGGGGTCCTATGTGGCCTGGCCATTTAGCCCATGGTGTGCAAAAAAGTGCCGGTCAGAAGTAAAACAACCCAACGTTAAAGAACACGCTGGATGGCCTTGACGGGAGGCTACCATCTGTCTCCCAACAGCTGTTCCAGTGGGTCCCCTCCACCAACCTTATCTGAGCCTTCGGGGTTCATGTGACCTGGCCATTTAGCCCATGGTGTGCAAAAAAGTGCCGCTCAGAGGTAAAACAACCCAACGTTAAAGAACACGCTGGATGGCCTTGACGGGAGGCTACCATCTGCCTCTCAACAGCTGTTACAGTGGGTCCCCTCCCCAGCCTAAGCCTTCGGGGTCCTATGTGGCCTGGCCATTTAGCCCATGGTGTGCAAAAAAGTGCCGGTCAGAAGTAAAACAACCCAACGTTAAAGAACACGCTGGATTGCCTTGACGGGAGGCTACCATCTGTCTCCCAACATCTGTTCCAGTGGGTCCCCTCCACCAACCTTATCTGAGCCTTCGGGGTCCATGTGACCTTGTCATTTAGCCCATGGTTGCGGAAAAGTGCCGCTCAGAGGTAAAACAACCCAACGTTAAAGAACACGCTGGATGGCCTTGACGGGAGGCTACCATCTGTCTCCCAACAGCTGTTCCAGTGGGTCTCCTCCCCTACCCTTCTCTGAGCCATCGGGGTCCATGTGACCTGGCCATTTAGCCCATGGTGTGCAAAAAAGTGCCGCTCAGGGGTAAAACAATCCAACCCAACCTTTAAAATAATAATGGATTTCGAAATGTGGGGAATCTGGAAACGGCAGAAGATTTAAAGTTTTTATGACTCTTACGTTCACAGTTAGGGAGCTCTAAACGACAACAATAAATTTTCGCGTGGTCAATATTTTTGTTTTAGCAAGATTCCCTTTTAGACTTTCGACTTGCAATTTCGTCTTGCAACCCGGACCAAAACCAGAAAGAGTCTGCTGTGATTTTCAGAAAGAGTCTGCTGTGATGGTTGCCACAGACACACATTAAACAGAAACCAAACCTTTTATTAATATAGTTTATTCCAAAGATTTTACTCTACGTAAAACTGAATTGAGTTGGGTTGTTTTACCTCTGAGCTGCACTTTTTTGCATACCATGAGCTAAATAGCCAGGTCACAAGGACTCCGAAGATTCAGAGAAGGTTGGGGGAGGAGACCCACTGGAACAGCTGTTGGGTGACAGATGGAGTCTCCCGTCAAGGGCATCCAGATTTCGAGATGTTTGTGACCTGGCCTTTTAGACCACTGTGTGCAAAAAAGTGCCGCTCGGAGGTAAAACAGCCCGACCCTCACACCATAAAGATGCATCAAAAGTGAGCATTAAAGTAAATAAAAATGAAACGAAACACAAACATAAATATTTCCAAACATTTATAATGTAAGAAAAAATATTTAATCGAGAAAAGAGCATATGTGTTCAGTGCTGTAAATTCTAAACATGTACAGTCGCTCAAAAAAGTATCCGAATACTATGGTTGATTGCAGAATTCAGAAAAAGTATCTGGCAACGATTTTTTTAGAAATTAGTGATCTGGCAACCTTCGTGTCACGTGACACGATGGTTGCCAGATCACTAATTTCTAAAACTAATTTCTAAATTCTTCGTGTCACGTGACACGAAGGTTGCCAGATCACTAATTTCTAAAAAAAATCGTTGCCAGATACTTTTTCTGAATTCTGTAATCAACCATAGTATTCGGATACTTTTTTGAGCGACTGTACAAAATCACCAAAAATTTCGCAATCAGTTCTTTTAATATATATATTGGGAGCGGTGAATTAAAACTATTGCTTCTTTAGGATATTTTAATTTTTTTATTTAATTACCCTAATAAATTTTTTTTTATTTCTTAAAAATATTCCACTGGCTTTTGGACGGAAGATGTACTCATATAAGCGAATTCAGTCGCAAGAGGCAGAGTATTTATACATGTCGAGAGGTCCAAGAGAGCTCTACGAGTATAGAGGTGTTTTTTTTTTGGGAGTGGGGTGTCGTAAAGCGGGGTCTACCTGTATAAAGTCGATCTTATATAATACCGAAGAAGAAGAAACTTACCGATACTGATGGGACACGCTTCTCACATTTTTTTACGCAACGCCTCTGAAATGGAACAAAAAAACAGCAGTTGTACAAATCATGGACATACTGAATAACGTAAACTTTTTTCAGTTTTTCAGTTTGGAATGAAACCGAATATTACAAATCCTTTTGGTAAGAATTGTTCAGTTTCCATCATTTAGGTTACTGAACAGTTAGTCTGTGAAGTCTATTCAGGTGGCCAGGCTCGTAATCTCTAGTTCCCAGGTTCGAGTCCCTAGTCTGTGAAGTCTATTCAAGTGGCCAGGCTCGTAATCTCTAGTTCCCAGGTTCGAGTCCCAGCTGGGTCAGCGTTGAGATTTTTCTCCGCAAAAATTCCCCGCCCTGCCCACGGTCAGTAGTGGACACTGATGGGCTTGGAAAGCCGCCGTCCGTCGGATGGGACGTTAAGCCGTGGCCCCGAGTGCGGGAGAGCCATACCCTGTGCAGGTTAAAGAACACGCTGGATGACCTTGACGGGAGGCTACCATATGTCTCCCAACAGCTGTTCCAGTGGGACCACTCTTACAACCTTCTCTGAGCCTTCGGGGTCCATGTGACCTGGCCATTTAGCTGATGGTGTGGAGAAAAGTGCCGCTCAGAGGTAAAACAACCCAACCTATTCAGGTGGTGAAGGGATGATTTTGTTCGTTTCCAATGCAGCATATGGTTATTGCGTGGTTTGATTATGCAAGTGATGAACAGGTTAGGTCAAGGTTGCCAAACATCAGAGTTCTTCGGGATGTTTGTGACCTGGCCTTTGATCTCATTGATCCGTTCGTGAGATTATGAATTTGTTATAGATACTAATCCAAATTCTTAAGAACATATCTAAAGTGAAAGATAGGAAGGAGAGGCTTGGTTGTTTTACTTTTTAGCGGCACTTTTTTGCTCACCGTAGGCTAAATGGCCAGGTCACAAGGCCCCCGTAGGCTCAGGGAAGGTTGGGAGAGGGGACCCACTGAAACAGCTGTTGGGAGACAGATGGTAGCCTCCCGTCAAAGCCATCCAGTGTGTTCTTTAACGTTGGGTTGTTTTACATCTGAGCGGCACTTTTTTTTTGCACACCATGGGCTAAATGGCCAGGTCACATGGACCCCGAAGGCTAAGAGAAGGTTGGGGGAAGGGACCCATTGGAACAGCTTTTGGGAGACAGAAGTTAACCTTCTGTCAAGGAATTCCAGCGTGTTCTTTAACTTTGGGTTATTTTACCTCTGAGCGGCACTTTTTTGCACACCATGGGCTAAATGGCCAGGTCACAAGGACCCCGAAGGCTCAGAGAAGGTTGGGGGAGGGGACCCACTGGAACCAGAAGACAGAAGTTGGAAGACAGAACCAGAAGTTGGAAGACAGAAGTTAACCTCCCGTCAAGGAATTCCAGCGTGTTCTTTAGCGTTGGGTTGTTTTACCTCTGAGTTCCCAACAGCTGTTCCAGTGGGAGGAGACCCACTGGAACAGCTGTTGGGAGACAGATGATAGCCTCCTGTCCAGCCCATCCATCGTGTCCTTTAACGTTGGATGATAGCCTCCCGTCAAGGCCATCCAGCGTGTTCTTTAACGTGCATAGGATATGGCTCTCCCGCACACGGAGCCACGGCTTAACGTACCATCCGACGGACGGCGGGTTGGTTGGTTGGTTGTTTGGAGTTTTATGGCGCATGAGCTACTAAGGCTATAATGCGCCAAACAAGGTAAAAATATGCTAAAAGACAAATACTCCTCAACCAAACTTAAAAGACAAATGCTGGAAAATGTAAAAAATAAAACCAACAAGATATATATATAACAGAAATAAAAAGTAAAGTGTAAAACAACAAATGTGTAGACAAATAAATAGAGTAGAGACAAAGGATAAAACTAGCCCAGGTGTAAATGACCTAGGTCAGATGGTGAATAAATTACAAATGAATAAAATTATAATCTGGTAAAATATCCTGTATACTGTAAAAAACCAAAAATTGGAGATAAAATGGTACTATCAGATAAAAGATGTCCGAGTGTAAGTGGCTCGGACGTAAAATTGTGAAAATTAAAATACAAACGACGTTCTAGGTTAAAACACGCACATTCAATTAAAATATGTTTGATTGTTAAAATGGTGTCACAAAACTAGCACTTAGGTACGTCGTCCGCCCGTAGAAAAAACGAATGAGTAATATACGAGTGACCTAAGCAGAGCCGAGCAAGTACAACTTCCTTCTTGCGATTCCTGAGGTAACAAGACTGCCATGGTTTGATGATAGGTTTGATCTCAAAGAGCTTGTTGGTAAGCTGTTCTGACCAAGATCTCTGCCACTGTGCCCGGAGCTCGGTGGAAAAACGCTGCCGGAAATCCAGATAGGGAACCGGCAACGGAGAGTGGGACAGGGGCGTGGCTGACTTGGCAGCAGCGTCTGCCAAGTCATTGCCCCTAATCCCGACGTGACCGGGCACCCAACAGAAATGGATGGTGGTGGTGGCTGCCAGACGATGTAGTTATTGGCGGATCTTAGTAAGAACAGGGTGAGGCCGATGCCTCACCGAGATCAAAGCCTGGAGCGAGCTAAGCGAGTCGGTGTAAAGCTCACACCGACGATGATGCTTAGTCGCCACGTGGTCCAAGGCGAGGCTGATAGCGTGCAACTCTGCAGTGAAGATGGAACACTGCAGTGGGATCTGGTCTGCAATGATTACATCACAGCAGACCATGGCTGATCCCACTGAAGTGCCGGACTTCGAGCTATCTGTAAAGACAGGCAAGAAGTCCGGGTGCTCAGCACGATGGCTGGCAAAGAGTTGCCGGTACACACAGTCGGGTGTAAAGGCCTTCCCCGTCCTGCACAGGGAAAAATCGCAGGAAGGGGAAACAGCGAGCCATGGTGGAAGTGACTCAGCTGTCGACTGTGAACGCTATCGAGACTGGTGTTGATGTCTCTGAGGTAGCCTCGGACTCGCAAACCAAATGGACGAATGGCAGTCGGCCGATTAGTGTAAAGCATTTCCCACTTCGGACTGAAAACGCAGTCCCAAGTGGGATGGCCAGGCAGGGATCGCAATTTAGACGCATATTGTAGGGACAACTGCTGACGGCGAAGAGATAAAGAAGGTTCGTCGGTCTCAACATAAAGACTCTGGACCAGTGAGGTGCGGAAGGCTCCCGCGCAAACACAGAGAGCCTGATGATGGAGGGGGTCCAGCACCTTCACCACCGAATCCCGGGCCGAGTCGTACACCTGGGATCCGTAGTCCAGTTTCGATCAGACAAGTGCACAGTACAGGCGGAGCAAAGAACATCGGTCCGCCCCACAAGAAAGGGAGGAGAGGACCTTGACGATGTTCAATGCCCGCGTGCACTTGGACCTGAGATGACGTATGTGAGTTAAAAAGGTCAATTTCCGATCGAATATGAGACCGAGAAACTTGGTCTCCACCACAACTGGAATGATGTTACACCCGAGCCGCAGCTCGGGATCCAAGTGAAGATTACGCTTGTGGCAAAAGTGCACACAAGCGGTCTTCTGTGGGGAGAACCGAAACCCGTTTGCCGTCGCCCAAACCGAAAGATTGTTCAGGGCAATTTGCAGTTGTCTTTCAATGACCCTCATGCTGGACGATGATCAAAAGATGCTAAAGTCAGCAACATAGAGGGAATTGCCTACTGATGGAGGAAGTTGTCTAGTTATAGAATTAATCTTGACAGCGAAAAGCGTAACACTCAGAACGCAGCCTTGTGGCACCCCCTGTTCTTGGGGGTACGGCCGCGACAGTGTGTTACCGACACGGACACGAAAAGAATGTGTCGATAAGAAGTTGGAGATGAAGATCGGCATGTGACCTCTCAAGCCGAAGCTGTGGAGGTCAAGAAGAATGCCGAATCTCCAAGCCGTGTCGTACGCTTTTTCGATATCGAAGAAAATTGACACCAGGTGCTCTCTACGTAAAAAAGAATTTCTGATAGCCGATTCGAGGCGTATCTGGTGGTCAAGAGTTGACCGTTGCCTGTGAAAGCCACACTGGGTGTTGGAAAGAAGGTAATGGTGTTCTAAATACCAGGCATTTACCATTCTTTCCAACACCTTGCACACGCAGCTCGTCAACGCGATGGGACGATAATTGGAAGGAATCTTGGGATCTTTGCCTGGCTTGGGGAAGGCCAAGACGATGGCCTCCCGCCAGGAGTCCGGAAACTGCTCCTCGAGAAAAATGCGATTGAAGAGATGGAGCAGCCGATCCTTACTCGATGGTGAAAGATGTTGGAGCATGGCATAATGGACATTGTCTGGCCCGACAGCAGATGCACGAGAAGTGTGCAGAGCAACGCGAAGCTCCTCCGCTGTGAATGGCCTGTTGTAAGGCTCCAGGCCATTCGAGTGGAAAGACAGCGGAGAGCGTTCCGCCCTGCCCTTCTGGGCCAGAAACTCGGGGGAGTAAGAGGAAGACGAAGAGATGGAAGAGAATGACTCCCCCAGAGTGTCGGCAATTTCTTTGGGATCAGCAATTGCCTGTCCATTGTGCTCCAGGATCGCTAACGAGTGGGACGTGTAGTTCCCACTCATCTTCCGGACTTTATCCCACACGATCTTGGAACTAGTCGTGCGGGTGATGGATGACGTATACTTGATCCAAGATTCCTTCTGGCTCTGGCGTCGGACGAAACGAGCTTTCGCCCTGGCGCGTTTGAACTTTTCGAGGTTGGGGGTCGTCGGATATCTCCGAAACACCCCCAAGCCTTGTTCTGAGCCTTACGAGCTGCGGTGCAATCTGGATTCCACCACGGTTTCGGAAAGCGAGGAAACCGTGTAGAAGTTTGAGGAATGGTTGATGCAGCTGCATCTACGATACAGTCCGTTATCTCCGCTACTGCCACATTGATTGGCTCCTGGCTGACAGAGTGGTCATCGAGCTCAGAGAGCAGCTCGAAACCACCCCAGTCAGCCCAATCGAGCCTCCACCGCGAGATGCGTGAAGGGCTGCAAGGCCCCCCACAGGAGATGGTGCACACCACGGGGAGGTGATCGCTTCCGTACGGGTTGTCCTCGACTTCCCATGTAAAGAGTGGAAGGATCGAGGAGGAGCAGATGGTAAGGTCAATGGCAGTGAAAGTGCGGGTTGGGGAGTGAAAGTAAGTACTGACACCGGTGTTCAACAGGGAGAGAGAAGGATACAGGAGCCACTGCTCCAGGACCCCACCCCTCCCGTTGGTGTCAGCACTGCCCCAAAGTGGACTGTGTCCGTTGAGGTCCCCCATAATGAGAAAGGGGGACGGCAGCTGCGAGACGAGATCATCAAGGTCTTTCTGGAAGACGATGCTCCCAGGTGGAAGATATACAGAGCAGACAGTCAACGAGAACCCCACGAAGAGACGGATGGCTACCGCCTCCAAGTTGGTGGTGAGGGGTACGACCTGGAATGGAGAATGGTTGCTCACGAGGATGGCGACACCCCCGCGAGCCGGACCATCTCCATCCCGGTCCCGGCGAACTAGTGAAAAGTGCCGGATCAGGATCGTGGGATCTGTGACTGGCTGCAAATATGTCTCCTGCAGGCACACACAGATGGGCTGGTGTGCCTGAAGGAGGGCCTTGATGTCGTCAAGATTCCTCTGGAATCCACGACAATTCCATTGTAGGAGTGTGGCCATCTCAGGATTTAGAAGAGTGGGCGGACGACGAATTCCTATTCAACTTCACCGCCGCAGAGGACGGTTTAGTGAATAGGGGGCGGTCGGTATCCATATCCTCGGAATCGTCCGAGGGGCATGGATCGGTGACCGCCCTTTGAGGTGCAGTGATTTTCTTTTTGGGCCCCGGTGGGGGCCCCTTAGGTTTCGAAGGTCTTGATATCTGAGGACGGGAAGGAGGAGGCCTTCCGGTGGAGGTGGAAGGCTGAGTTACAGGGATGGAAACCGGGGTTGATGTCGAAGTCGACACCACCCTCGGTTTTGCCTGCGTGAGGAGGTACTTCGCTGCTGGCGAGAAAGATTCAGTTGGTGGTACACTGATATCAGTCTGCACCGCCACCGAAGTCATTGGAACGATGGGCTTTCCAATGACTGCACTGGCATAGGAAACCTTGCCAGGCGGGGCAGGCGGTGCAGTAAGCTTTCTCGCCTCAGCATAAGAGATGTTATTTATGACTTTGAGGCGTTGTACCTCCTTTTCCTCTTTCCGCTTCGGACAGTCGCGGGAGTACGCCGAATGTTCGCACTACAGTTCACACAGCATGCCTTTTCTGCTGTGCAGTCAGGATCGAGATGATCCTTACTGCCACAGCGAGCACAGGTGGGCTTGCCCCTGCATGCTGTGCGGGCATGACCGTATATCTGACACTGAAAACAGCGCAGAGGGTTCGGTATATACGGCCGTACCTCACAATGTAAATAACCTGCCTTGATGGAAGAAGGCAGGCGTGGCGTGTTGAATGTCACGATTAGCACCCGGGTGGGTGTTAATTTCCCATCACGGCGTGTCGAAACCCGGTGGACCGCTGTTACTCCTTGAGGTGTGAGCTCTGAGAGGATTTCCTCCTCAGTGACTTTCAGGAGGCCCCACTCGGTGATCACACCCCGAGAGGAATTCAAAGTTTTATGGGGAGTGACTTCGACAGCCACCCCACCAATTTCTTTGACTTTCAGGAGTAGTTCTGAGTGTTTTGAACAAGCGGTCTCAACTTGTAAGTCGCCAGAGCGTAAGCGCTTTACGGATTTCGGTTCTCCCGCAAGACCTTTCAAACCTTTATTCACAAAAAAAGGGGACATGTCCCCTAGCACCTGATCACCCGTGGAGTGGATGATCAGGAACTTCGGGAACGAAGACACAGACACAGAAGACGACGGCAGTGATAACGTAGACGAAGAAGAAGACGGGGGTTCATGTCGAGCCCTCTTGTTGGCAGTGATCGGATTTTCCTCATTCTCTCTCATGTTTATTTTTGTGTGGTTCAGTGCCCGCTGTCCCCACCCTCCACGGAGCCCAACAAGGGGACGCCCAGTCGGGCGCCAGGGCTACGCAGGCACTATACCCACACAGACAGTGAGCCAAGCCCTCACAAAGAAATAGAAGGAAAATAAAAAGAGAAATGTGCAGAACAAAAACGTTCTACACAAATGAAACAAAGAGTAAAATAAGAAAATTGTGACTGGCCAAACTTGCCGCACAAAGAAAGGATAACTGCAAAAGGAAAATAATCTGTGAGGAAACTTGTAAACCTGTACCCGGACCGTGGGCAAGGTTACTCACCGCTCTGCACGGTTGACCCTAGCAGGACCTACCCACCAGCCGATTGCTCCTGGGGGGGCCACCCCAGGAGCTCCCGTTTACCGGAAGCAGAGGCCAAAGCAGTGTATAGCAGAGGCCCCGGAATCCGCTGCCCAGCCCCGCGACGGACAGGCTCCCCAATGGCAAGACGGCCAATGGGGACCCCGCCAGTTATGAGCTGAGGAGAGAAGACGGGGACCCCCGAGCAACTACCAGGATCCTCCTTTCAAGGGACACGGGTCTCCGCGCACGGCAAACATGCGGGCGAGCGTTTAGGACCCTGCGAAGGTAACCGAGCCAGCGGAAAATTCACAGGGTGGCCCCCCTCACCGCGTACACGCGCTCACACCGAGGGGGGTAGGTAACAGGCATACCCCTTGTATAGAAAGATAAAACTATAGTTATAGTATAACAATGGGAATAAAATAAAACATATATATCAGTGGTTCTCAACCTTTTATGTTTCACGTACCCCCTGGAAATGTGTATGTAACTGGCGTACCCCTTGTATAGATAGATAAAACTATAGTTATAGTATAACAATGGGAATAAAATAAAACATATATATCAGTGGTTCTCAACCTTTTATGCTTCACGTACCCCTTGGAAATGTGTATGTAACTGGCGTACCCCTTGTATAGATAGATAAAACTATATTTATAGTATAACAATGGGAATAAAATAAAACATATATATCACTGATTCTCAACCTTTTATGCTTCACGTACCCCTGGAAATGTGTATGTAACAGGCATACCCCTTGTATAGATAGATAAAACTATAGTTATAGTATAAAATTGGGAATAAAATAAAACATATATATATATATATTTCAGTGGTTCTCAACCTTTTATGTTGTACGTACCCATTGGAAATGTGTATGTAACAGGCATACACCTTGTATAGATAGATAAAACTATAGTTATAGTATAACAATGGGAATAAAATAAAACATATATATCAGTGGTTCTCAACCTTTATGCTTCACGTACCCCTGGAAATGTGTATGTAACAGGCATACCCCTTGTATAGATAGATACAACTATAGTTATAGTATAAAATTGGGAATAAAATAAAACATATATATATATATTTCAGTGGTTCTCAACCTTTTATGCTGTACGTACCCCCTGGAAATGTGTATGCAACAGGCATACCCCTTGTATAGAAAGATAAAACTATAGTTATAGTATAACAATGGGAATAAAATAAAACATATATATCAGTGGTTCTCAAACTTTTATGCTGCACGTACCCCCTGGAAATGTGTATGTAACTGGCGTACCCCTTGTATAGATAGATAAAACTATAGTTATAGTATAACATTGGGAATAAAATAAAACATATATATCAGTGGTTCTCAAACTTTTATGCTTCACGTACCCCTGGAAATGTGTATGTAACTGGTGTACCCCTTGTTCAGATAGATAAAACTATACTAATAGTATAACAATGGGAATAAAATAAAACATATATATCAGTGGTTCTCAACCTTTTATGCTTCACGTAGCCAATGGAAATGTGCATGTAACTGGCATACCCCTTGTATAGATAGATAAAACTATAGTTATAGTATAACAATGGGAATAAAATAAAACATATATATCACTGGTTCTCAAACTTTTATGCTTCACATACCCCCTGCAAATGTGTATGTAACAGGCATACCCCTTGTATAGATAGATAAAACTATAGTTATACTATAAAATTGGGAATAAAATAAAACATATATATATATATTTCAGTGGTTCGCAACCTTTTATGCTTCACGTACCCCCTGGAAATGTGCATGTAACAGGCATAGCCCTTGTATACATAGATAAAACTATAGTTATAGTATAAAATTGGGAATAAAATACAACATATATATATATATTTCAGTGGTTCTCAACCTTTTATGCTTCATGTCGTACCCTTTGTATAGATAGATAAATCTATAGTTATATTATAACAATGGAAATGAAATAAAACATATATATCAGTGGTTCTCAACCTTTTATGCTTCACGTACCCCCTGGAAATGTGTATGTAACTAGTGTACCCCTTGTATAGATAGATAAAACTATAGTTATAGTATAACAATGGGAATAAAATAAAACATATATATCAGTGGTTCTCAAACTTTTATGCTTCACGTACCCCATGGAAATGTGTATGTAACTGGCGTACCCCTTGTGTAGATAGATAAAACTATAGTTATAGTATAACATTGGGAATAAAATAAAACATATATATTAGCGGTTCTCAAACTTTTATGCTTCACGAACCCCCTGGAAATGTGTATGTAACAGGCATACCCCTTGTATAGATAGATAAAACTATAGCTATAGTATAAAACTAGGAATAAAATATAACATATATATATATATATTTCAGTGGTTCTCAACCTTTTATGCTTCACGTACCCCTGGAAATGTGTATGTAACTGGCGTACCCCTTGTATGGATAGATAAAACTATAGTTATAGTATAACATTGGGAATAAAATAAAACATATATATTAGCGGTTCTCAAACTTTTATGCTTCACTTAACCCCTGGAAATGTGTATGTAACAGGCATACCACTTGTATAGATAGATAAAACTATAGTTAGAGTATAAAATTGGGAATAAAATAAAATATATATATATATTTCAGTGATTCTCAACCTATTATGCTTCACGTACCCCCTGGAAATGTGTATGTAACAGGCATACCCCTTGTATAGATACATAAAACTATAGTTATAGTATAAAATTGGGAATAAAATATAACATATATATATATATCTCAGTGGTTCTCAACCTTTTATGCTTCACGTACCCTTGCATGGATAGATAAAACTATATTTATAGTATAACAATGGGAATAAAATAAAACATATATATCAGTGGTTCTCAACCTTTTATGCTTCACGTACCCCCTGGAAATGTGAATGCAACTGGTGTACCCCTTGTATAGATAGATAAAACTATAGTTATAGTATAACAATGGGAATAAAATAAAACATGTATATCAGTGGTTCTCAACATTTTATGCTTCACGTACCCCCTGGCAATATGTATGTAACTGGGGTACCCCTTGTATAGATAGATAAAACTATAATTATAGTATAAGATTGGGAATAAAATAAAACATATATATCAGTGGTTCTCAACCTTTTATGCTTCACGTACCCCCTGGAAATGTGTCTGTAACTGGCGTACCCCTTGTATAGATAGATAAAACTATAGTTATAGTATAACATTGGGAATAAAATAAAACATATATATATTAGTGGTTCTCAACCTTTTATGCTTCACGCACGCCCTGGAAATGTGTATGTAACTGGCGTACCCCTTGTATAGATAGAAAAAACTATAGTTATAGTATAACATTGGGAATAAAATAAAACATATAAATATTTCAGTGGTTCTCAACCTTTTATGCTTCACGTACCCCTTGCAAATGTGTATGTAACAGGCATACCCCTTGTATAGATAGATAAAACTACAGTTATAGTATAACAATGGGAATAAAATAAAACATATATATCAGTGGTTCTCAACCTTTTATGCTTCACGTACCCCCTGGAAATGTGTATGTAACTGGCGTACCCCTTGTATATATAGATAAAACTATAGTTATAATATAACGATGGGAAGGAAATATATAAATCAGTGGTTTCAACCTTTTATCCTTCACGTACCCCGTGGAAATGTGTATGTTCCTGGCGTACACCTTGTATAGATAGGTAAAACTATAGTTATAGTATAACAATGGGAATATAATAAAACATGTATATCAGTGGTTCTCAACATTTTATGCTTCACGTACCCCCTGGCAATATGTATGTAACTGGGGTACCCCTTGTATAGATAGATAAAACTATAATTATAGTATAAGATTGGGAATAAAATAAAACATATATATCAGTGGTTCTCAACCTTTTATGCTTCACGTACCCCCTGGAAATGTGTATGTAACTGGCATACCCCTTGTATAGATAGATAAAACTATAGTTATAGTATAACAATGGGAATAAAATATAACACATATATATATATATATTTCAGTGGTTCTCAATCTTTTATGCTTCACGTACCCCCTGGAAACGTGTATGTAACTGGCGTACCCCTTGTATAGGTAGTAAAAACTATAGTTATAGTATAACATTGGGAATAAAATAAAACATATATATCAGCGGATCTCAAACTTTTATCCTTCACATACCCCCTGCAAATGTGTATGTAACAGGCATACCCCTTGTATAGATAGATAAAACTATAGTTATAGTATAACAATGGGAATAAAATAAAACATGTATATCAGTGGTTCTCAACCTTTTATGCTTAACGTACCCCCTGGAAATGTGTATGTAACTGGCGTACCCCTTGTATATATAGATAAAATTATAGTTATAATATAACAGTGGGAAGAAAATATATATATCAGTGGTTCTCAACCTTTTATGCTTCACGTACCCCCTGGAAATGTGTATGTAACTGGCGTACCCCTTGTATAGATAGATAAAACTGTAGTTATAGTATAACAATGGGAATAAAATAAAACATATGAATCAGTGGTTCTCAAACTTTTATGCTTCACGTACGCCCTGGAAATGTGTATGTAACTGGCGTACCCCTTGTAGAGATAGAAAAAAACTATAGTTATAGTATAACAATGGGAATAAAATAAAACATATGAATCAGTGGTTCTCAAACTTTTATGCTTCACGTACGCCCTGGAAATGTGTATGTAACTGGCGTACCCCTTGTATAGATAGATAAAACTATAGTTATAGTATAACAATGGGAATAAAATAAAACATATATATCAGTGGTTCTCAAACTTTTATGCTTCACGTACGCCCTGGAAATGTGTATGTAACTGGCGTACCCCTTGTATACATAGATAAAACTATAGTTATAGTATAACAATGGGAATAAAATAAAACATATATATCAGTGGTTCTCAACCTTTTATGCTTCACGTACGCCCTGGAAATGTGTATGTAACTGGCGTACCCCTTGTATAGATAGATAAAACTATAGTTATAGTATAAAAATGGGAATAAAATAAAACATATAAATATTTCAGTGGTTCTCAACCATTTATGCTTCACGTACCCCTTGCAAATGTGTATGTAACAGGCATACCCCTTGTATAGATAGATAAAACTACAGTTATAGTATAACAATGGGAATAAAATAAAACATATATATCAGTGGTTCTCAACCTTTTATGCTTAACGTACCCCCTGGAAATGTGTATGTAACTGGCGTACCCCTTGTATATATAGATAAAATTATAGTTATAATATAACAATGGGAAGGAAATATATATATCAGTGGTTTCAACCTTTTATCCTTCACGTACCCCCTGGAAATGTGTATGTTCCTGGCGTACACCTTGTATAGATAGGTAAAATTATAGTTATAGTATAACAATGGGAATATAATAAAACATATGTATCAGTGGTTCTCAAACTTTTATGCTTCACGTACCCCCTGGAAATGTGTATGTAACTGGCATACCCCTTGTATAGATAGATAAAACTATAGTTATAGTATAACAATGGGAATAAAATATAACACATATATATATATATTTCAGTGGTTCTCAATCTTTTATGCTTCACGTACCCCCTGGAAACGTGTATGTAACTGGCGTACCCCTTGTATAGGTAGAAAAAACTATAGTTATAGTATAACATTGGGAATAAAATAAAACATATATATCAGCGGATCTCAAACTTTTATCCTTCACATACCCCCTGCAAATGTGTATGTAACAGGCATACCCCTTGTATAGATAGATAAAACTATAGTTATAGTATAACAATGGGAATAAAATAAAACCAATATATCAGTGGTTCCCAATCTTTTATGCTTAACGTACCCCCTGGAAATGTGTATGTAACTGGCGTACCCCTTGTATAAATAGATAAAACTATAGTTATATTATAACAATGGGAAGGAAATATATATTTCAGTGGTTCTCAATCTTTTATGCATCACGTACCCCTGGAAATGTGTATGTAACTGGCGTATCGCTTGTATAGATAGATAAAACTATAGTTATAGTATAACAATGGGAATAAAATAAAACATATATATCAGTGGTTCTCAACCTTTTATGCTTCATGTACCCCCTGGAAATGTGTATGTAACTGGCATACCCCTTGTATAGATAGATAAAACTATAGTTATACTATAAAATTGGGAATAAAATAAAACATATATATCAGTGGTTCTCAACCTTTTATGCTTCACGTACCCTCTGGAAATGTGTATGTAACTGGCGTACCCCTTGTATAGATAGATAAAACTATAATTATAGTATAAGATTGGGAATAAAATAAAACATATATATCAGTGGTTCTCAACCTTTTATGCTTCACGTACCCCCTGGAAATGTGTCTCTAACTGGCGTACCCCTTGTATAGATAGATAAAACTATAGTTATAGTATAACAATGGGAAAGAAATATATATTTCAGTGGTTCTCAATCTTTTATGCTTCACGTACCCCTGGAAATGTGTATGTAACTGGCGTACCGCTTGTATAGATAGATAAAACTATAGTTATAGTATAACAATGGGAATAAAATAAAACATATATATCAGTGGTTCTCAACCTTTTATGCTTCATGTACCCCCTGGAAATGTGTATGTAACTGGCGTATCCTTGTATAGATATATAAATCTATAGTTATAGTATAAAATTGGGAATAAAATATAACATATATATATATCTCAGTGGTTCTCAATCTTTTATGCTTCACGTACCCCCTGGAAACGTGTGTGTAACTGGCGTACCCCTTGTATAGATAGAAAAAACTACAGTTATACTATAACATTGGGAATAATATAAAATATATATATCAGCGGTTCTCAAACTTTTATGCTTCACGTACCCCCCTGGACATGTGTATGGAACAGGCATACCCCTTGTATAGATAGATAAAACTATAGGTATAGTATAAAACTGGGAATAAAATAAAACATATATATATATATTTCAGTGGTTCTCAATCTTTTATGCTTCACGTACACCCTGGAAGTTTGCATTTAACTGGCGTACCCCTTGTATAGATAGAAAAAACTATAGTTATAGTATAACATTGGGAATGAAATAAAACATATATATCATCGGTTCTCAAAATTTTATGCTTTACGTACCCCCTGGAAATGTGTATGGAACAGGCATACCCCTTGTATAGATAGATAAAACTATAGTTATTTTGTAAAATTGGGAATAAAAAAAGATATATAAATATTTCAGTGGTTCTCAACCTTTTACGCTTCACGTACCCCTTGCAAATGTGTATGTAACAGGCATACCCCTTGTATAGATAGATATAACTATAGTTATAGTATAACAATGGGAATAAAAGAAAACATATGTATCGGTGGTTCTCAACCTTTTATGCTTAACGTACCCCCTGGATATGTGTATGTAACTGGCGTACCACTTGTATAGGTAGATAAAACTATAGTTATAGTATAACAGTGGGAAGAAAATATATATATCAGTGGTTCTCAACCTTTTATGCTTCACGTACCCCCTGGAAATGTGTATGTAACTGGCGTACCCCTTGTATAGATAGATAAAACTGTAGTTATAGTATAACAATGGGAATAAAATAAAACATATGAATCAGTGGTTCTCAAACTTTTATGCTTCACGTACGCCCTGGAAATGTGTATGTAACTGGCGTACCCCTTGTAGAGATAGAAAAAAACTATAGTTATAGTATAACAATGGGAATAAAATAAAACATATGAATCAGTGGTTCTCAAACTTTTATGCTTCACGTACGCCCTGGAAATGTGTATGTAACTGGCGTACCCCTTGTATAGATAGATAAAACTATAGTTATAGTATAACAATGGGAATAAAATAAAACATATATATCAGTGGTTCTCAAACTTTTATGCTTCACGTACGCCCTGGAAATGTGTATGTAACTGGCGTACCCCTTGTATAGATAGATAAAACTATAGTTATAGTATAACAATGGGAATAATATAAAACATATATATCAGTGGTTCTCAAATTTTATGCTTCACGTACGCCCTGGAAATGTGTATGTAACTGGCGTACCCCTTGTATAGATAGATAAAACTATAGTTATAGTATAAAAATGGGAATAAAATAAAACATATAAATATTTCAGTGGTTCTCAAACTTTTATGCTTCACGTACCCCTTGCAAATGTGTATGTAACAGGCATACCCCTTGTATAGATAGATATAACTATAGTTATAGTAGAACAGTGGGAATAAAATATATATATCAGTGGTTCTCAACCTTTTGTGCTTCACGTACCCCCTGGAAATGTGTAACTGGCGTACCCCTTGCATAGAGAGATAAAACTATAGTTATAGTATATCAATGGGAATAAAAACATATATATCAGTGGTTCTCAACCTTTTATGTTTAATGTACCCCCTGGAAATGTGTATGTAACTGGCGTACCCCTTGCATAGATAGATAAAACTATAGTTATAGTATAACAATGGGAATAAAATAAAACACATATATATATATTTCGTGGTTCTCAACCTTTTATTCTTCACGTACCCCCTGGAAATGTGCATGTAACAGGCATACCCCTTGTATAGATAGATAAAACTATAGTTATAGTATAAAATTGGGAAGAAAATATAACATATATATATATATATTTCAGTGGTTATGAACCTTTTATGCTTCACGTACCCCCTGGAAATGTGTATGTAACTGGCGTACCCCTTGTATAGATAAATAAAACTATAGTTATAGAATAACAATGGGAATAAAATAAAACATATATATCAGTGGCTCTCAACCTTTTATGCTTCACGTACCCCCTGGAAATGTGTATGCAACTGGCGTACCCCTTGTAGAGATAGATAAAACTATAGTTATAGTATAACAATGGGAATAAAATAAAACATATATATCAGTGGTTCTCAAACTTTTATGCTTCACGAACGCCCTGGAAATGTGTATGTAACTGGCGTACCCCTTGTATAGATAGATAAAACTATAGTTATAGTATAACAATGGGAATAAAATAAAACATATGTATCAGTGGTTCTCAACCTTTTATGCTTCACGTACGCCCTGGAAATGTGTATGTAACTTGCGTACCCCTTGTATAGATAGATAAAACTATAGTTATATTATAACAATGGAAATAAAATAAAACATATATATCAGTGGTTCTCAACCTTTTATGCTTCACGTACGCCCTGGAAATGTGTATGTAACTGGCGTACCCCTTGCATAGATAGATAAAACTATAGTTATATTATAACAATGGAAATAAAATAAAACATATATATCAATGGTTCTCAACCTTTTATGCTTCACGTACGCCCTGGAAATGTGTATGTAACTGGCGACCCCTTGTATAGAAGGGGGCGGGGGTGGCTCAGGCGGTAGCGCGCCAGGCTCGTAATCTGTAGTTCCCAGGTTCGAGTCCCAGCTGGGTCAGCGTTGAGATTTATCTCCGCAAAAATTCCCCGCCCTGCCCACGGTCAGTAGGGGACACCGATGGGCTTGGAAAGGCCGCCGTCCGTCGGATGGGACGTTAAGCCGTGGCCCCGTGTGCGGGAGAGACATACCCTGTGCACGTTAAAGAACACGCTGGATGGCCTTGACGGGAGGCTACCATCTGTATCCCAACAGCTGTTCCAGTGGGTCCCCACCCCCAACCTTCTCTGAGCCTTCGGGGTCCATGTGACCTGGCCATTTAGCCCATGGTGTGCAAAAAAGTGCCGCTCAGAGGTAAAACAACCCAACCCTTGTATAGATAGATAAAACTATAGTTATATTATAACAATGGGAATAAAATAAAACATATGTATCAGTGGTTCTCAACCTTTTATGCTTCACGTACGCCCTGGAAATGTGTATGTAACTGGCGTACCCCTTGTATAGATAGATAAAACTATAGTTATATTATAACAATGGAAATAAAATAAAACATATATATCAGTGGTTCTCAACCTTTTATGCTTCACGTACGCCCTGGAAATGTGTATGTAACTGGCGACCCCTTGTATAGATAGATAAAACTATAGTTATAGTATAACAATTTGAATAAAATAAAACATATATATCAGTGGTTCTCAACCTTTTATGCTTCACGTAAGCCCTGGAAATGTGTATGTAACTGGCATACCCCTTGTATAGATAGAAAAAACTATAGTTATAGTATAACATTGGGAATAAAATAAAACATATAAATATTTCAGTGGTTCTCAACCTTTTATGCTTCACGTACCCCTTGCAAATGTGTATGTAACAGGCATACCCCTTGTATAGATAGATATAACTATAGTTATAGTAGAACAATGGGAATAAAATATATATATCAGTGGTTCTCAACCTTTTATGCTTCACGTACGCCCTGGAAATGTGTATGTAACTGGCGTACCCCTTGTATAGATAGATAAAACTATAGTTATAGTATAACAATGGGAATAAAATAAAACATATGTACAGGGTGTCCCTGAATTCATGGCCCAAACGTGAGGGGATGGTAGTACACACCCAACCCACCAATATTCGTCATAGAACATGCGGCCGCAAACGCAGTGAGGAGTCGGAAATGAAGGACAGACACAGAGGTTTCCAGAGTGACATTTATTGGAGATCATTACAACAAATGCTCAAACGTCCGCCCACCGACGTTGATACAGGCGGCACAACGGAGGAGTAGTGATCGGCATACCTGCTCGTAAACACCACGCTTGTCTCGCACATCGGCGGCTGAGAATGCTGGGGTTTGGCGGATCCAGCGCTTTTAAGCTGTGTCGCCTCGTCTTCGCCCCCTACCGGCATCGGGCTGCGTTTGCGACCTCATATTCTACGACGAATATTGGTGGGTTCAGTGTGTACTACCATCCCCTCACGTTTGGGCTATGAATTCAGGGACACCCTGTATATAATGCATAATAACATACATCTAGCAACTTTTGAGCTCTCACGGTGTACCCCAAAAAATTTTAGCGCGTACCCCACGTTGAGATTCCCTACTATAGGCAATTGCGGTTGCAGATTTCAGGCAATTACATTTCAGATCTGCCGTTTCCTCCCGATTCAAATTTCTATCTAACCACGATATCCGGTTTGCTACCAACGTCACCTGGCGAGGCTATAATTGGTGCCCCGGAAAAATTCAAATCGTAGATCTCAGAATATATACTTAATCTCAAATCCGACTTGGTGTTAGAAATGGAATAGGGGTCGGAGTGACCGTCCAAAAAACGAGAGGCAGCTATAGACTTCCAGTATTTTATATTTTCTCTTAAAAGACAAAATCGTAATTTGTTTCGCGTAGGATAAAAATCTTCGCGAATTCGAAATGAAAGATTTTCTGGAATTATTAAAAAATTAGAAATGCAGAATAGTTCTAAAACGCACTGTACTGTATTTCATTTGAAGAATTACAAACTAAAGCTATTTACAGATTTTATTCTCTAATATGAGTAAAAATATTTTATTTTTAATATGAGTGTTTATAGTTATTCATTTACCTTTTTAGAATTGCTACAGTACTTTCTACGCAAGATGCAATTGGCCAGGAAGGTTTTGCTGAACTGTAGCTAAGCATGACAAAAACAGTCATGAAATGTGAAAACCATTTTATGGGTTAATAAATAATTTATCTCTAGTTTATTTTACTCAGAATTATTAGACTTTATGGATTAATAAAAAATATCTCTAAAGTTAACTGAAATCTCTGTGAATGTATATATACTCAGTAGTCACTTTATAAGGGCTAGGCCACTATTATGTCAAAGGATTTCAGTTCTAGAGCGTTTTGTATACCACAATTCATATTTTCTATGAATTGTGGTGTACAGTAGCTCAAAAAAGTATCCGAACAATATGGCTGATTAGAGAATTCAGAAAAAATATCTGGCAACGACTTTTTTAGAAATTAGTGATCTGGCAACCTTCGTGTCACGTGATTACAGAATTCAGGAAAAATATCTGGAGCGTGTACAGCAACTGTACACGCTCCAGTTACCGTTCACAGCAAACTGGAGCGTGTGCAGTTACTGCACATGCTCCAGTTTGCTGTGAACGGTAACTGCACACGCTCAATATTTCCGTGAGTGAGCCCACACGATCTAGTATCAAAATAATATGACCACCTACAGTCGCTCAAAAAAGTATCCGAACACTATGGTTGATTACAGACTTCAGAAAAAATATCTGCAGCGTGTACAGTTGCTGTACACGCTCCAGATATTTTTCCTGAATTCTGTAATCACGTGACACGAAGGTTTCCAGATCACTAATTTCTAAAAAAATCGTTGCCAGATATTTTTTCTGAATTCTGTAATCAACCATAGCGTTCGGATACTTGTTTGAGCGATTGTACACATAAATTTTACCGCAGAAAGGAAATTGCTCAAAAACCAACTTTCCAAGCATGAAAATTAGGATTGCTACATGAGTGGGTGACTGCATTCGACCGTGATTTCCGTTCCGTTTAGCGTTTACTTAGAAATATGACTTCACCATGCTGCAAAGAGAACATACGAATGGGTTGGGTTGTTTTACCTCTGAGCGGCCCTTTTTGCACACCATGGGCTAAATGGCCAGGTCACATGGACCCCGAAGGCTCAGAGAAAGTTGGGGGAGGGGACCCACTGGAACAGCTGTTGGGAGAGAGATGGTAGCCTCCCGTCAAGGTCATCCAACGTGTTCTTTAACGTGCACAGGGTATGGCTCTCCCGCACACGGAGCCACGGCTTAACGTCCCATCCGACGGACGGCGTCCTTTCCAAGCCCATCTGTGTCCCTACTGACCGTGGGCAGGGCGGGGAATTTTTGCAGAGATAAATCTCAGCGCTGACCCAGCTGGGACTCGAACCTGGGAACTACAGATTACGAGACTGGCGCGCTACCGACTGAGCACCCCCGACACATTTTGTTACGTAAAACACGACATTGATTTTTGGAACATCTTATATAAATTCAACACAATATAAATGTTCTCTCCATTTTCCCAGAGGTTGACAAAAGTCCCTCTTTTAGTCTTTCCTCCCCCCCCCCTCCGTACTATTGCAGACGCCCATGAAAATAACCTTCCAGACGGGGCGGGGGTGGCGCAGTCGGTAGCGTGCCAGACTCGTAATCTTCAATTCCCAGGTTCGAGTCCCAGCTGGGTCAGCGTTAAGATTTATCTCCGCAAAATTTCCCACTCTGCCCACGGTCAGTAGGGGACACCGATGGGCTTGGAAAGGCCGCCGTCCGTCGGATGGGACGTTAAGCCGTGGTGCCGTGTGAGGGAGAGTCATACCCCTTGCACGTTAAAGAACACGCTGGATGGCCTTGACGGAAGGCTACACTCTATCTCCCAATATCTGCTCCAGTGGGTCCCCTCCCCCAACCTTCTCTGAGTCTTCGGGGTCCATGTGACCTGGTCATTTAGCCCATGGTGTGCAAAAAAGTGCCGCTCAGAGGTAAAACAACCCAACCCAACCTTCCAGACTAATTTAGGAACAAACAGAATGACTGAATATCGCATAAAATCAGCCATTAGGTGAATAACATGAATAAAAATACAAACACATTTTACGAAAATATATATATTATTAATCTGGTTGATTGCAATTTACATACATCAAACAATCTGACAATTTTAAGTAACAACTGCGAAGCGCGTTCCTTCGATAAAAAAAATGTAGTTTCAATAATATTTTTCGTCATAAAGTCCCCTTCTTTTGTGCAAGCAGATTGATGAAAAAAGTTTCTTACAATGCTGAAACAGAAAGGAAAAAGGATATTTAAATACTCACTTTTCGAAAAAAAATTACATCATTATGGAAAAAAAAATGGAATGATCTGGAGTGAGCTTAAAATGATTCAAATGAGGAATTGTTCTTTATTATTAATAATAATTATTATTCCGTGGATTTTACTCTACGTGAAACTGAATTAGAAATGAAAAAATAAAAATGTTTGCGTCGCGTGCCTTAGTTATAGAGAAAAAGGAAGGTTGGGTTGTTTTACCTGTGAGCTACACTTTTTTGCACACCATGTGCTAAATGGCCAGGTCACAGGTACCCCGAAGGCTCAGAGAAGGTTGGGGGAGGGGACCCACTGGAACAGCTGTTGGGAGACAGATGGTAGCCTCCCGTCAAGGCCATCCAGCGTGTTCGTTAACGTGCACAGGATATGGCTCTCCCGCACACGGCGCCACTGCTTAACGTCCCATCCGACGGACGGCGGTTTTTCCAAGCCCATCGGTGTCCCTACTGACCGTGGGCAGGGCGGGGAATTTTGCGGAGATATATCTCAACGCTGACCCAGCTCGGACTCGAACCTGGGAACTACAGATTACGGGCCTGGCGCGCTACCGACTGAGCCACTCCCTCCCCACATTAGGTGGCCTTGACGGGAGGCTACCATCTATCTCCTAAAAGCTGTTCCAGTGAGTCCCCTCCCCCAACCTTCTCTAAGCCTTTGGGGCTCTTGTGACCTGGCCATTTAGCCCATGGTGTGCAAAAAAGTGCCGCTCAGAGGTAAAACAACCCAACTGACTGTAGTAGGTTAAAAATTATATTTCTCTTTGATCTAGATAACAGTCAGTCGTCACAGATGGCAGCAATTCGACATGTTTGATTGGAAATCGTTAGAGCTGACAGCAGTTCGTCAGTGATGGCAACAGGCCCGGTATCGAGAAAGAAAATTGAACGGCAGGACTCAATTTCCATTGCAATATAACATTTCCTCTCTCCATTTTAGAGATTTTCAAAATATTTCTTGAAAAAGTTATGAAATATACAGAAGTTTAACAATTTTTACCTCTACTACCTTATTACGATTCTAGAGGAGAGTCCCCCCCCCCCTCACACACACTTCAGCCTAGATTCGTCCCTGGATGGTAGTAATTCGTAACAGGTGGCCGCAAATTCTTTTTGGATGATTTTGAAACAATGAATTTTTTGTAATTTGCAAGGTTTCCCATCCAACAGCAAAAGGGTAATAATTGCGACGTTCAGCTATCATAGTACAAAAATATAATTAAACACTTACGTCCAGATCTTCGTAAGGCTTCTTGCATTTCATTAGGCAAGTCCTCTGAAATGTAAAAAATAAGATCAGTTGTTTCAAATATCACCCTAAATACGTGTAAGCTGTTTTTACCTCTCTTCCTATTGTTTTTGGGTTGTTTTACCTCTGAGCGGCACTTTTTTGCACACCATGGGCTAAATGGCCAGGTCACAGGTACCCCGAAGGCTCAGAGAAGGTTGGGGAAGGGGACCCACTGGAAGAGCTGTTGGGAGACAGATGGTAGCCTCCCGTCAAGGCCATCCAGCGTGTTCTTTAACATTGGGTTGTTTTACCTCTGAGTGGTACTTTTTTGCACACCATGGGCTAAATGGCCAGGTCACATGGACCCCGAAGGCTCAGAGAAGGTTGGGGAAGGGACCCACTGGAACAGTTGTTGGGAGACAGATGATAGCCTCAGGTCAAAGCCATCCAGCGTGTTCTTTAACGTGCACAGGGTACGACGACTCTCCTGCACACGGGGCCAAAGCTTAACGTCCCATCAGACGGACGGCGGCCTTTCCAAGCCCATCGGTGTCCCCTACTGACCGTGGGCAGGGCGGGGAGTTTTGCGGAGATAAATTTCAACGCTGATCTAGCTGGGACTCGAACCTGGTAACTACAGATTACGAGCCTGGCGTGCTACTGACTGAGCCACCCCCGCCCCATTGTTTTTGGTCTTCATTTATTGTTTTGTCAGTTAGTGGGTTTCTTAAACTGTTGTTCCACCATATCTTTCGTATCTGACGGACCAACTTAATGATTTATGTCTCAAAATCAAAAACTATGAAGCAAAGTCTCACAGGATGCAAAACATTTTCCTCGCCCATGTTCTTCTTCTTCCTCGCAATAAATAACGAGAATTCTGAAAATTATTGTTCCGCTATAAATTTAAAATGCAAGGGCCGAAAGTAACGAGCTAGATCTCAAATGAAAGATCGTCACTTGGAAAGTGTTACAGTCACTCAAAAAAATATCCGAACGCTATGGTTGATTACAGAATTCAGAAAAAATATCTGGCAACGATTTTTTTTAAATTAGTGATCTGGCAACCTACGCGGAACACTATGGTTGATTACAGAATTCAGGAAAAATATCCAGCAACGATTTTTTTTAAACAGTGATCTGGCAACCTTCGGGGAACACTATGGTTGATTACAGAATTCAGAAAAAATATCTGGCAACGATTTATTTAAATTAGTGATCTGGCAACCTTCGTGGAACACTATGGTTGATTACAGAATTCAGAAAAAATATCTGGCAACGATTTTTTTTAAATCAGTTATCTGGCAACTTTCGTGGAACACTATGGTTGATTACAGAATTCAGAAAAAATATCCAGCAACGATTTTTTTTAAACAGTGATCTGGCAACCTTCGTGGAACAGTATGATTGATTACAGAATTCAGAAAAAATATCTGGCAACGATTTATTTAAATTAGTGATCTGGGAAATTTCGTGGAACACTATGGTTGATTACAGAATTCAGAAAAAATATCTGGCAACGATTTATTTAAATTAGTGATCTGGCAACCTTCGTGGAACACTATGGTTGATTACAGAATTCAGAAAAAATATCTGGTAACGATTTATTTAAATTAGTGATCTGGTAACCTTCGTGGAACACTATGGGTGATTACAGAATTCAGAAAAAATATCTGCCAACGATTTATTTAAATTAGTGATTTGGCAAACTTCGTGGAACACTATGGTTGATTACAGAATTCAGAAAAAATATCTGGCAACGATTTATTTAAATTAGTGATCTGGCAACCTTCATGGAACACTATGGTTGATTACAGAATGCAGAAAAAATATCTGTCAATGATTTATTTAAATTAGTGATCTGGCAACCTTCGTGGAACACTATGGTTGATTACAGAATTCAGAAAAAATATCTGGCAACGATTTTTTTTAAATTAGTGATCTGGCAACCTTCGTGGAACACTATGGTTGATTACAGAATTCAGAAAAAATATCTGGTAACGATTTATTTAAATTAGTGATCTGGTAACCTTCGTGGAACACTATGGGTGATTACAGAATTCAGAAAAAATATCTGCCAACGATTTATTTAAATTAGTGATTTGGCAAACTTCGTGGAACACTATGGTTGATTACAGAATTCAGAAAAAATATCTGGCAACGATTTATTTAAATTAGTGATCTGGCAACCTTCATGGAACACTATGGTTGATTACAGAATGCAGAAAAAATATCTGTCAATGATTTATTTAAATTAGTGATCTGGCAACCTTCGTGGAACACTATGGTTGATTACAGAATTCAGAAAAAATATCTGGCAACGATTTTTTTTAAATTAGTGATCTGGCAACCTTCGTGGAACACTATGGTTGATTACAGAATTCAGAAAAAATATCTGGCAAATTTTTTTTAAATTAGTGATCTGGCAACCTTTGTGGAACACTATGGTTGATTACAGAATTCAGAAAAAATATCTAGCAACGATTTTTTTAAATTAGTGATCTTACAACCTTCGTGGAACACTATGGTTGATTACAGAATTCAGAAAAATTATCTGGCAACGCTTTATTTAAATTAGTGATCTGGCAACCTTCGTGGAACACTATGGTTGATTACATAATTCAGAAAAAATATCTGGCAACGATTTTTTTAAATAGTGATCTGGCAACCATTGTGTACAGTACGCGTAGGTTGCCAGAACACTAATTTCTAAAAAAAAATGTTGCCAGATATTTTTTCTGAATTCTGTAATCAACCATAGTGTTCCACGAAGGTTGCCAGATCACTCTTTTAAAAAAATCGTTGCTAGATATTTTTTCTGAATTCGGTAATCAACCATAGTGCTCGAATATTTTTTTGAGCGACTGTATAACCAGTGGAAATGTGATTGATAAGAGTTGTGCCTATGTTTTAATTTGCGATTCAATTTTTCAATGCTATATTCGATTATTAATTGGTGCATGATAAATCATATCATTAATTAACCACAGTTGATTAACAAATTAATGTTTCAAGTGACTAAATGCTTAAATTTCTATACTATTAATGCAAATTCCATTGGCTCAATTATTAAATTAGTTCATTTACCATCTGTTTGTACAGGTGGCTCAGTAATCTGTAATTCCCAGGTTCGAGTCCCAGCTGGGTCAGCGTTGAGATTTACTCCGCAAATTTCCCCGCCCTTTCCGCAGTCAGTATGGAACACCGATGGGCTTGGAAAGGCCGCCGTCCGTCAGATGGGACGTTAAGCCGTGGTGTGTAGAAAAGTGCCGCTCAGAAGTAAAACAACAAAACGTTAAAGAACGTTTTAGACCTTGTGACCTGGACATTTAGCCCATGGTGTGTATGAAAGTGCCTCTTAGAAGTAAAACAACCCAACGTTAAAAATACGCTGGATGGCCTTGACGGGAGGCTACCATCTGTCTCCCAACAGCTGTTCCAGTTAGTCTTCTCCCCCAACCTTCTCTAAGCATTCTGGGTCCATGTGGCCTGGCCATTTAGCGCATGGTGTGCATAACAGTGCCGCTCAGAGGAAAAACACCAACGTTAAAGAACACAATGGATGACCTTGATGGGAAGATACCATCTGTCTCCCAACAGCTGTTCCAGTGGGTCCCCTCCTCCAACCATCTCTGAGCCTTCGGGTCCTTGTCACCCGGCCATTTAGCCCATGGTGTGTATAAAGTGCTGCTTAGAAGTAAAAGAACCCAACGTTAAAAATACGCTGGATGGCCTTGACGGGAGGCTACCATCTGTCTCCCAACAGCTGTTCCAGTGGGTCTCCTCCCCCAACCTTCTCTAAGCCTTCTGGGTCCATGTGGCCTGGCCATTTAGCCCATGGTGTGCAAAAAAGTGCCGTTCAGAGGTAAAACACCAACGTTAAAGAACACGCTGGATGACCTAGATGGGAGGATACCATCTGTTTCCCAACAGCTGTTCCAGTGGGTATTTTCCCCCAACCATCTCTGAGCATTCGGGTCCTTGTGACCTCACCGTTTAGCCCATGGTGTGCAGAAAAGTGCCGCTCAGAAGTAAAGCAACCAACCAACATTTGCTTGTTTTTTTACAATTTCACTCTGTGTTCTCAAATAAAGGTACCCCTAAAAATCTGTAACAATATTTTGGATAAATTTTTCATAAAATTGCGAATTACTTACGAATGCTGTTAAGTGTCCAATGCACGCACGTTCGTCTTTAGTTGTGTCACCAACCTTAACAGTCGCACTGATTCCACAAGATTTCACCAAGCAGTCGTGGAAATCAGATTTTTCCTACAAATAATCGGCATTAATTGCGAATGGAAATAGAGATTATTTTGGAAATTAAATTAATTGGAAGCATTATGAGAAGCAAAATTCAGCATAGGAAACACCAAAATATATTCGAAACTAGGAGTTCTCCACGTGGGGTAGGGGTACCCCGTAAAACATTTAAGGATACGCCGTGAGAGCTCAAAAGTGGCTAGTTCTACTAACACAGTAAAAATAACCATTGTTATAATATAGCTATATTTTATCTATCTATACAAGGGGTGAGTCGCACTTCAGAAAAAATATCTGGAGCGTGTACAGCAACTGTACACGCTCCAGTTACCGTTCACAGCAAACTGGAGCGTGGATCCAGTTTGTGTTTCACAGAAATATTGAGCACACGCTCAATATTTCTGTGAGTGGTCCCACACGATCCAAGTTTTTGTGAGCTCACACGATCCAATGAGCTGTGAACATTAACCGCAACCGTCCCAGTTTGCTGTGAAGGTAACTGCACACGCTCCATATTCATTGCATTATATATTCATACGCATTATATATATTAAAAAAGTATCCGAACACTATGGTTGATTACAGAATTGAGAAAAAATATCTGGCAACGATTTTTTAGAATCTAGTGATCTGGCAACCTTCGTGTCACGTGACACGAAGGTTGTCAGATCACTAATTTCAAAAAAAAAATCTCTTTTGAAAGGTACTAACAGCCTGCACCCCGAGAAGGCGGGGTCGGACATTAAATGCTAGACCTGGCTGGTTCTGTGCATCATCACTGAGGATTGGTACACAGCTCTCCTTCCAGTTTATGCCTAGCTACCATTTACAGACTCCGTAGACCATGGCTGCTTCAGGATGATGATAATGATGATGACTACACCACAATTACTTTGCCCATGTTGTTAAGGAAATGAAGGCGCAACGTCCACAATGGGCATGCCTAGTAATCTCCTTCATGACAATGCCAGTGCTCACAAAACCCGACAAGTTACGATCGGCGCCGTGATATAAAATAAATACCCCTCTCAAGCAGCTGCTTGCCACAGAGGTTTGACAGGAGCCTATCAGTTTATATGCCACAGTAGAAGATCTGAGAGAATGGCAGGACCTCAGCAGAAAACAACACGAGCATCCATGCCTTACCCGGGGCTCGAACCCAGGTCCCGTAGATCAGTAGCCAAGCGCGCTAACCACTCGGCCACGGGACAGGAAAATATCAAACATTTACTCCATCCTGCGTATTCATTCGATCTATTCTCGTGCTATTTTTGGTTGTTTACAAATAATAAAGGCTTCCCAACAAGGTCCTTTTTCCATTTAAAAAAGGACCTTGCTGGGACGCCTTTTCCAAGGGGCCAGACCTTGCAAAATGAGTTAATTCAGAGTTTGCTGAGTATTGCACAACAGGAGTTCCACCAAGCGCTCCAGAATTGAGGGGCGGGGTGACTCAGTCGGTAGCGCGCCAGGCTCGTAATCTGTAGTTCTCAGGTTCGAGTCCCAGCTCGATCAGCGTTGAGATTTATCTCCGCAAAACTCCCCGCCCTGCCCACGGTCAGTAGGGGACACCAATGGGCTTGGAAAGGCCGCCGTCCATCAGATGGGACGTTAAGCCGTGACCCCGGGTGTGGGAGAGTCATACTCTGTGCACGTTAAAGAACACGCTGGATAGCCTTGACGGGAGGCTACCATCTGTCTCCCAACAGCTGTTCCAGTGGGTCCCCTCCCCCAATCTTCTCTGAGTCTTCGGGGTCCTTGTGACCTGGCCATTTAGCCCATGGTGTGCAAAAAAGTGCCGCTCAGATGTAAAACAACCCAACTTCTCCAGACATATCTGCTCTGAGTTACAGCTGATATAGTTGGCCATTTTAGGCGAATTCTAGTAAGGTCCTGCTTGACATTGTCTGCCCATCGCATCCTAGATCTCCTCCTTTTCCCGAAGCCTTAAAACTCACTGTTCATAATACGGTTTGCCAATCTGCAGCTATGCATAGTCGCAGGTATATCAGTCTCTCTCCGAAAAAAATGTTACTCAAAGGATGCTGATGACTCCTTTTCTAACATCACTCTAACAAAGTCAAAACACCTAATGCCCAAGATACTGCGCGAGCATCTAGGAATTCAAAAAAAGATTTTGAACATGTATCTTAAACACAAAAACCATTGCACTTACCTCAACACGACGTTTACTGTCCTTCAAAGTATTGCTCCATCATCTATGCGAAGTTGCAGACACAATTCTGGAGTTTTTTGGGTTGGTTTACCTCTGAGCGGCACTTTTTCGCACACCATGGGCTAAATGGCCAGGTCACAAGGACCCCGAAGACTCAGAGAAGATTGGGGGAGGGGACCCACTGGAACATCTGTTGGGAGACAGATGGTAGCCTCCCGTCAAGGCTATCCAGCGTGTTCTTTAACGTGCCCAGAGAATGACTCTCCCACACCCGGGGTCACGGCTTAACGTCCCATCTGATGGACGGCGGCCTTTCCAAGCCCATTGGTGTCCCCTACTGACCGTGGGCAGGGCGGGGAGTTTTGCGGACTGTTAAGGTTGGTGACACAACTAAAGACGAACGTGCGTGCATTGGACACTTAACAGCATTCGTAAGTAATTCGCAATTTTATGAAAAATTTATCCAAAATATTGTTACATATTTTAAGGGGTACCTTTATTTGAGAACACGGAGTGAAATTGTAAAAAAACAAGCAAATGTTGGTTGGTTGCTTTACTTCTGAGCGGCACTTTTCTGCACACCATGGGCTAAATGGTGAAGTCACAAGGACCCGAATGCTCAGAGATGGTTGGGGGAAAATACCCACTGGAACAGCTGTTGGGAGACAGATGGTAGCCTCCCGTCAAGGCCATCCAGCGTCACTAATTTAAATAAATCGTTGCCAGATATTTTTTCTGAATTCTGTATTCAATCATAGTGTTCCACGAAGGTTGCCAGATCACTAATTTAAATAAATCGTTGCCAGATATTTTTTCTGAATTCTGTAATCAATCATATTGTTCCACGAAGGTTGCCAGATCACTAATTTAAATAAATCGTTGCCAGATATTTTTTCTGAATTCTGTAATCAACCATAGTGTTCCACGAAGGTTGCCAGATCACTAATTTAAATAAATCGTTGCCAGATATTTTTTCTGAATTCTGTATTCAATCATAGTGTTCCACGAAGTTTGCCAGATCACTGTTTAAAAAAAAATCGTTGCTGGATATTTTTGCTGAATTCTGTAATCAACCATAGTGTTCCACGAAAGTTGCCAGATCACTAATTTAAAAAAAATCGTTGCCAGATAATTTTTCTGAATTCTGTAATCAACCATAGTGTTCCACGAAGGTTGCCAGATCACTAATTTAAATAAATCGTTGCCAGATATTTTTTCTGAATTCTGTAATCAATCATATTGTTCCACGAAGGTTGCCAGATCACTAATTTAAATAAATCGTTGCCAGATATTTTTTCTGAATTCTGTATTCAATCATAGTGTTCCACGAAGTTTGCCAGATCACTGTTTAAAAAAAAATCGTTGCTGGATATTTTTGCTGAATTCTGTAATCAACCATAGTGTTCCACGAAAGTTGCCAGATCACTAATTTAAAAAAAATCGTTGCCAGATAATTTTTCTGAATTCTGTAATCAACCATAGTGTTCCACGAAGGTTGCCAGATCACTAATTTAAATAAATCGTTGCCAGATATTTTTTCTGAATTCTGTAATCAATCATATTGTTCCACGAAGGTTGCCAGATCACTAATTTAAATAAATCGTTGCCAGATATTTTTTCTGAATTCTGTAATCAATCATATTGTTCCACGAAGGTTGCCAGATCACTAATTTAAATAAATCGTTGAAAGATATTTTTTCTGAATTCTGTAATCAACCATAGTGTTCCACGATGGTTGCCAGATAACTGTTTAAAAAAAATCGTTGCTGATTATTTTTCCTGAATTCTGTAATCAACCATAGTGTTCCACGAAGGTTGCCAGATCACTAATTTTAAAAAAATCGTTGCCAGATATTTTTTCTGAATTCTCTAATCAACCATAGCGTTCGGATATTTTTTTGAGTGACTGTAACACTTTCCAAGTCACGATCTTTCATTTGAGATCTAGCTCGTTACTTTCGGCCCTTGCATTTTAAATTTATAGCGGAACAATGATTTTCAGAATTCTCGTTATTTATTGCGAGGAAGAAGAAGAACATGGGCGAGGAAAATGTTTTGCAACCTGTGACACTTTGCTTCATAGATTTTGATTTTGAGACATAAATCATTAAGTTGGTCCGTCAGATACGAAAGATATGGTGGAACAACTGTTTAAGAAACCCACTAACTGACAAAACAATAAATGAAGACCAAAAACAATGGGGCGGGGGTGGCTCAGTCAGTAGCACGCCAGGCTCGTAATCTGTAGTTACCAGGTTCGAGTCCCAGCTAGATCAGCGTTGAAATTTATCTCCGCAAAACTCCCCGCCCTGCCCACGGTCAGTAGGGGACACCGATGGGCTTGGAAAGGCCGCCGTCCGTCTGATGGGACGTTAAGCTTTGGCCCCGTGTGCAGGAGAGTCGTCGTACCCTGTGCACGTTAAAGAACACGCTGGATGGCTTTGACCTGAGGCTATCATCTGTCTCCCAACAACTGTTCCAGTGGGTCCCTTCCCCAACCTTCTCTGAGCCTTCGGGGTCCATGTGACCTGGCCATTTAGCCCATGGTGTGCAAAAAAGTACCACTCAGAGGTAAAACAACCCAATGTTAAAGAACACGCTGGATGGCCTTGACGGGAGGCTACCATCTGTCTCCCAACAGCTCTTCCAGTGGGTCCCCTTCCCCAACCTTCTCTGAGCCTTCGGGGTACCTGTGACCTGGCCATTTAGCCCATGGTGTGCAAAAAAGTGCCGCTCAGAGGTAAAACAACCCAAAAACAATAGGAAGAGAGGTAAAAACAGCTTACACGTATTTAGGGTGATATTTGAAACAACTGATCTTATTTTTTACATTTCAGAGGACTTGCCTAATGAAATGCAAGAAGCCTTACGAAGATCTGGACGTAAGTGTTTAATTATATTTTTGTACTATGATAGCTGAACGTCGCAATTATTACCCTTTTGCTGTTGGATGGGAAACCTTGCAAATTACAAAAAATTCATTGTTTCAAAATCATCCAAAAAGAATTTGCGGCCACCTGTTACGAATTACTACCATCCAGGGACGAATCTAGGCTGAAGTGTGTGGGGGGGGGGGGGACTCTCCTCTAGAATCGTAATAAGGTAGTAGAGGTAAAAATTGTTAAACTTCTGTATATTTCATAACTTTTTCAAGAAATATTTTGAAAATCTCTAAAATGGAGAGAGGAAATGTTATATTGCAATGGAAATTGAGTCCTGCCGTTCAATTTTCTTTCTCGATACCGGGCCTGTTGCCATCACTGACGAACTGCTGTCAGCTCTAACGATTTCCAATCAAACATGTCGAATTGCTGCCATCTGTGACGACTGACTGTTATCTAGATCAAAGAGAAATATAATTTTTAACCTACTACAGTCAGTTGGGTTGTTTTACCTCTGAGCGGCACTCTTTTGCACACCATGGGCTAAATGGCCAGGTCACAAGGGCCCCGAAGGCTTAGAGAAGGTTGGGGGAGGGGACTCACTGGAACAGCTTTTAGGAGATAGATGGTAGCCTCCCGTCAAGGCCACCTAATGTGGGGAGGGGGTGGCTCAGTCGGTAGCGCGCCAGGCCCGTAATCTGTAGTTCCCAGGTTCGAGTCCCAGCTGGGTCAGCGTTGAGATTTATCTCCGCAAAATTCCCCGCCCTGCCCACGGTCAGTAGGGGACACCGATGGGCTTGGAAAGACCGCCGTCCGTCGGATGGGACGTTAAGCAGTGGCGCCGTGTGCGGGAGAGCCATATCCTGTGCACGTTAACGAACACGCTGGATGGCCTTGACGGGAGGCTACCGTCTGTCTCCCAACAGCTGTTCCAGTGGGTCCCCTCCCCCAACCTTCTCTGAGCCTTCGGGGTACCTCTGACCTGGCCATTTAGCCCATGGTGTGCAAAAAAGTGCCGCTCAGAGGTAAAACAACCCAACGTTAAAGAACACGCTGGATGGCTTTGACGGGAGGCTACCATCTGTCTCCCAAAAGCTGTTCTAGTGGGTCCCCTCCCCCAACCTTCTCTGAGCCTTCGGGGTCCTTGTGACCTGGACATTTAGGCCATGGTATGCAAAAAAGTGCAGCTCACAGGTAAAACAACCCAACCTTCCTTTTTCTCTATAACTAAGGCACGCGACGCAAACATTTTTATTTTTTCATTTCTAATTCAGTTTCACGTAGAGTAAAATCCACGGAATAATAATTATTATTAATAATAAAGAACAATTCCTCATTTGAATCATTTTAAGCTCACTCCAGATCATTCCATTTTTTTTTCCATAATGATGTAATTTTTTTTCGAAAAGTGAGTATTTAAATATCCTTTTTCCTTTCTGTTTCAGCATTGTAAGAAACTTTTTTCATCAATCTGCTTGCACAAAAGAAGGGGACTTTATGACGAAAAATATTATTGAAACTACATTTTTTTTATCGAAGGAACGCGCTTCGCAGTTGTTACTTAAAATTGTCAGATTGTTTGATGTATGTAAATTGCAATCAACCAGATTAATAATATATATATTTTCGTAAAATGTGTTTGTATTTTTATTCATGTTATTCACCTAATGGCTGATTTTATGCGATATTCAGTCATTCTGTTTGTTCCTAAATTAGTCTGGAAGGTTGGGTTGGGTTGTTTTACCTCTGAGCGGCACTTTTTTGCACACCATGGGCTAAATGACCAGGTCACATGGACCCCGAATACTCAGAGAAGGTTGGGGGATGGGACCCACTGGAATAGCTGTTGGGAGACAGATGGTAGCCTCCCGTCAAGGCCATCCAGCGTGTTCTTTAACGTGCACAGGGTATGGCTCTCCCGCACACGGGTTCACGGCTTAACGTCCCATCCGATGGACGGCGGCCTTTCCAAGCCCATCGGTGTGCCCTACTGACCGTGGGCAGGGCGGGGAATTTTGCGGAGATAAATCTTAACGCTGACCCAGCTGGGACTCGAACCTGGGAATTGAAGATTACGAACTTGGCACGCTACCGACTGCGCCACCCCCGCCCCGTCTGGAAGGTTATTTTCATGGGCGTCTGCAATAGTACGGAGGGGGGGGGAGGAAAGACTAAAAGAGGGACTTTTGTCAACCTCTGGGAAAATGGAGAGAACATTTATATTGTGTTGAATTTATATAAGATGTTCCAAAAATCAATGTCGTGTTTTACGTAACGAAATGTGTCGGGGGTGGCTCAGTCGGTAGCGCGCCAGTCTCGTAATCTGTAGTTCCCAGGTTCGAGTCCCAGCTGGGTCAGCGCTGAGATTTATCTCTGCAAAAATTCCCCGCCCTGCCCACGGTCAGTAGGGGACACAGATGGGCTTGGAAAGGACGCCGTCCGTCGGATGGGACGTTAAGCCGTGGCTCCGTGTGCGGGAGAGCCATACCCTGAGCACGTTAAAGAACACGCTGGATGACCTTGACGGGAGGCTACCATCTGTCTCCCAACAGCTGTTCCAGTGGGTCCCCTCCCCCAACCTCTCTGAGCCTTCGGTGTCCTTGTGACCTGGCCATTTAGCCCATGGTGTGCAAAAAAGTGCAGCTCAGAGGTAAAACAACCCAACTTAACGAAATACAATCTTCATTTCTATTCTGTTACCTTTTTGGAAACATGTCATTAAATTTTATTGATTAATATAACAAAACATTCTTTTACATGTATTTTTTAATAATACTGTTACAGATTTTTAGCAGTATTTCTTCATTTGACAACCGTGAGTGAAATCTTCATCATCAATTTCACCACCACTATCATCATCATCGTTGTCGCCGCCACCACCACAGAGAAGAAAGTGGTCCTTTCACCCCCCCCCCCCCCTTCAGAATGCAATAACCCGAAGTAGGCGAAAAGCAAATAAAAATTCTATCATAATAGTCTAATTTTGCAACTGTGTAAGGCAGTCTGGTTGCAGAGGGGCCAGGGACTGGCAACCTTCGTGTCACGTGACACGAAGGTTGCCAGATCACTAATTTCTAAAAAAATCGTTGACAGATATTTTTTCTGAATTCTGTAATCAACCCTAGTGTTCGGATACTTTTTTGAGCGACTGAACAGAGTATTTCTAATACGCCGTATGTTTATCTGACAAAATAGAAACTGTTTACAGTGAATTAAATTTTACAAATTTTTCATCTGTGATAGTGACTTAAAATATTACCAAAAAATAAAAATTAAATAAAATTTGAAATATTTTAAAAGTGATATTTATGTTTTATTTGAAAGGCCAATTAGGTCTCGATGCATCGGTGTAGCATTGATACTTTTCCATTCTATCTATCGCTCTTCACCGTAAACACATTCGCATATTCAGGGGCGGGGATGGCTCAGTCGGTAGCGCGCCAGGCTCGTAATCTGTAGTTCCCAGGTTCGAGTCCCAGCTGGGTCAGCGCTGAGATTTATCTCTGCAAAAATTCCCCGCCCTGCCCACGGTCAGTAGGGGACACAGATGGGCTTGGAAAGGCCGCCGTCCGTCGGATGGGACGTTAAGCCGTGGCTCCGTGTGCGGGAGAGCCATACCCTGTGCACGTTAAAGAACACGTTGGATGACCTTGACGGGAGGCTACCATCTCTCTCCCAACAGCTGTTCCAGTGGGTCCCTTCCCCCAACTTTCTCTGAGCCTTCGGGGTCCATGTGACCTGGCCATTTAGCCCATGGTGTGCAAAAAGGGCTGCTCAGAGGTAAAACAACCCAACCCATTCGTATGTTCTCTTTGCAGCATGGTGAAGTAATATTTCTAAGTAAACGCTAAACGGAACGGAAATCACGGTCGAATGCAGTCACCCACTCATGTAGCAATCCTAATTTTCATGCTTGGAAAGTTGGTTTTTGAGCAATTTCCTTTCTGCGGTAAAATTTATGTGTAAAATCGCTCAAACAAGTATCCGAACGCTATGGTTGATTACAGAATTCAGAAAAAATATCTGGCAACGATTTTTTTAGAAATTAGTGATCTGGAAACCTTCGTGTCACGTGATTACAGAATTCAGGAAAAATATCTGGAGCGTGTACAGCAACTGTACACGCTGCAGATATTTTTTCTGAAGTCTGTAATCAACCATAGTGTTCGGATACTTTTTTGAGCGACTGTAGGTGGTCATATTATTTTGATACTAGATCGTGTGGGCTCACTCACGGAAATATTGAGCGTGTGCAGTTACCGTTCACAGCAAACTGGAGCATGTGCAGTAACTGCACACGCTCCAGTTTGCTGTGAACGGTAACTGGAGCGTGTACAGTTGCTGTACACGCTCCAGATATTTTTCCTGAATTCTGTAATCACGTGACACGAAGGTTGCCAGATCACTAATTTCTAAAAAAGTCGTTGCCAGATATTTTTTCTGAATTCTCTAATCAACCCTATTGTTCGGATACTTTTTTGAGCCACTGTACACCACAATTCATAGAAAATATGAATTGTGGTGTACAAAACGCTCTAGAACTGAAATCCTTTGACATAATAGTGGCCTAGCCCTTATAAAGTGACTACTGAGTATATATACATTCACAGAGATTTCAGTTAACTTTAGAGATATTTTTTATTAATCCATAAAGTCTAATAATTCTGAGTAAAATAAACTAGAGATAAATTATTTATTAACCCATAAAATGGTTTTCACATTTCATGACTGTTTTCGTCATGCTTAGCTACAGTTCAGCAAAACCTTCCTGGCCAATTGCATCTTGCGTAGAAAGTACTGTAGCAATTCTAAAAAGGTAAATGAATAACTATAAATACTCATATTAAAAATAAAATATTTTTACTCATATTAGAGAATAAAATCTGTAAATAGCTTTAGTTTGTAATTCTTCAAATGAAATACAGTACAGTGCGTTTTAGAACTATTCTGCATTTCTAATTTTTGAATAATTCCAGAAAATCCTTCATTTCGAATTCGCGAAGATTTTTATCCTACGCGAAACAAATTACGATTTTGTCTTTTAAGAGAAAATATAAAATACTGGAAGTCTATAGCTGCCTCTCGTTTTTTGGACGGTCACTCCGACCCCTATTCCATTTCTAACACCAAGTCGGATTTGAGATTAAGTATATATTCTGAGATCTACGATTTGAATTTTTCCGGGGCACCAATTATCACCTCACCAGGTGACGCTGGTAGCAAACCGGATATCGTGGTTAGATAGAAATTTGAATCGGGAGGAAACGGCAGATCTGAAATGTAATTGCCTGAAATCTGCAACCGCAATTGCCTATAGTAGGGAATCTCAACGTGGGGTACGCGCTAAATTTTTTTGGGGTACACCGTGAGAGCTCAAAAGTTGCTAGATGTATGTTATTATGCATTATATACAGGGTGTCCCTGAATTCATGGCCCAAACGTGAGGGGATGGTAGTACACACTGAACCCACCAATATTCGTCATAGAATATGAGGTCGCAAACGCAGCCCGATGCCGGTAGGGGGCGAAGACGAGGCGACACAGCTTAAAAGCGTTGGATCCGCCAAACCCCAGCATTCTCAGCCGCCGATGTGCGCGACAAGCCTGGTGTTTATGAGCAGGTATGCCGATCACTACTCCTCCGTTGTGCCGCCTGTATCAACGTTGGTGGGCGGACGTTTGAGCATTTGTTGTAATGATCTCCAATAAATGTCACTCTGGAAACCTCTGTGTCTGTCCTTCATTTCCGACTCCTCACTGCGTTTGCGGCCGCATGTTCTATGACGAATATTGGTGGGTTGGGTGTGTACTACCATCCCCTCACGTTTGGGCCATGAATTCAGGGACACCCTGTATATATTTATGCATACAAAGAAATATATAAAGTCTTTAAAATGAGAAAGGGACAGCCCTATATGTAGTGAGTTATTTTTTGCCCTAGGGATTATATGTAGACAAACTGGATATCTGACATTATTTAGAATATTCTGAAAAAACGTCATCGCCGACACGGAAGGAATCGAACCCGCATCTCTCCAGATTCATGCCAGAGCGCACTACCATTGTATCACGACTCCGACAATGAAATCTTTCAGAATAAGACCTTATACATCTTCACTGAGACGTGGCTGACACAGCGCCATCTATACTCAAGGAGATGCAACTTTTGCCAATCGTTGCTTCTGAATTTTAGATGTTAATGAGAAGGTCGATAACGCTCAAGCATATATACGATTAAAAATCGATCCATAGTAAATACACAGATTAGCTGTAGAGTTGTGTTTGAAGTCTATCTCTACAGGTAATATGTGTATTTACTATGGATGGATAACTGGCGTTTCAATTTTACTATCGTTGTCGGCGGTTGAGTTTCTCGACCGTGGGTACACCATCAACTTGAAACGATATTCCCAAACTATGAGTATTTGAGAGCACGCAATAAAATCGATATTATTTCTGCATGACAACGCCCGCCGGACTACTGGCCAATTAAAAGTAGGGTTGGGTTGTTTTACCTCTGAGCGGCACTATTTTGCACACCATGGGCTAATTGGCCAGGACCCCGAAGGCTCAGAGAAGGTTGTGGGAGGAGACCCACTGGAACTGCTGTTGGGATACAGATGGTAGTCTCACGTCAAGGCCATCCAGCGTGTTCTTTAACGTGCACAGGCTATGGCTCTCCCACACACGGGGCCACGGCTTAACGTCCCATCCGACGGACGACGGCCTTTCCAACCCATCGGAGTTCCCTACTGACCGTGGGCAGGGCGGGGAATTTTGCGGAGATAAATCTCAACGCTGACCCAGCTGGTACTCGAACCTGGGAACTACAGATTACGAGCCTGGCGCGCTACCAATTAAAAGTAACAACGTTGAAGAGGTGCCTTTGGAAATGCAAGGAATATCCTCTCAATAGTCTCTTAGATTTTCGCACTTATGGTTCCTCAAAAAATGCCACGAAAAGAAGTTGTAATGGGAAGAATAGGTGCAGTGCGAATACTTACACCGAAGAGCCAAAATATTATGACCAGAGCGTATTTATGCAAATCTAATCAACTGCAGGTAAAAGATGTTAATCAGTGTTATTCTTGTTCTTCAGATGGGGAAAGGCAGCAGACATAAGTGAATTTGACAAAGGCCAAATTGTAATGGCCAGACGACTGGTCAGAGCATTTCCAAGACGACAAGGCTTGTGGGGTGTTCACGGTCAGCCGTGGTTAGTACCTTCAAAAAGTGGTCCGAGGAGGGAAAAACCTCGAACCGCCGACAAAGTGTGTCTGACCACGGCTCATCGATGCTAGAGGAGAATGAAGGATATCCCGTATGGTACAGTCGCTCAAAAAAGTATCCGAACACTGTGATTGATTACAGAATTCAGAAAATATATCTGGAGCGTGTACAGCAACTTACACGCTCCAGTTACCGTTCACAGCAAACTGGAATGTGTGCAGTTACTGCACACGCTCCAGTTTGCTGTGAACGGTAAATGCACACGCTCAATATTTCTGTGAGTGGGCCCACACGATCCAGGTTTTTGTGAACTCACACGATCCAATGTGCACTGAACATTAACCGCAACCGCTCCAGTTTGCTGTGAACGGTAACTGCACACGCTCCATGTTCATTGCATTATATATTCATACGCATAATATATATATTAAAAAAATATCCGAACACTATGGTTGATTACAGAATTCCGAAAAAATATCTGGCAACGATTTTTTTAGAAATTAGTGATCTGGCAACCTTCGTGTCACGTGACACGAAGGTTGCCAGATCACTATTTTCTAAAAAAAAGTTGCCAGATATTTTTTTTAAACTTCTGTAATCAACCGTAGTGTTCGGATACTTTTTTGACCGATTTTAACTGGCAAATAACAAAAGATTTAAGACTGTATTCACAATATGGATTCCATTGAAACATATTAAACACCATGAGGATAAGTTCAACGAGTGGTTAGAGCACTTCGCTGCCGATCAAAGGATCCTGGGCTCGAGCCCTGATAAAATGTGGATATTTGTGTTTTCTGTTGAAGTCTAGCCATCCTCAAAGAGATATACATATATGGCATAATATATTGGTATAATATAATGGCATAATATATTGCTATGGCATATATATATATACTGACAGGCTTTCATAAGACCTATTGGGGCAAGCAGATGCTTGAAGGATTCTTCATTATTATTATATTCATACCGGTTCTTAAAACAATTGCTACAAATGCGAAATGCCTTTTAAGTTATGCAAAGGATTTCAATTTTCGAATCTACATAGTTAACCTAAAATTTTTATAATATTTATTTAGTTTTCATTTTGTCTACAATATGGATTTTGATGTAACATAAGATACGATATTACTGATACGCACGACGTATTTAGTGATATGATTGGTCACAGAGTCAAAAACTTCTACCTGTGAAGAAAAGAAAAATGACGGTTTACCTATTAGTGTCAGTTGATAAATTAAACAACGAAACATGCAACAAAATATTTCAAAATAACAGGTTACGGTCATAAACACGCATACGAAGTTTAATAGTTGTTTCCCACGCAGTAAACTTAATTATCATTTCCTTAACAATGTTTGCATAAATGTACAGTCGTTTAAAAAAGTATCTAAACATTATGGTTGATTACAGAATTTAGAAGAAATATCTGGCAACGATTTTTTTTTTAGAAATTAGTGATCTGGCAATATTCGTGTCACGTGACACGAAGGTTGAGGGAAGAAAAAAAAAAAAAGTGCCGCTCAGAGGTAAAACAAACCAACCCCCCTTGCAGAACCCTGTTCCGCTAGGTGCCGTCGTGGTGACGACGCAATTCTACATCTCTGCCCATTGGCCGGTCTATCAGGTGGAGCACAAATTGCCACAACCCCGTTTCCATCGGCAATGAAGTGCCAGATTCCCCCACGAGAACAGCTCCAATAAATCGCTCCTCCACGCCATGATGGGCGGGGGTGGCTCAGTCGGTAGCGCGCCAGGCTCGTAATCTGTAGTTCCCACGTTTTCGAGTCCCAGTTGGGTCAGCGTTGAGATTTTTCTCCGCAAAATTACCCGCACTGCCCACGGTCAGTAGGGGACACCGATGGGCTTGGAAAGGCCGCCGTCCGTCGTATGGTACGTTAAGCCGTGACTCCGTGTGCGGGAGCGCCATACCCTGTGCATATTAAAGAACACGCTGGATGGCCTTGACGGGAGGCTACGATCTGTCTCCCAACAGCTGTTCCAGTGGGTCCCCTCCTCCAACCTTCTCTGAGCCTTCGGGGTACATGTGACCTGGCCATTTAGCCCATGGTGTGCAAAAAAGTGCCGCTCAGAGGTAAAACAACCCAACGTTACAGAACACGCTGGATGGCCTTGACGGGAGGCTACCATCTATCTCCCAACAGCTGTACCAGTGGGTCCCCTCCTCCAACCTTCTCTGAGCATTCGGGGTCCATGTGACCTGGCCATTTAGCCCATGGTGTGCAAAAAAGTGCTGCTTAGAGGTAAAACAACCCAACGTTACAGAACACGCTGGATGGCCTTGACGGGAGGCTACCATCTATCTCCCAACAGCTGTTCCAGTGGGTCCCCTCCTCCAACCTTCTCTGAGCCTTCGGGGTCCATGTGACCTGGCCATTTAGCCCATGGTATGCAAAAATGTGCCGCTCAGAGGTAAAACAACCGAACGTTAAAGAACACGCTGGATGGCCTTGAAGGGAGGCTACCATCTATCTTCCAACAGCTGTTCCAGTGGGTCCCCTCGTCCAACCTTCTCTGAGCCTTCGGGGTCCATGTGACCTTTCCATTTAGCCCATGGTATGCAAAAATGTGCCGCTCAGAGGTAAAACAACCGAACGTTAAAGAAAAGCTGGATGGCCGTGAAGGGAGGCTACCATCTGTCTCCCAACAGCTCTTCCAGTGGGTCCCCTCCCCCAATCTTCTCTGAGACTTCGGGATCCATGTGAACTGGCCATTTAGCCCATGGTGTGCAAAAATGGGTCGCTCAGAGGTAAAACAACCCAACGTTAAAGAACACGCTGGATGGCCTTGACATGAGGCTACCATCTGTCTCCCAACAGCTGTTCCCGTGGGTCCCCTCCTCCAACCTTCTCTGAGCCTTCGGGGTCCATGTGACCTGGCCATTTAGCTCATGGTATGCAAAAATGTTCCGCTCAGAGGTAAAACAACTCAACGTTAAAGAACACGCTGGATGGCCTTGACGGGAGGTTACCATCTATCTCCCAACAGCTGTTCCAGTGGGTCCCCTCCTCCAACCTTCTCTGAGCCTTCGGGGTCCATGTGATCTGGCCATTTAGCCCATGGTATGCAAAAATGTGCCGCTCAGAGGTAAAACAACCCAACGTTAAAGAACACTCTGGATGACCTTGAAGGGAGGCTACCATCTGTCTCCCAACAGCTCTTCCAGTGGGTCCCCTCCCCCAATCTTCTCTGAGACTTCGGGGTCCATGTGAACTGGCCGTTTAGCCCATGGTGTGCAAAAAAGTACCGCTCAGAGGTAAAACAACCCAACGTTAAAGAACACGCTTGATGGCCTTGACGGGAGGCTACCATCTGTCTCCCAACAGCTGTTTCAGTGGGTCCCCTCCCCCAACCTTCTCTGAGCCTTCGGGGTTCATGTGACCTGGCCATTTAGCCCATGGTGTGCAAAAAAGTGCCGCTCAGAGGTAAAACAACCCAACCCAACCCACGCCATGATTCTTCCCAAGAATCGTCTCCGTTTGGGACATTTGTCATTTGCTTAAATAATTTCGCAGAAGACTTTGTCACTCATAAAAGGTCTCTATTCACTGTTTTAAGGGAAAAATTGACGACGTACACAAATATCTAAAAAATAAAAACTGTAGCTTAAATGTTAAAATACTTATGATATTATTCTAGGTAATTTTGAAAATATATATTCTTCAGCTTCTCTACATATGAGCTTTGACTCAAATGGAGCACTCATTTATTGCTCTTTCCAAATTGTTCCCTTCGTTTAAAAATTATATTATTTTAATATTTAGCTTTCATATATATTATAACTTATGTTAATAAGCTTGGTGTGAAATCCTGAACAAAAAATAATTTTATGTAAAACTGAGTTCTTTTCTCAGATTTTTGTATTGAGTTATATTGGTATTGAGAGCAGTGAATAAAAATAACTATCTATCTATTCCTTGTTATTTTTGGAAAGGCCGCCGTCCGTCGGATGGGACGTTAAGCCGTGGCCCAGTGTGCGGGAGCGTGCACGTTAAAGAACACGCTGGATGGCCTTGACGGGAGGCTACCATCTGTCTCCCAACAGCTGTTCCAGTGGGTCCCCTCCCCCAACCTTCTCTGAGCCTTCGGAGTCCATGTGACCTGGCCATTTAGCCCATGGTGTGCAAAAACGTGATGCTCAGAGGTAAAACAACCCAACCCAACCTTGTTATTCTTCATGTAAGCTTTTATTTTGCACATCTCGTAGTTAGTCGAATTGAGATTGGAGAGGTGTTTGTGGAAAAATTGTTTTCCTCTACCGTTCCTTTTCACAGGGTGAAGAAATTTAAGGATAGAAATGTCAAAGTTATAGAAGGTGAGGTTTCCGCCATGGCCACATGATCTGCGTATTTTCTCATGTTCTGAACAATCTGATATATTCCCATTATAACGGGTTGGGTTGTTTTACCTCTGAGCGGCACTTTTTTGCACACTATGGGCCAAATGGCCAGGTCACATGAATCCCGAAGGATCAGAGAAGGTTGGAGGAGATCCACTGGAACAGCTGTTGGGAGACAGATGGTAGCCTCCCGTCAAGGCCATCCAGCGTGTTCTTTAACGTGCACAAGGTACGGATCTCCCGCACACGGCGCCACGGCTTAACGTCCCATCCGACGGACGGTGGCCCTTCCAAGCCCATCGGTGTCCCCTACTGACCGTGGGCAGGACGGGGAATTTTGCGGAGATAAATCTCAACGCTGACCCAGCTGGGACTCGAACCTGGGAACTGCAGATTACGAGCCTCGCGCGCTACCGACCGAGCCACCCCCGCCCCCATTATAACGAAGGTAGGCTTTAATATTAAACTTATTTCACGATTTAAAGTTACTCTGTGTACCTCAAATTTTAAAGAAAAATCTTTAGGGTCAGATGAAATGAAGCTATGCTGTAACAAAGTGTGCGATTTGCTATAACAAAGAATGCGTGACATGAGTAAAATAGAATTTCAGAGTCAATGTGATTATTTCAAAAAAAAATTAAACGATTTTCAGCGCAGCGAAAAATATAATGATATAATAACACAGAGAAAAATATAACTCTCAAGGCATTTTAAATTCCGAAAATAATGGTTGCAAATATTATACAGTTAGCCCTTTACAAAAGGTGGATGATTTTCCTATCAGAACAGTTTTACATTAATGACAAATTTTGATATTGCATATATAGCATTAAAAGTGTACAACATAATTAAGAAATTTTTTTTATTTTTTTGTTTACTTACTTTTTTACTTTCTTCTAAAGGACAATATGCCTGTGCCATTTCTACTATACCACGTGGCAAATCTGTTCCATGTTCAAGCTTAATCCTTTCCAAAATATTTCCTACGGTCTGAAATATATTCTCATGAGAAAAATAAATTTTGAATGCTTAACATTCAATTTTTTTATGACAGATAATAATGAAAGTTACACAACAGAATTTCAAATTTATAGCAAAACAATTTAGTCTTTAATAAAATATGGGATGTATATTATTGTATGATAGTTTGGTTCTTTCTAGGGTTAGTTATGGTAGTTGAAACGTGGACACTTTGTAAACAAGATAACAGGAAACTAGATGCTTTTGATTCTAGATTCTTACGCAGTATCTTGGGTATTAGGTGGTTCAACTTTGTAACTAATGATGAGGTTAGGCAAAGGAGTTTGCAACCTCCTTTAAGCAGCATATTGTGCAGAGAGAGACTCCGTTGGTTTGGCCATGTTGCCCGTATGGATAATTATAGATTGGCGAATAGGGTTATGAACAGTGTGCCTAAAGGCCTCAGAAAGAGGGGGAGACCTAGGATGCGGTGGGTAGACAATGTCAAACAGGACCTTGTTAGAATTGGTGTGCAGTGGCCGGATGCAGAAGATGTAGCTCAGGGCAGATATGCTTGGAGAATTAAACTGCACGGTCTGGTTGGACCACCGTAGCCCATGGCTGTTTGAGGATGATGATGATGATTACTCAAAGTCTGCTTAATACCATTAAGCAAACTTTGTTATAGATAATTGAAGTCCGTATATAATAATAACTGTACTAAGCATTTATACTTCTCATGATGATCGGGTTTAATAAGATGCATCTTTGTAAAAGAAATGGAAAGAAGTTTTATTCTTTATTACCCCTTCGAAATGAATTTTACTTCTCAGAAAATAGCAATATAGAAGAAAAACGATGATAGAAATTGGGTTATTGTAAGTAAAAACGTTTAGAGAATGAAAAAAGCCGAATTACTTACTTCATTTTTGAAGAAACTGTAGCACGCTTGAAGGATCTGGTTATTTCTGAAAGAGTTAATAAACTCCAAATTAGCGATAGCTTTGTAAAACTGCAGTTTTTTTGTATTTCAAAGATTGTTTAAAGAAACATTTCAGTTTTTTTTACGTTGTATAGTTATGAATAATTGAACTTATAATATTTATGCTATCTATTCGAATCCGCGTGTTTAGGAGAGCCATGTCCTGTGCATATTAAATAATTCTTTAAATTGAAATTAATTTAAATTAAAATATTTGATTAAAAATCCGTATGAATATATAATTGAGATGAGAGCCTCTTCTTTCATTTACAACACTTAGTACAGAAAAGAATCGAAGAAGCCAAATCTAATATTTATGTATCTGATACTGTCGCTGAAAAAAGTATCCGAACACCATGGTTGATTACAGAATTCAGAAAAAATATCTGGAGCGTGTGCAGTAACTGCACACGCTCCAGTTTGCTGTGAACGGTAACTGCACACGCTCCAGTTTGCTGTGAACGGTAACTGCACACGCTCAATATTTCTGTGAGTGGGCCACACGACATTAGCCCATGGTGTGCAACAGATTTTTGTGAGCCCACACGATCCAGGTTTTTGTGAGCTCACACGATCCAATGTGCTGTGAACATTAACCGCAACCGCTCCAGTTTGCTGTGAACGGTAACTGCACACGCTCCATATTCATTGCATTATATATTCATACGCATTATACTGTATATATTAAAAAAGTATCCGAACACTATGGTTGATTACAGAATTGAAAAAAAATATCTGGCAACGATTTTTTCTTAAATTTGTAATCAATCGCAGTATTCGGATATTTTTTGAGCGACTGTATGTGAACACCCTCGTCGACCATCTGCACCCGTTCTTAACGATTTTTTTCCATACCATGATGCCATCTTTCAACAAGACAATGCCACACCGCATACTTGCCAAGTGGCTCCAGGAGCATTCAAGTGAGCTCACCACACTGGAATAGCCCCCTCAATTGCCGGACCTCCACCATATTGAAAATTTGTGGGATGAATTGGAAAGGCGAGTTGGTGAGATCGAAATGTTCGAGCCCACCAATTTTTTTAATATTGAATAAGAGGATAATTCATTCCCGGACGGACCTCATCACTGAATCATCACTCACCTTTTTCCTCACAACAGCAGTCAGACGTCTTGGTAAGGACTCATTGAAGTGTTGAATACACGGAGGCGGCTTTGGGTTGGGTTGTTTTACCTCTGAGAGGCACTTTTTACACACGATGGGCTAAATGGCCAGGTCACAAGGACCCCGAAGGCTCAGAGAAGGTTGGGAGAGGGGACACATTGGAACAGCTCTTGGGAGACAGATGGTAGCCTTCCGTCAAGGCCATCCAGCATGTTCTTTAACGTTGGGTTGTTTTACCTCTGAGAGGCACTTTTTTGCACACCATGGGCTAAATGGCCAGGTCACAAGGACCCCGAAGGCTCAGAGAAGGTTGGGGGAGGGGACACATTGGAACAGCTGTTGGGAGACAGATGGTAGCCTCCCGTCAAGGCCATCCAGCGTGTTCTTTAACGTTGGGTTGTTTTACCTCTGAGAGGCTCTTTTTTGCACACCATGGGCTAAATGGCCAGGTCACAAGGACCCCGAAGTCTCAGAGAAGGTTGGGGGAGGGGACACATTGGAACAGCTGTTGGGAGACAGATGGTAGCCTCCCGTCAAGGCCATCCAGCGTGTTCTTTAACGTTGGGTTGTTTTACCTCTGAGAGGCTCTTTTTTGCACACCATGGGCTAAATGGCCAGGTCACAAGGACCCCGAAGGCTCAGAGAAGGTTGGGGGAGGGGACCCACTGGAACAGCTGTTGGGAGACAGATGGTAGCCTCCCGTCAAGGCCATCCAGCGTGTTCTTTAACGTGCACAGTGTATGGCTCTCCCGCACACTGGGCCACGGCTTAACGTCCCATCCGACGGACGGCGGCCTTTTCAAGCCCATCGGTGTCCCCTACTGATCGTGGGCAGGGCGGGGAGTTTTGCGGAGATAAATCTCAACGCTGTCCCGGCTTGGACTCGAACCTGGGAACTACAGATTACGAGCCTGGCGCGCTACCGACTGAGCCACCCCCGCCACCACGGAGGCGGCATTGCCGCCCATGAAGCGAAGATCGCTTATCGTAGAGCATCCACAGTTGCCGGTGGAGAATTTGAATAAGAAAATAATTTTATTAGCTTATTTGAATATGTATTATTTCACACCATTTAATACAACAGATGTATATTTGAAAAGTTAATGTAAATAATTTTTCTATATTTTTCAATTTTCCTAAGACTTGCATTTTTGCTGTTCAATATTCAAAATTCCATAACTCTTTTAAGTACAAAGCGAACATTATTGAAATTCGAGATTTAGATATGATCGAAATATTTAATTTTTTCTTTCGTTATATTTTCTTCATAAAGGTCTTAGTTCAGATGATATAGAGCTTCGAAATCAGCTTCCACTGATATATCATGGAGGAAAGTGGTCATAATTATTGAGCACTAATGTATATATATTTCGCATAATTTCTGAAAGATTACTAAAATAGAAAAAAAATCATATACTGGAAATAGATATCAGTTCGATCTGACCTAGTGAGATCGTACTAAATATTTATTTCTATCTATCAATTCCGGGTACAGTCACTCAAAAAAGTATCCTAACGCTATGGTTCATTACAGAATTCGGGAAAAATATCTGGCAACGATTTTTTAGAAATTAGTCACGTGACACGAAGGTAAACTATATAGCATAAAACAATTCAAAGGAAAGAAAGTTTTTGATTTCCCTTTCGTTAGCGATCTCTAGCAGTGGAGACTCGAACTAATGAATGATTTACAAAAATGCAAAAAAAAAACCAATATTTTATTTCTATCTTTAAAACGTGGTCTTTAAAACCTGGTGTAAAAAGGGGTGTCCCATCTCTTGGGAATAAGAAGGGGGATATCCTAGAATATATCAGTAGGGGTGGGGATCAGACACCGCCTCCCCCCCCGCAAAATCCCGTCGTCATATAAAAACCTATAACTCGTCCACCTGCTTTGAATTCCTAAACTGGTGTCTGTATAATTTTAGCTCCATGTTATATCCCCGAAACCAAAAATAGATTTAAAAAATAAATCATTATAGATTTTTATTCCATATAGAATACCATTTTTATTTTTCTCTCCTGTGTAATATTTTAGTAATTGGAAAACCCTACTCAAGTCCTTCAGACAATTTAAGGCCAAAATCTTTCCCTTTAAGTGAATTTCGCATAACATAATCAACAACCAAACTAAAGAGAAAAGGAGACAAAATGCACCCTTGTCGAACACCAGAAGTAATGCTAAACCAATTGCTACAAGCCTTACCAACTCTCACACACGACTCAGTGTTATTATACAGAGCTTCCATTATGTTAACTAACTTGTCTGGTATACCATATGATCTCACAATCAACCACAAATTATGACGATCAACAGAGTCGAAAGCCTTTTTGAAATCAACAAAGCTAGCAACCAAAGGTTTCTGAAACTCTAAACATTTCTCAAGAATCTGCCTGAATGAAAATATCTGATCCACACATCCCCTACCACTTCTGAATCCACATTGCTCATCACGCAATTGCCTGTAAACCAGACTCTTAATTCTATTAAGCACAATCATGGAAAGAACTTTACCTGGAACAGAGAGTAGGCTGATACCCCTATAGTTATCACAAGAACTGCGATCACCTTTTTTGAAAATAGGGATAACAATAGCTCTGGTAAAATCCTTAGGAACCATGCCTTTATCATAAAAGATATTCAGAATTTCAGTCATCCAAGTGGTAACCGAAACATTTCCAGCTTTAAGCATTTCTGTAGTAATTTCATCTACCCCTGGGGATTTATGAAATTTAAGTTTAGAAATAACCAAAATAACTTCAGATTGTGTTATAGGTCCAACATTAAAGCCGCCAATGCATCTATCATCATTACAAACAATGGGAGTAGAACTAACCACATTGTTTAGAACATCACTGAAATGCTCAACCCACCTAGCCATGACAGAATCCTCACCTTCTATAACCTTACCTTGTTTATCCTTCAATCCCTGTATACCTGTTCGTTTTCTACCACACAAAACATTAACTATCTGGTACAGCTCTCTGCTGTTGTGCTGTCTAACTGCTTCCTCGGCTTTGTCAGCCAAACCATCAAGCCAAAGATTCTTATCAGCACCTAACTGATCTTTTACACGTTTATTAAGTTCTCTGTAATGCTTTCTATTAGGACTACTAGGGTATTGATTAAGGACATTCCTGCAGTTCTTTCTTTCTGAAATAAGCTCAAGTGCCTTATCACATAGATAATTCTGGCTCTTCTGCTCCTTTTTTCCTAAAAGAGTACTGGTATTGTCCAAAAAAGCCTGTTTAAAATGATCCCATTCTTCCTCAACTTCACTAGTAAGCAAACCATGATTGTCATAATGACTAAGTAACCTATCATGGTAAGCTTTAGCTATAACTAGGTCTTTCCGAGCTTCAGTATTAAAGGTTAATTTTTTAACCGTAGCACACTTTTAACAAGGTAATGGTCAGATCCAATTTCAGCTCCCCTATATGGCCAGGTATTCCTAACAGAACTAGCCCATTTGCTGTTAATTAATATATAATCAATCATATTCTTATGCAGCCCATCATGTGAAACCCATGTGTATTTATGTATGTCGGGGTGTTTGTAATAAGTGCTAGTTATTCTGAAACCATTGAGTTTACTTACCTGTTGGAGACGTTGCCCATTGCCATTGCAGCTATCAATACCAAAAGGGCCAATCTCACCCCTCCCCAAAGGTCAGAGTCAGTACCAAGTTTGGCATTGAAGTCACCGAGAACAAGGGTAATATCTCCTTTCTTTACAGAATTTAAAATATCTAAAGTTTATTATATATAATAATTATATTAATAAGACTTGCAACGCGATACAATTCGTACGAGACAGGGTGAGGAGAATTTTTGTTCAGCACCGTAAGTTGCCGATTCGATGGGGCAGTGATATCGCGTTGGTTCGCAATCCAAAGATGGCATGGTTATTTGTTTCTTTTTGTGCTGTTAGTTATAACTGAAGCGGTGACTCGGTTTTATACCACATATCCTTGTGCAAATTAAAAGGAATTTCTACGATTTTGTCCCATACGTTATAAATATTAATTTAAAAACAGTATTAGTGAAAGGGAGGTGAGGAATTCGTTTAGTGGGAGAGTATCTATTTACCAGGAAAAAGGTTTGTATTATAGGTATGTAAATGAACATTTTTAACACAAAACAGAGATTAAAGACCCATTTTTTTAATTCTTAAAAAAATATTTGTCATGCTACCAAATATTTTTCTTTCGCAATTAAACGCATGGTTGTATGTGTCGTTTTTCTGCTGAGGTCCTGCCATCCTCTCAGATCTTCTACTATGGTATGTAAACTGACAGGCTCCTGTCAGACCTATGTGGTCAAGCAGCTGCTTGAGGAGGGATTTATTTTTTTTTAGCCGTCCCGTGGCCGAGTGGTTAGAGCGCCTGGCTACTGATCTACGGGATCTGGGTTCGAGCCCCGGATAAGGCATGGATGTTCGTGTTGTTTTCTGCTGAGGTTCTGCCATCCTCTCTGATCTTCTACTGTGGCATATAAACTGACAGGCTCCTGTCAGACCTCTGCGGCAAGCAGCTGCTTGAGGGGGTATTTATTTTAGCCATCCCATGGCCGAGTGGTTAGCGCGCTTGGATACTGATCTAAGGGACCTGGGTTCGAGCCCCGGGTAAGGCATGGATGTATGTGTCGTTTTTCTGCTGAGGTCCTGCCATCCTCTCAGACCTTTACTCTGGCATATAAACTGACAGGCTCCTGTCAGACCTCTGTGGCAAGTAGCTGCTTGAGGGGGTATTTATTTTATTTTTTATTTTATTGTGTGGAAAATAAATTTTATAAGATCCTTGTTATGCCAGTGATGAATTGCATGTGAAATTTTGTAATTGTGAAAATTTTACAGAGAAAAGTTTTTAAAACTAATCGATGTTCGAATATCTAACAGTTCTGCAGCTTACCATAAAGTCTTGTTCAGAAAACGTGAAAACTGAAAAATATTTCCATGTACTAAAAACAAAATTGCATAAAATGGGGGAGGGAAATTGTTTTATCTTTAATTACTTCCTGAGAAATATTGTCGGAATGAGGTAATTGTAGCTGAAGTTGCAGGAAATAAAAGAACTCTCAAACCACTGCTTGTAAAAGAGGTTTGGCAAGAGCCTGGGAGTATAATGTACCATAAATATCTAACAGATCCCATGATAAAGACACATTAAACGTCTGTATCCTATTCAGGGCTCGAACCATAGTCCGTTTGATCTGCATCCAAGAACCTTTTAGTAACCGTATCAATAAACATTTAACTACTCAGCCATCCTACTATAAAGTTGAAACAAATTTTGATTCTGGAAATTCTTGCTTTAATTTTCAGACATAGATTGAAACCGCCTAAAAATTGGGGAATGTACAGTCGGTCAAAAAAGTATCCGAACAGTACGGTTGATTACAGAATTAAAAAAAATATCTGGCAACTTTTTTTAGAAAATAGTGATCTGGCAACCTTCGTGTCACGTGACAGATGTTTAAAAGCTACTTATTACATAGAGAAATAGTTATGAAAATAAATGATAATTTTAGCGATAAATTTCAGAACAATTTTGGAGTTCCACAAGGATCTATTCTCGGCCCTATGCTATTTCAAATATACATAAATGATTTGGCTAATATTAATTTCGATAGTAAATTATATATGTATGCTGATGATACAGTGCTAATCAACTTCCACTCTGATTTAGAATACGCTATTTGCAATCTACAAAGTGATTTTAATAAAGCAGTTAAATGGTTTTCTCTTAACAAAGTGAGTGTAAACGAGAAAAAAACTAAATTTATGTGTATTGGTTCTCAACAACCTACAATTAATAGAAGAATTGCTAAGCATCGAATAAGTTGTACTAGGCTGGATGGTTTATCACCTGGTACATGCAATTGTCCTAAAATAGAAGAAGTAAATGAAATAATTTACCTAGGCTTGAAAATGAATCATAGACTTTCTTTTTACAACCATTCGAACATTGTTGTCCTGCAGCAGAAAATTTTGAAAATACTGTTCAATCAGGTGGTTACACTCTTGTTTTGTACATTGAAAACAGTTGGATAGTATAACTTTATTGCATTGGAATTATATCTCGTATAGGGATCATAAAGATGCTACATCCCTACGACCTCTATACGAGATACTATTTATAAGCCATTAAATAATCTGCCTATACTTCGGCAGTTTTAGTGCTTCCTACACGCACATAGAGGTCGACATGTTCCGAAACCATCACACACCCACGCCACAGGTGTCACCTTCAACGATGTTAGATGGGTTGGTTGTTTTATCTCTAAGCGGCACATTTTTGCGCACAATGGGGTAAATGGCCAGGTCACATGCACCCCGAAAGCTCAGAGAAGGTTGGGGGAGGGAATCCACTGTAAGAGCTGTTGGGAGACAGATGGTAGCTTCCGGTCAAGGCCATCCAGCGTGTTCTTTAACGTGAACAGGGTATGGTTCTCTCGCACACGGAGCCACGGCTTAACGTCCCATCCGATGGCGGGGACCTTTCAAAACCCATCGGTGTCCCTACTGACCGTGGGAAGGGCGGGGCGTTTTGCGGAGTTAAATCTGAATGCTGACCTAGCTGAGACTCGAACCTGGGAACTACAGATTACGAACCTGGAGCGCTACCGACTGAGCCACCCCCGCCCCCTCCCACTCAAAATAGACAAAAATGAAATATTTCACATTTAGAATCAAGGAGCATTTCAGTCTATTAGTAACTTAGGTATGAAATTTAACAACATTGGAAATTTTCTGAACGTGCAGCATAATCTTTTCATATATATATATACAGTCGTATCAGAGTAATATGACCACCTACCATAATATATGTATGGTAAGTGGTCATATTATTCTGATACGACTGTGTACATTATCGAGAGTATTTTCAGAGTTGGGTTGTTTTACCTCTGAGCGGCACTTTTTTGCACACCATGGGCTAAATGGCCAGGTCACATGGACCCTGAAGGCTCAGAGAAGGTTGGGGGAGGGGACCCATTGGAACAGCTGTTGGGAGACAGATGGTAGCCTCCCGTCAAGGCCATCCAGCGTGTTCTTTAACGTGCACAGGGTATGGCTCTCCCGCACACGGGGCCACGGCTTAACGTCCCATCCGACGGACGGCGGCCTTTCCAAGCCTATCGGTGACCCCTACTGACCGTGGGCAGGTCGGGGAATTTTGCGGAGAAAAATCTCAACGCTGACCCAGCTGGGACTCGAACCTGGGAACTACAGATTACGAACCTGGCGCGCTACAGACTGAGCCATCCCCGCCCCGAGTATTTTCAGAATCACATGGACCCCGAAGGTTCAGAGAAGGTTGGGTGAGGGAACCCACTGGAACAGCTGTTAGGAGACAGATGGTAGCCTCCCGTCAAGGCCATCCAGCGTGTTCTTTAACGTACATAGGGTATGGCTCTCCCGCACACGGGGCCACGGCTTAACGTCCCATCCGACGGACGGCGGCCTTTCCAAGCCTATCGCTGTCCCCTACTGACCGTGGGCAGGGCGGGGAATTTTGCGGAGATAATTCTCAACGCTGACACAGCTGGGACTGCAACCTGGGAACTACAGATTGAGCGTTACCGACTGAGCCACCCCGCCCCGAGTATTTTCAGAATCAGACATATTTAGAAAAATATTGTGCAATGTGTTTTTGAAAGTTGCTGGAAATTTTTCAGTTGTCATTTTAAAGCTTAACATATTAAACAATTTTGGTGCAAGGTATAGAAACCTTTTGTTGATCTCCACTTTATGTTTCAAAATATTTCTTATTTGGTCCATTTCGCAAGGACTTTTCAGATTGTAAAGCCATCCGTCTGTAAAACGTGGTCCAAGGGAGGATGAGTGAGACGACATGATTGGTTCTGAATGCTTTTCACAAGGAAAAAAATTAATTCCCAAGTTAAATGTGATTTAAAAAAGAATGAAAAATTCATTTATTCCTAAATTAATTTACAAGAAAAAAATTTATTCGTAAATTAATTTATAAGAAAAAAAAATCATTTATAAAATAATATATTCTTAGGTTAATTTATGAAAAATAAAAGCAAGATTCATTTTTAAAAATAATATATTCCTAATTTACAAGAAATAAAAATATAATATATTCGTAAGTTAATAAGGAATAAAAAATAAATACAGTATAAAAATATACACAAATATAAGAAATAAAAATAAATATAATAATATAAAAAATAGAAATAAATATAATAATAAAAAAGAAATACAACCTCGGTGTCACGTGACACGAAGGTTGCCAGATCACTAATTTCTAAAAAAAATTGTTGCCAGATATGTTTTCTGAATTCTGTAACCAACCATAGAGTTCTGATAGTTTTTGAGCGACTGTACAAGAAATTAAAATATAATTCCCAAGTTAAATGTGTATTACAAGGAATAAAAAATTCATTTATAATTTATTCCCAGGTGAAATGTGGTTTTCTTGGAATAAAAAAAAAATCATTGATAAATGTGAAAAAATGTAGGTGAATTTACAAGAAATAATGATCAGTTCTTTCTTCATCTTCCTTTAAGTACCTTAGGCATATATTACCCTTGGAGTAATGGATAACCGCGCTGATAAACGTTATGGAACTGGGTTTAAGACAGGCTGTGGATTTTTTTTAAAACTATAATACGTGTGTTAAACACTAGATGGCGCTGCAGTTAGGTGGACTTACACTATTTCGGTAGGTTTTGGTTTGGGTGATATCGTCAAAATCCAAGATGGCGGACTTGGGACTTTGAATTTTTTGGGACCTTTAGAGTTGTTTACTTCACGAGGGGTTTGGCTGGGTCAACCAGGGGGTCTTAGAGGAGGCCGTGTGACGTCAGAACTAAAAATGGCGGACGAACGGCAAAATCTCGGAGTTTGTGGTGATGACGTCAGAAAACAATATGGCGGACGAACAGCAAAATAGCGGCACTTTTTGAAAAGAGAGCGTGGCACTTCCGCTTCTCATTTCCGCTCACCATACCGGCTGTATCGCTACTTTCGCTACAATGTGGTTACTATTCCCATATTTATTTTATTAAAAATCCATTAAAAACTCTTAAAATCTTCTGCATAGATAAAATCCAGTTATAGAATATTACAAATAAATATTATGAACAAAATAGCGGCGGCAAGCTAACACTGCTAAATTATTTCTTCAGTAATTTGTAAAATTAAGTAATTGATCATACACTACACAATTATGCATTTATATATCTATATTCGTTTAAAAATTCTTAAAACTGTTATGTTTATAGTTACTTTTGTTGGAATAAAACGTCTATTATAATACAAAGAAAAAAACATCAAACGGACCAATCAGATATGCAAAAACGAAAAAAAACAAAAAAAGCAATTAACGATCTCGCCGGAACACATCTCCCGCATAAATCGGAGGTTACCTATATGTTAATAATGACTCCATTGATAGCTGAATTGCTAGAAACTACCTTATATTTTTTGACATGAAAGTGTCTCCGAGCATTTTCGAAGGGACGGGGATGGCTCAGTCGGTAGCGAGCTAGGCTCGTAATCTGTAGTTCCCAGGTTCGAGCACCAGCTGGGTCACCATTGAGATTTATTTCTGCAAAATTCCCCGCCCTGCCCACGGTCACCGATAGGCTTGGAAAGGCCGCCATCCGCCGGATGGGACGTTAAGCCGTGGCCCGTGTGCAGGAGAGCCATACCCTGTGCACGTTAAAGAACATGCTGGATGGCCTTGACGGGAAGCTGCCATTTGTCTCCTAACAGCTGTTCCAGTGGGGCCCCTCCCCCACCTTCTCTGAGCCTTCGGGGTCCTTGTGACTTGGCCATTTAGCCCATGGTGTGCAAAAAAGTGCCGATCAGAGGTAAAACAACCCGAAAATTTTCGCAGCATGCATTCCATCCTCACTCTCGATGGTGTTCTGGTACAAGCTCATGGACGCCAGGTATTTATCCTTGACTAGGTTGAGTGTCACGTATCTATTCGCTGCCGAACTTTGAATATTGGCATATCTCCGATGGCCGATTGTTTCCTGCTATTTACATATCTCTTCTTCCATTACTTCTTGATGTTGCGATTTCCACTTTCAGCAGTGTAACTCTCTCTCCCAACAAAACATCTCTGCTTGAATTCTTAAATGATGTCGATATTCTGCAGCACATTTCTGTGTCATTATGAAAATGGTGAAGATATCACTTCATATTGCAGCTAATAACGAAACTAAACGAATTAACCAACCTAACTAAATAATAATAGCGAACAAATATAACAGAAACCGCAATTTAACTAATTTTAAAGCATAATGCATTGATTTCGACAGTTTTGAAAGAACTTATCGCTGGATATTACCGTAACGGGCAATACCGTCAAAATCGTGGAGGTAGGAAGATAAGGAGACGCCCTAACGCGCTTTCCCTGTGGAAGAAAAATGATGCTTACCCAGCATTGCGGTAGCCATGTTGTTGCATTCAAAACAAACCGTCTGCCGCTGCAATCAAGCCTACTTATACTCAGTTTTACTGTGCGATTCGTTCAGCCGTAAGCTGAACAGGCTGCCAAAATACAAATGTCGACAAAAATTAGTATAGGTGAGTAACTACTAATCAATGTTTTGAATAGAACAACATGGCTGCCGTAGCATCAATTTCAGGTGCTTAGGGCTCCTCCTCTTAGCTTCCTACCTCCATGGTCAAAATCGCGTAAATTTCCAAGTTTGTAACTTATTTTTTATGTTAAGAAAGTGTGGTATGTTTTAAAGCCTTATGCTAGCAGGTGTAGAGAGCATTTGTCTCACACAGTGAAATTAGAAAAAATGCCTGCTGTGCGATATAAAACAGTGCGTGATTCATAGGGCTGTGATAGGTCAGAAATTTCACAGAATTAAAATCATTGTCGTTTTAGCAGATGTTATAAAAAGAAAAATATCAAGAAGAAAAAATGTAGATTTTTCGTGTTGTTTAATAATTATCTTTTCAATAATTTTGTTATAATAATCATGTTTTTTTCACGGGATAAATATTTATTTCATTAGACTGATATTTTTGTTAAAATGAAGCATTTCTACATAGATATGTATAGCAAATTTCCCTAGTTTGGCAAACAAGTCCTTATGCAGAATATCTCCGCCAAACTCCCCGCCCTGACAACTGTCAGTAGGGGACACCGATGGATTTGGAAAGGCCACCGTCCGTCGGATGGGACGTTATGCCGTGGCCCCATGTGTAGTAGAGCCATACCCTGTGCTCGTTAAAGAACACACTGGATGGCCTTGACGGGAGGCTCCCCTCTGTCTCCCAAGAGCTGTTCCAGTGGGTCCCCCTTCCCAAACTTCTCTGAGCCATCAGGGTCCTTGTAACCTGACCATTTAGCCCATGGTGTGCAAAAAGTGCCGGTTAGAGGTAAAACAACCCAACAACCGAAATCAAACGCGACTCGAATATGAAGGAAAAATTGTGGGCGATGTTTATGAGTAACATATCAAGTGAAAGTTGCGGAATGTAGGTGGTGTCTAGGGACAAAAAAATAAATTAAAAAAAATGCTTATCTTCCTATATGCGCCTTCAAAAGTAGAAAATAAACCTAAAGCATATCGATGGCACAGTCACTGAATTCCTATTCACTTCAGAGGAAGATAAGGAGCAGATTTACGTACTCAACAAAATTGCTGACGTTCTATCTACCTTTGAAGAAAATCGAATTCAATGACTGATTGCACCATTTCTCTACGTTTTTTATTTATTTATATTTCGGCTATTTACTGTTCTTTAATCTTTTCATAGACAGTTAAAATTTCCCTGTATGTACAATAGGTAGTAATGCATATATAAACAGTTGATCATTTTCCAAACAAATCGGATGTTGAATATCATGATGTGATAGAATTGAGAATCGAGTTTATCCAACACTTTACTTCATCCAACTTTCTTTACCCAGTAATGGGACTTAAATTTATGTTCTGTGATCAATAACTGGCTACATAACTTTTATGTGGGCCCGAAGAGATCTAGGCAAATAAAAACTACCAGCAGAATTATATGTAAATTTATTACAAATTGAATTAGTTCCGTTTATTCAACGGAGTGCACAATGTTGAAATCGGAGGTTATCGTGTTACGCATGTACTTTTCTAGCTGCATCCAAAATTTAAAATGTAAAAGCATAATATACTTCTAAAAATAATGGAGCATATTTTTAGGGTCTGTAAAGCCCATATCATTTGTATCGTGGTTTTAAAATGTTTCATATTCTCATTAAGATGCATAAAAATACTCTGCAATGTTTAAAATAAAGATGAAATATTCTACAAAATTTCTAATTTATTGTTATGTTCTATCACCTTGCGATAAACACAGGTGTACGGTTATTGAACTAATTTCAATTTCTCTAGGGTGTTAAACCTAATGGCTCTTGCAATAGTTCTGTGGAAAGAAGCCACTTAAGGTTAAATTATTTTTCTTTGTCAATACACTATAAAACAAGTTATAATTTTCACTGTAATATGATAGCAATTACAGTGGAGGTCAAATGGCCTGACTACATGGTTTTTTGCTTGTTTCTCTTGTTAGTGACTTTCTAGGAAAGAAATCGTAACTCTTAACTTCATTCATATGCAAACTATCGAGATTTTGGTGCCCTGTAGTTCCCGATGTACTCGAATGAACGGGCCCAAATTTCGTACGAGGGCTTCCTCTGCAGGACCCGGTTCCGGTTTCAAAAAAAATCCAGTTTCTACTTGCAATGGGAAGCATTACTATAATAATACGTTTAGGAATATGGGGATCTAACAACGGCAGCAGATTTAAACGTTTTTATGACTCTTGCATTCACAGTTAAGGAACAGTAAATGAAACCAATAGATTTCGTAGCATTACTGTTTCCAGGAGGAATAGCAAGGTAAATACATTTGCTTGTAGAAAACCTCCCTTTTGGAATTTCGAATTGAAATTCGGCAATGCAACTTAGACGATTTTGGAAGTCTACCACCATTCCCGATTTATGACTGAAGCAGACACACGGACAACTTTTATTATTATAGATTACAAGAGGAGTGGTTTAACATCTTAAAGAAAATATTAAGCGTTTTAAAATCAGAATATTATAGGTGAGTCTTTTAATGACACCTTGACATCTTTTTGGCACCTTTTTTACCTATCTTCCTATTGCTTTTCGCTCATTATTTACACGTTTGTTAGTTGGTTAGTTATTTGTTATTTTGTATATTTGTCAAGAAAACTGTCCATTCAACAAAACAAGTTGTGTGTCAAATAAAAAGTTTGTTATGTGGGGAGCGTTACGGTACATAATATAAAAATGCCGTTCCGTTGTTTCTTCCATCTAATAAAAAAAGGGAAATTTGAAAATAGTTTTTTAAAAATATATCTTCCGAATACGAGGACCCACAGTTATAGATCAGGCAAATAAAAGCTTATCGTGTGCAAATGAAAGGTTATCTGCCATTTATTAGCTGTTATTTGTAGTTGGAACAATTCACATTATCATTTCTCTTCTAGAAAGCTGATTTAATTCATCTCCAAATTGGAGGCGTATTTCTATTCAGAGATTTCATGCTACTCACAATGAGAGTGATTTTTTGTATAATTCGAAAGTGAGGGAGAAACCAAACATCCTTCAAACAAATGTTAAATAGTAAAAATCCTACAAAATGAATGATCTTCGCTTTCTCTGATGAATTTTTGAAGGACAAGAAAATTGTTGAAACGTTCCTTAACCATACAGGCCTACAAAAAATGTAATATTTGTTGGAAATCCGAAGATAACTCTAATTACCGATATCGGATATTTATTTTATTGGCATAAACTGAACACAAACTATGACAAATCGACCGACCTAGACTGCTTTGTTGGCCTACCGAATAAACATCATTCTAAGCAAGAATAATAGCCTTCAGAAACTTTCTTTACTAGAAATAGATTTTCCATAATGGAAGCAAAATTCCTGAAATTTCATGAAATTGTCATGAAAGAGTTTCTGGTTCAATCTTGATTTACTACTCTCTTAGCCCCCAAAAGCCAATGAAAAGTAAGATGCGATGCCTAAAAATATATCAATCCTCAACTCGTTAGGGAGCTTCTGTGGCAGGTGTTTTAGAAAGTGAATCAACGATGTAAAATATATAATGTTTATTCGTGTAAATACATATAATATTCTAAAACAAAACCTTTTTTTTTCCAATTTCTCACTTCCATAAACTATATATAAAAATTTAAGTTAAAACAAAGGACTTATTTCTTGCATAATACATGGAACTCTTTGCTGGAATAGGATATTACCATCTGCGAATTGTTTTTGATAGAACTCCTATGGGTGTGTCATCTTTCATTGTTTGAATGCTTTCTTTGATCATCTGATTTTTCCGTTCCATTCTTTATGTGAAATATAATTTATAGGTGTTAATTTGCACATTAGGCACAATAGTTATTTTAAGTGTTCTTTCTTCTAATCCTGACAAATGCGATATGGAATGCTGGGAAGTTTTTCGCCTTTTCAATAATGTCAGAACCGATAAGTTTATTCCCTATTTTGTTAAGCATATTTAAAAATAAATATCTGAATTCATTTTTATTATTTTGGTGATATTATTATACTAGAGAACAATCTTCAGCACCTTTTGATTTCTAAATGTCACTCCGACCCCTATTTGAACTTGAACTCCACACTGGCATTTCTTAATATTTCCTAGGTTTACGACCTGAAAAGCCTGAAGCACCAATTTTTGTCTGTTTAGCACCAACATATCGAAATCTGACCTTTGACAACGGACCCCTCACAGCTAAAATTTCACAATGTTTCTGCGATTTATTTTCCGATTACTACCAGGCACCAATTTATAGCTCTTCAATACTGGTAGATTAGAATTTTATCTGTAACATTGAAGTACACTCTGAATCCAAAATTTAGTAAAGATTCTGAAATATAAACACCTAGACACCAATTTCCGTGTTTCTAGCACACCTAAATGAAGGTTTGACCTCTATGTGACTTTTATTTCACCCTGACCAACATTTCAGAGGTCAAATTTGAGATCCTTCTCAAGATTTACGACCTAGATTATCACTATGTACAAATTTTCAGAGCTCTACCATTTCTGCGTCATATTGAGAAATAACCCGATCACCTTTCCATTCAATCACTTGAGTGTCACTTGAGTGATTGAGTGGACCCCCCCCCCCCCTCAATCAATCCCTCACATTCGTCTATATACAGGGGTCCCAAAATGAATATACCAAAAAGAAAGTCTTTTTATCGTTTTATAACATAGAGGACAGTACTTGAAACTACTGATAGATTCTTACAGGCCTTCTCATACAACGACATGTCTCACCAAGAAAGAAATCACTACTGACCACTGCCTCAGTTGGAACTGACAACACTCGAACAAATAACCATGCCAGACCAGGATTCGAACCAGGCCTAAACCTAATTTTCCTCATGGACCCTTTCTGAGTCTCCTTTACCTCTGTGGACGGCCTCATAGCCGCTATTTGTTCGAGAAAATGCACTTCATCATCTAAAGTGTTTATTCATAACATAAATTTTATATTATATATACATATTCCAATAATCGATAATTTATTTCTAAATAACAAAAGAAATTCTTAAAGAATTATATTTAGAATTCAGTAATTCTAAAATGAAACTAAAAATTAATTAAATCAAGAATTTTCATCTTATTCAGTGTGATTATTATGACTGGTGCAAACTGCAAATTTATTTCCTTATTTACTCTGATACTAATTTTTTTTATTTTAAATTTTAATTTAAAATTCATTTACTCTGTTTACTAAAAAATTAAAAAAAGAAGGAATTCCAGGGAACTTTTTTAAAAAATTTCAAATTATTTTTTAAAATAATAAATATGATTTTCCATCTGATTTGTAATATTTTATCCTGGTAATTATATTTGATGGCTACCCTCAGAAACTTACACTTATCCCCTTTGTTCCGTTTTTAGCATGTAATCCTGTAAAATATGGCATGGACCCCTGAAGGGCCCATGGCCCATGTTGAGAACCATTGCTCTACATGAGCTACCAATCTCTACAACTTTGTTGAAAAATGCAAGATTCTAAGATTGGTTATAGCTAATAATAGAAGACATGTTAAGGTTTATTAATTGAATCACATGAAACTTAGAATTCTTTGGAATATTTTTTTATTTGGTTTCTATCACACTTTTTTATATTACATCTTTTTCTATTTTGTTAACGTTTATTTGTATTTTATATTCATTTTATATATTTATTTCATTTATGTCTTTTCGAATTTCGAAAATTTCGAAAAGTTATTCAACTTTTTTTGATATATGCATTTTGGCCATTCTGCATAATCGTTATATTGAAATATATTATTTTATTCTTCAAAATCATAAAGTATAAATATTTTGAAAAGATATTAAAATACAACATTATAGCATTTTTGCTTGTTACATCAGTTAGCGAAAGTATTAAATCGTGATTTCTGGCTTTTATCGAAGTTAAACCTGAAATGCAAATATCATGTTATCCACCTCAATGTTTAACCGTTTCGATGGCGAGAGATTACATCTTGTGTTTCGAAGATGTTATAAGAATGATAACAATTTTATGTCATGTAAACCATTCTTTTTGTGGTATTGTATATATGCTTTCTGCATACGGTTAGGATTTCGTCACCTAATGCTAAAGATCCTAGAAGAGAACAAAAAAAAATTTTTTCAACATGTGGCAGAAAAGGATTAAAAGAATAGCTGAAACAGGGAAGCGATAGTTCACTGAACAAATTTATCGCTTTTTAAACTTTATTTGCAGAGCGTTAAGGTTTTCCATTGTACCATTATTGGTTATACATGTGTGCAACTGAAAAATGTGTAATACGTTTGAACTACCGGTTTATTTATGAACAAAATTAATACAAGTTTTATGTGTTCCGTTTAATCGTAGGTCTCCCACTCCTCAATCATAATTATTCGTGACTGGATGAACCTTCCTGGATGCATCCGATAATATAAAATGTAGTGATATCGTATACAGCAAAGAAGGTCTAAGGAGAAGAAGGCTAGCTTTGCACAAGCGTAAGTGGCGCCGTTCTGCGGAATTTTACCAAAGCTGCACGTGGCAAATTGATGTGCAGGCACAAAACCAACTGTAAGGGGCGATCTGCGCATGCGCAGTGTAATCATTTTAGCCCACTGCAGCTATGGTTTGTCTTACTATTGGTATATAGGAATATTGCAATTTAACCAGTGTTTCCAAATGTCTAACAGCCATGGCTGTTTGGCACAGTGGTAGCTGACCCTAAAGTAATTCAATGAGTGTTTTATCCCGTTCAGGAGTACATTTTACGATACCTAGAAAAGCCGTTTTTATGTTTATTTTGAGTAATTTTGCAGAATTTTTAAAATTAATATGTAAATTAATACATTTAATCATCTTGCGAATATATATAAGTCAATGTATTTTGCAGGTTTGTCTTCGCTGGAGCATATCGATGTACATTGGCTTCTGCATTTTGCTCTAACAGTGTAATTCTTTTTTATGGTTGATACGGGAAGTGCCTGCTGCCATCTGTTGAACATTTATACAAGTAAAAAACTCGATATGATATTTATGGAAAATATCTACAATTTTATAAAATATAATTATATAGATCAAGTTGTCGTGCATTGACACATAAATCTCAATTTATTATAATATACTAAATGCTGTAGGTTGTTCAAAATGTTAAAATTTTGTTCTTTAGCACAGCTGCTACCAGTTTTACAAAATTGGATTTTATTAAAGAAAATGATTTCATTAAATCTTGATATTTTCTCTCTAAACGAAAAGATTACGAGTGTACCTCATGAAGAAAACGAACATTTTTCAAAGTCAGAGTGTATGTAAAATTAGTCACGTGGTGTAAGCAATTGAAAACTTTGCTCGGCGGTGGAAAAATAATGCAGGGAACTCGCTCCTCTCTCTGACTAGGTGGCTTCACTGCAACGCACGAATTTGCCATGTTTAGTGGGCGGTGCAATCGAAATGTTTACATTACGTCCATGGAAGCTAGCTCTCTTCTCCCTTAGACACTCCTTGTATGCAGGATGATTCAAAACTCTTGGGCTAAACTTTAAGGGTTGATAGAACATTTCGTCATACAATGCGTGGTCGGAACTTAAGCGGTGAAGCGCTAGGGGTTAGCAGTTACTGTGTCAGGAAATGAAGAAACACAAGAATGACATAAGAGGTTTGAAACAATTGTATAAATTACGGAACAGAAAGTTCAGAATTTTCTTGAACAATTTACAGAAACTGCTCAAAAGAGCGACCGGCAACTCACACCTTCGACGTAGTGATTGGCGTACATGGGCGAGAACACCAGGCATATTCGTACAGCGGCAGCGGCAGTATAAATCGGGGCAACAAGGTCCTCATTGGAATCGATGGGTCTATCGCAGATGAGGCTTTTCATATGGCCCCATAGGAAAAATTCCAGACATGATAGATGGGTGATCGTGGCGGCCAAGCGATGGGGCCACCCCGACCATTCCATCGTCCTGGAAATGTTGCATCTAAGGCGTTCCGAACATCCGCGTTGTAATGGGGTGACGCTCCGTCACGTTGGAACCACATAAGTGTTTGAACGTTTGCTCGAACAGAGTTCAGTAATTCTGGCAAGACTTCTTGTAAAAATTCGAGGTACGTTCTTCCTTTCAGTCGGGCTGGCAGAAGGTATAGTCCAATCACATGGTCATAGAGGATTCCAGCCCAATAATTTATGGAGAAACGCTGCTGGTACGAATGTGGACGTATGGCGTGCGGATTATTGGTGGCCCACACATTAGAATTGTGGGTATTAAAAATGCCCTCACGTGCAAAGGTGCATTCGTCAGTGAAGGTCATGTTCATCAAAGTCCGGTTGCGCTGCAGTCTGCTGCAGGAACCACTGTGCAAAATAAACACGAGGCAGATAATCTGCAGATGTCAAGGCGTGCACCTCTGTGCATGGTAGAGGTATAATCGTTCGTCTCGTAGAACTCGCCACACCGTCGATTGGGGCACACTTACAGCATGGGAAATTGCTCGCATGGTACATTCGGGACGATCTCCAACCCTACGTAGAATTTCCTCTGTAACACGTAGCGTCCTCACACACCTTGCACGCCCTGTATCCTGAAAACCGCTGAAAAAGGAGCCCGTTTCTCACAGATACCGGTGCAATCGCTGAAAGGTTTTACGATCAGGCACGCGTCTAGTCGGAAAGTGCTTCCGGTACAGTCTTTGAGCTTCCCTCACATTCCCGTCCGCAGATCCGTACGTGAAATGCTTGTCCGCCTTCTCCTGATTCGTGAAACAGTCCATCCGTTCTGCAATCCATGGCAAAAATGACGACGAGTGCCAAAACCAGTGCTTATAAGTGTTCGCTGGAAAGCGCCCTCTAGTGCATCACCGCTTGAGCTCCGACCATTCATTGTATGACGAAAAGTGCTTGTTTAGGTATGTTCTATGACCCCTTAAAGTTTGGCCCAAGAGTTTTGAATCACCCTGTATATATAGTGAGAGTTTAAACGCAGTTTCCTTTCTCTAAGATAAGTATATAGTAAGAGCCTAAACGCAGTTCTTTTCACTAACACACACAAAAAAAAGAAACATTTTCGATAAGTAGTAATCAAACAATATAGTACTGTATATCAATGTATACCATTGTTTGCTTCCATAACCTTTACTTCCTTTGGTCATCCCCAATAATACCCATGATACCCACTTGATTTTGGTCTTCTCATGATACCCACTGCAGTGAGCACGTCAACGTAAAGATCATGAAGCCGAGACACTTCTAAAAGGAAAACTACAACTCCAATTTGTCCCAAGGATCAAGTAAACAAAATAAAAAAGAAACCTATTTCCATTCCAAATGTTTAGAATTAAAAAAAATCCAATTTCGAATCCGCAAGAAAACATATTGCAAACAAAATACATTGTTTTCTTCCCTTTTCCTTGTCTGAAACTTATTTTACCCAGATTTTCTTTGCTCAAAAAAAAAACCCTTGGTTCTCTTTGAAAGGGAATAAAGAGTTTAACAGACTTAAACTTTCTTAATAAATGCAGAACAGATTAATCAAGTCAGTGGCGCGCTGGCTTCATAATAGCCTTCGTGTCACGTGACACGAAGGTTGCCAGTCACTAATTTCTAAAAAATTCCTTGCCATATATTTTTTCTGAATTCTGCAATCAACCGTAGCGTTCGGATACTTTTTTGAGCGACTGTACCACTTTTTTCATACAAGGACATGCACACTAAGACCGAAGTCACTGCTGACCACTACCTCAGTTAGAGAGCTAAGAGCACATGAGCAAGCAACAATTCTATATTACGACTCGACCCCGGATACCGTAGTTACAGTGTCACTGCGAACCAATGTGATACCACTGTGCCATCGAGGCGGCAAATATAAATATATTTTATGATTTTTCTCGGACTTCATCTTTTGTTATTCAGTTTATGCTATTTGAAAACTGTTACAATATTTCCAGCGTTACTCCAAATTCGCAAATCCAATTTTAATATTCATCATAATAATCCTTACTATAATATAATCCATCCTTACTACGTATATACGAACATCAAATGCATATCAGAAAATGTTGATGTATTATTAGGAAAAATAGAATGCTTTCATTTTAGAGTGAATTCATTGAAAAAAGGTTGTAAAAAATATTGCTCTATCAGTTACGAAAGATTGTGAAAAATATTGCTCTACCATACTACATTGTTTGATTACTACTTATCGAAAATGTTTCTTCCTTTATGTATTAGAGAAAAACTGCGTTTAAACTCTTACTATACGGAAGTCTCTATAAACTCTTACTAACGTAAGTCAAATGTCAAGATGTTTGGCAAAGAGGTGTCTGTAGTGTTGAATTGATGTCGAAAATGTAGTCACAAGTTCGTGATATTATACAGAAAATATAGCAATGATACCAGATGAGTGAAAAGATATATACCATTTGAAACACAAATTGAGGAATACTGAGGTATGTGATCATTTTAAATACATGGCTCAAAAAACGGTGTTTCCGAATATGTATGAGGTAATCGAAAAATGTAGTAAGTAAGAAGTGTCATTCCCGTACAAGGGTGGCGGAGGTAGCTCAGTCGGTAGCGCGCCAGATTCGTAATCTGCAGTTCCCAGGTTCAAGTCCCAGCTGGGTCAGCGTTGAGATTCATCTCCGCAAAATTCCCCCCATTCCCTCGGTCAGCAGGGGACACCAGTGGGCTTGTAAAGGCCGCCGTCAATCGGAGCTGTGGCCTCTGAGCCTTCGGGGGCCCTTGTGACGTGGCCATTTAGCCCATTGTGTGCAAAAAAGTGCCTCTCAGAGGTAAACAAAATCCCGCACAAAGTCACTTCCAGCTCGTGCTGTGTCCGAGGAGGGACATGGAGAGATCCGAACAACCTTTGTAGAGCATCCGCTGTATGGGAATAAATTTCGAAAAAGTGTTGCCAAATTTTGAACCCTATTAGTTGTCAGAAAACTGGTAAAAATGGCTAAATAAACATTAAAGTTTAAAAACTTGAAAATTTTAGATATTTTAAAATCGAAATTTAATATTTAGAAAAATGTAGATTACAGTTAATATTTCTGAAAAGAATTATCGCCGACACGGCGGGAATCGAACCCGCAACTCTCCATCTTCTCATTAACATCTAAATCAATAGCAACTATGGGAAAAAAAAGTTTCCTCTCTTGAAATATAGATGGAGCAAGGTACGACACATCTCAGTGACAGATTTATAAGGTATTAATTTGAAAGATTTTCTCATCAGATGCGTGGTGTAATGGTAGCGCGCTCTGGCATCGATCTGGAGACTTGCGGCACGATTCCCGCCGTGTCGACGATAATTTTTCCAGAAATATTAACTAATGTTGAGTTCTATTTCTATTTACTATGGATATATTACAGTTCTATTTAATGCTTGTTTTGAATTAGCAGAACCAATATTTTACCTAAGGATGTTTTAATTACAAATGTTATTCAAAATATTTTAACTTTGGAAAATCTTTCATGGCTTTTCGCATTACGCACCGCAATTTTCTAGAAATTTCGAAAAGGTTTTTCTCGAAGACACTTTTAGAGATTAGGCTGTAGTCTCAGCCGTATGAATTTAACAGTTAATATATTTCCGAAAATGCAGAAATGTTTAAGAGAAATTAATTATTTAACAGTAAATTTCCTTATTATACAAGGTAAGTTATCAAAACACTATTTTAAAAATTAAATGATGGTATTGTTTTACTTCTAAATTGTGTTTTAAAGCCTGGACTGAAAGCCACCACTTCTTTTAACTGTTGCAAACAGGTTTGTAATATCTCGAAAGCTTTTTGTTTCATACATTAAAAAACTGAATGTTACTTTACAAAAGAGAGCTTTTGTCGTTAAATAAAGAAAGGAACTAGTAAGAGGTCATTTTCAACGTGTTCAGATTGAAGTCTTCGCAGCCAAATATAAAAATCAGCTTTTTTTTGGTATGTCTTCCGAGAAGATATAATCCACGTTCATCTCACTCAATTATAAATTTTGCTGCGATAGTTGTGTGTATTCAGAGTAGCAAAACTACCAACTATGTTAGGGTTGTGTTACCTCTGATCGGCACTTTTTTGCACACCATGGGCTAAATAGCCAGGTCAGAAGAACCCCGAAGGCTCAGAGAAGGTTGGAGGAGGGGACCCACTGGAACAGCTGTTGGGAGACAGATGGTAGCCTCCCGTCAAGGCCATCCATTTGCTCTTTAACGTGCACAGGGTATGGCTTTCCCGCACACGGGGCCACAGCTTAACGTTCCATCAGACGGACGGTGGCCTTTCCACCCTACTGACCGTTGGCAGGGCGAGGAGTTTTGCTGAGACAATTCTCAACTTCTGACTCAACTGGGCCTCGAACCTGGGAACTGCAGATTACGACCCTGGCGCACTACCGATTGAGCCACCCCCGCCCATCTATGTTTGGGAAAACGTGTTGTCCCTGAATATGTTGTCTCTTCTGAATGCCAATACAACCAGATAGTTGCTTTCCAGAGAATGGTGCGTAAACTGAAATTGCGGAATTTGCGTATAAGAAATAGCTGAATAAGTCGGAGTCACGTTCCAAAACCCTTATATATCTTTTTTCCTTTAACTGTATAATCACCACAGTAACATTTTATTAATGTGCTAAATGACCAGGTCATAAGGAACCCGAAGACTTAGAGAAGGTTGGGGGAGAGGACCGTTCGGTCTTAGCACGTAATGTCCGACCCCACTTTATCGTGTGAAGTCCGTTAGCCCTTTTTAAATATTATATTCTTTTCTGGGAGGGAACCGAAGGGAGGGCTGCCAGATCAGTTTGGTCTAGTAATCTGGTCACCTATGGCCACTTTTTTTACCTCTTCTGCTGAGGAGTAGTCAACTTCATAGTCAACAACATTTAAACCCATTGGACTGGAATGGTTTACGTCTTTGAGTTTGATTCTGGATTCTGGATTTGCTGCAATGGTGAGCCTCTGTTAAGGGAAAATTAGCCGCTGTGTTTTCTGTTTGCCTATGAGTTACCAGCCCAAAGCCAGATCCAGATCAGAGGCCATCACAGGTACCTGTACCTAGTAGCTAGCTGGACATCGCACATCCTTCACTGCAATAAGGTCAATTTCGATAAGGTCAATTTCGATAAGGTCAATTTCGATCTGAATTCTGGTTTTCCTAAAGGTGGTGCCTGAACTTCCTATCAGCATAGGTGACTTCAGCCTTTAGCAGTGGGGAACTGCTCTTTGCCCTGCGCCTGCGATTAGGGAGCTGTTTGATATTGCTGGCCCTACCGCTCTCAATAAACGTAGTTTCCTCAAAAATTAACTAATCATTTTTTCTCGGCAGGTACAGTCGCTCAAAAAAATATCTGAACATTATGGATGATACAGAATTTAGAAAAAATATATGGCAACGATTTTTTTAGAAATAAATGATCTGGCAACTTTCGTGTAGAGTACACGAAGGTTGCCAGATCACTGTTTTCTAAAAAAATTTTTGCCAGATATTTTTTTCCGAATTCTGTAATCAACCATAGTGCTCGGATATTTTTTGAGCGACTGTACGTAAAAAGTGAGACATTACATAGAGATTATTCTCTTGACGTCCTCACACAGGAATTCCAGCATTATAACCTGTATATTCTAGGCTTCCAAGAGACCAGATGGATATATAAAGGACAGATATTTGAAAATAATTTTAAATTTCTCTTTTCAGAGAAAGAGGATGGAAAGCATCTCCAAGGTGTAGGTTTCTTCTTAGAAGACACCAAGTGATGCTCTTCTAGGATATGATTGCATTAATGAAATATTTCTTACAACTAAGTTTAAAATTAAAAGCTGTCTGTTGTTATGCCCCCACAGAGGATGAGAACATGATAGATAAGTTTTACAGACAACTTTAGGATAATTTGAATTCTGAGAAGAAAGAAGAAATTTCACCTGTGCTAGGTGACTTAACTGCTAAAGCTGGTGCTGAATCTGACCTTTGGTCACGGTTCTTAGATACTGTTGATATTGGTAGTTGCAATGGCAATGGGGAACGTATCCTACAGGTAAGTAAACATAATGGTTTGTGAATAACCAACAAATACAACAAACTCCAGGATATTTATAAATACACAAGGATTTCACCTGATGGGTTGCACAGGAATATGATAGATTATATTTCAATTAACTACAAATGGGCTAGCTCCGTTAGGCTATCCCGTATGGTAAGATTCCACAGAAAGGATACTGTGGCACAACTTTCCCTTAATTTGAATGCTGATGACGGGAGTAATGTGTCACAACACACAGTACATCGAACCTTTCTAAAAATGCGGCTGTGTAGCCACAGGCCACTCCGAATGCCCATGCTAACCTCGTTTAGCAACTAAAATGCTCACGCAAGCATCAAAATTGGACCTTGAATAATTGGAAGAAGGTCGTCTGGTCCGATGAATCTCGATTTCTGTTACACCTGTGGTTGGCCGGGTACGTGTGCGTCGTGTACCTGGGGAAGGTTGGTTCCAGGATGCCACGTGGGGCGAAAACAAGCCGGTGGAGAAAGTGTAATGCTTTGGGCAATGTTCTGCTGGGAACCCCTGGGTCCAGTCATTCACGTGCAAGGAATATGACATTTACCACCTACCTAAACATCATTGCAGACCAGGTACATCCTTTCATGGCAAAGGTATGTCCCTGTAGTAGTGACTTCTTTCAGCAGGATATTGCGCCATGCCATACTGCCCGGATTGTTCGAGAATGGTTCGCGGAACATGAGGAAGACTTTCAGGTATTGCTCTGGCCTCCAAATTCCCCAGACATCAATCCAATCGAGCATCTGTGGTTTGTATTAGAACAGCATGTCCGATCTCCGGCGGCCCAATCACGTAACTTACAAGAGTTAAAGGATCTGCTGGTAACGTGATAGTATCAGCTATCACAAGACACATTTAGAAATCTTGAGGGCGTCCATGCCACGCAGGGTAAGAATTGTTTTGGCGGCACGTGGAGGATCATCATCACATTAAGCAGATGGTCATAATGTATTGGCTCTTCGGTGTATATCTGTTTCCTACATTGCTTTGTCTTCACTGAAGAGTATTTATTTGTTGCAAAAGCATTAAAATATATTACAGTAACGTTAAAAATGAACGAATGGAACGTCACTGAAAAACACAGCTTCTCAAGAATAAGATAATAATTAAGTTTTTATGAATTGTATTCTAAAACTGATCTATATCTCGAATGGCTTGCTCTTGCAGATTGTGGTTGAATTGGAGGGAGATCCATGGTTAGGGGCATTCGTTTGGGTGACAGGGCCGTTGAGATCCCTCACCTCGGTGAGTTCGTTCCTCCTCTACCCACTGACGCCATATTCTCATCACTGTGGCAGCATACCGTCCAACACGAGCACCGATGTCTTGGTAAGATATTCCGCCTTCCCGTAATCCCACAATTCTCCCTCGATCAAAGTCGGAAACCTGGTCGCATGGATGCCGTGTTCTTCGACGGGGTCTACTTGATCCTTTAGTGCGCAAAAACTGCAGACAAACCCAATTCCACTGCTCTTTGTAATCTACTCTTATACCACTTCGAGGGTGCGTTACTGTCATGCATGATGTTGCGTATGTGCTGCGCTTTGATTCATTTACATGTTCTCCCATGGGCTACCCATCTTGCATATTTCGGGACAATCTGATGAGTCCTTCCTGGTGTTGCACTTTTAATGGCCATGCAGTGTGTATTGGGAATCAAGTATCTATCCACCTCCCCTTTAATATTTTTCTAAATCAGGGCATGTTGCCTACTAACGACCAAATAAATGTATTAATTGACTATTATTATTTATACTTATTCTTTATTATTTATTTATTATATTTTATTAATATTTATAGAAAATGTAAGTCGGTTTTTTATTCTTAAGGGGGGGAAATTGCATTTAAGCTATCACTATATTTCGTAATTTCGGACGCATCCAGAATGGTCCATCCAATCACAATGAAATCAGTTTGGAAGATTGTCTGTTCTCAGTTAGATCGTATAATCATATTCGATGTACCGGGTAATAATTTTACTCCTAACCACTCCATCATAAAGATATGCCAATTTTGCATGAGTAAGAATAAAATCTATAAGTAAACCACCCTTAGGTGGGCCCCTAAGGGCAAACGTAAGAAAAGCTAAAAATAGCAGTAAAATTGTATAAGAAACCTAAAACGGGTAGGTCTCCTCAGAGAACGCTACCGTTTTAGGCCTCTTGTACTTGTTCAAAACAGTATGATCGTAAAGAATCAGAGAAGAAATAATCTCATTGGGATTATTGCTTACAGCCTCTAAAGAACTTTTTGAGGTGCGTTTTATTTGTGTGAATATATATATGGTCGATGCCCGAGTCTTTATGGAGTTGTCTGTTAGTGACAAACCAGGGGGAATCGACCGCAGTTCTCAACATCTTGTCCTGTAAAACTTGAAATGTGCGGATATTGGTGGGTCTAGTATTGACTTATATGAGTGAAGCATAGTAAATCACCGGTGGGAGTTATGTTACATGTCATAATTTCGCATATAACTCTAATGGTTGTTTGGCTGTTTAAAACATTTCCCAGTTGCACATATGTCAGTAATTAAGGTTGGTACAAGGAAATTTAAACGATCTGCAAAGAAAGTTTAAAAATCGAAAAATAGTTAAAATAATAATTTTTTCGATTATTCAGTTAATTTCGTCTTACCTGATTCTACTTCTTTTTCTATCGCTTTGTCGTAAAAGATATTTTTCAATTTTAGCTTTTTTGAACTAATGAATTAATTTAATTTATGTGTCTTCTGGTTTTTGAATTCTCTTCTTTGTAGTTATGGATTAGATAATGAAAGGCTAACTGGATACAGAAAATGAGCTCAGTATTCAGATATAATGTCTGAATTCATAATGAAACTATTATCAGTTCCATAATATTTTGGAAGGCGACAGGAATGGCTCAGTCGTCAGCACGCCAGGTTCGTAATCTTCAGTACTTTGAATGCTGATGACGGGAGTAATGTGTCACAACACACAGTACATCGAACCCCGCTGAAAATGCGGCTGTGTAGCCACAGGCCGCTCCGACTTCCCATACTAACCTCGGCTCACCATCGAAAGCGACTTAATGCTCACGCAAGAATCAAAATTGGACCTTGAATGATTGGAAGAAGGTCATCTGGTCCGATGAATCTCGTTTCCTGTTAGACCATGTGGACGGCCGGGTACGTGTAACACATTGTATATTACAATAATTGTAATGAGCCTTTGCTCATCGGAAGCATCGATGAGCTATGGCCGGTCCACACCTTGTCGGCAGTTCATGGGTTTTCCCTCCTCGGACCACTTTTTTTAGGTACTAATATTTGAAGTGAGTAAAATTTGAAGATAGTAACATTTCCGAGACAGCAAGGTCAGAGCATTTCTGAGACGGCAAGGTTTGTAGGGTTCTCATAGCTGATGATGAGAATTTGGATTTTGTCAAACTAACTTGTCCGATGCCTTTCCCATCTGAAAAACACGAATAACGCCGATTAACAGAGCTCAGTATCAGGTGTTATTATACCGTTTCATGAACTTCACACGGCGCCATCGTTTGCCTGAAGTTGCTTTGATTGGCGTAAAGATGCGCTGATTATAACGTTTTGGCTCTTCGGTGTATGAGTTTTGAGACAGTGCTTCCTTCCTAACCCTACAATTACCATTATTTCATATGTGAAAACCACGTTTGATTTACGTCGACATTTGTAAGAGCGAAATCGATATCCCATGGAAATCGATAGTCATGTGTGAAATGAATTTGAATTACGTGTAAGAAATTTTTTGGCTTTAAAATATGTACATCCCTCTATAGAGCAGATTTGGACTCATCTGCAAACAACAAACATCGAGTGCTCCTGAACCCATAACATGCTATTTACATTAATCGAATGGCGTGAATAAGTGGAACACATTCCAGAATCAGTAGAGCGAGTTTTAAAAATATTATTTCCTGTTTTCAAATAGCGAAGAAAAGTACGGAAGGAATATTAAGCTCCTGGAGAATCATATTTTTGTCTTTTTTTTGTGTTGTAAAACCAAAAATTATCTTAAGATTGATGATTTTTTTTGTCATTAACACAGTTCTAAACGAAAGAGCATTTTTTGCATCCGGTCTGCTGTCTCTTCGCTTGTTTAAATCAGTTTTCACTGAAATGAGAAAATCGTATGCGTAAGCTTTTTTTAATACTTAGTAGTTCAGAAGCCTGCCAATAGAAGTTGCTGTCTGGTGGAAAAAGCAGGATCGTGAATCAGAGGGTTATTGGAATCACATATGGTCGATTGGCCGTTTAGGAGTCAAGAGGCTGTCAGTGTTTCGAAGATGTTTATGCGAATGATAACTTTCTTGTGCTTAATTTAGCCGTTATTTCTGTGGTAATGTGTATATTCTTTCTGTACCAGGTTAGACCTTTGTCATCTAATGCATAAGTCCGAAGAAGTAAATCAAAAACCAAAAGGGCATACCTGGCCTAGTGGTAGCGTAACAGACTACTATTTCAGTGGGCATGTCCTGTGTAAGTGTTTGTATTGTGTACGAAACACCAACAGAAGCCAAAAAGCCAACCAGTTATATCCGTCTTTTTTAATTAAAAAAAGAAATATCATTTGGTATGCAGTAACTGAAAAATTTAAAAGTAAAAGCTGAATCAAGAATGCGAAAATTGACTGAACAAACAGAAATTTACTCCTTTTGTCTGTTTTATTCTTTTTAAACTTTATTTCCATGTCGTTAAAAATTTCCTATACGTACCAATATTGGGAATATAGTGTACACAATAGAAAAAGTCTCTAAATAATAAAATCACCAGCATAATTATACGCAAACTTAATTCAAGTTTTATTGCTTCTGTTTAATCACTAACATTGTTTAAAGAGATTCTTAAACTCTATCGTGAATGGATGAACCGTTCCGGACTCATCCCAAAACACCAAATGGTGATACGTAGTAAAACCTTAAATACTATTTCTCTCCTTTAACACAGAAAACGTTTTTAGCTATAAAAAGGTTGTTGGTGTTAAGTTGCTAGTGGGCTTTCTTCATAATCTGATGTTGATATATGCGATTCCCACTGTGCCTATTTGAGATTAACTTTGCTAACAACCGCTCTGCCCTCGGTTCGAAAGGAGATACCGATTGTTTGCAAAGGCACCATCGTGTACAGGAAATCCATAACCTATGAATGTTAAAAACACCCACGATAGTCTTGAGGGGAGGCTATAATATGTCACTTAACTCCCTGTCCAGTTAGCCACTTTCTCAATCCAGGTTCTGAGCCATTGGGATCCTCCTTCGTTGATCATTTAGCGCGATGTGGGTATGAAAATATACTTAACGATAAACCAACCCAGTTCAGCCCACATATAATAGGAAATTAAGCGTTTTGAAATGTAACATAAAGTTATGAATTTCATATATACAGGATGTTTCAAAACTCTCCGTACAAATTTCAATGGAAGATAGGGAACATCAACAAACATTTCTCGTCTGAATGTATGTCCGCTGACGTAATCCGTCGGTGTTAAAGGGCGCTGACAGAAATATCGGTGGAGCTGGTACATAAATGAATGGAAACAAGGGTGAACAGCATGTTTATTTAAAGGAGGTGCTCAAAGTTGCGACCGGCAACAACATTGCATGCATGACAGCATCGAAGCATTGATTGCCGTACATGCTGAAAGATTCCCGGAATTTCGCGAAAGGTTGCAGCGGCGACAGCGATTCTTGCGACGAGGTCTTCTTCTGAATCAATGGGAGATATGAGGTTCTTCATTTGGCCCCAGAGGAAGAAATCTATGCATGTTAAATCGAGGGATATTGGTGACCAATCAACGGGTCCACCACGGACTATCCATCGGCCCTCAATAGTGGCGTTCAAATAATCCCGCCCATCATTGCTGACTCCCTGTCAAGTGTGCTGGTGCCCCGTCATGTCGAAACCACATTGATCTGCGGAATAGCCAAGGGAACATCTTCCAGCTCTCCCGGCAACGTTTCTTCAAGAAATGCCCGATAAATCTGCCCGTTGAGTTGGGGAGGCAGCACGTATGGCACAATCAAAATGTCATGAACGATACCCACCCAAACACTGATGGCGAACCGTTGTTGATGACATGTGCCATTGTGGCATGTGGATTTTCGTGTGCCAAAACGTGAGAATTGTGCATATTAAATATACCCTCATGTGTGAAAGAGGCCTCAGCTGAGAAGAGCACATGAGCTGGAAAATAAGGCTGCACAAACCAGCGCACGAATTCGTCACGAAGAGGATAATCCTGAGGTTGCAATGTCTGGACTCTCTGACGATGAAACGGATGTAACTGCTGCTCATGCAACACTCTCCACACGAGGGCGTGGTTCAAACCGCGGCTACGTGCAACAGCTTCCGTGCTTGTGCCTGGATTGTCTCCAATCCACTGTAGGACCTCTTCTTTCCTGTCAGGAGTGCACATGGTTCTCCCCTGACCAGTTTCACGCATGTTTGCATGGAATGTTCCAGTTTCTCGCAGTTGCCGGTGCAAACAAGCAAATGTTTGGTGGTTTGGCACACGTATGTTTGGGAAGCGCTGTCGGTACAACCTCACAACAGCTCTTCCATTTCCATTGGCAGCACCATATGCCAGATGCATGTCAGTCATCTCATCAGTCGTAAAACACTCCAGGTTACACGTAATGTGTCTGATTTACGAATGCCGACGGCAAAAAAGGTCCTTCTCTGTTCCCACTTCGTCCCTCTAGCCAATTGCAATGCCGCCAAACAGCGCCCTCTAGTACTGAAGGGTTACATCAGTGAACATATATTCATAGACGAAAAAGATTTGTCTTGGTGTTCCCTGTTTCCCATTGAAATCTGTGCAGAAAGTTTTGAACATCCTGTATTTTATATTAATGAAACTTGTTTATTAATATTTTGGGTTGCAAAATATTAAAAAGTAGTTACAATATCCAAATTATATAATTGAAAATACCTTATTTGAAAATTGTGAATATTGCAAGTATTACTTCAAATTAATATTACAATTTTAATTTTCGTGATAATAGTATTATTAGAACCTTTGGAATATGATATAATACGAAAAAATAAATCAAACATCTTATTTGCATCCAGATATATTAATTTGGAAAAATATAGAAGAAGAAATGGTCCTAGAAAGTACACTCTCGTTTGTACGGGTCTTTTCATACAAGGACATGCCGCACTAAGACCGAAGCCACTACTGACCACTGTCTCAGTGAGCGCTAACATCACAAAAACAAGAATTCTATATTAGCACTCGACCCTGAATCCCGTAGTTGCAGTGTCACTGCACACCAATGCGATACCAGTGAACCATCGAGGAGGCAAATATAAATATGTTTTATGATATTTCTCATACTCTATTTCAGCAATTGTGTGTGAATTCGAAATATTGTTTCCGAAGTCATCTTCACTATTTATAAACGAATATCAAACGCATTACAGATAATGCCAATGTAACTTTAGAAAAAATAGAATGCCTTTCATTTTAAAGCGAAAACGTGGAAAAAAAATTGTATAAAATATCGCTCTACCAGTTTGCAATATAGCTGGTAAGGATGGGTCTATAAACGTGTTGAATACTTTCAAAAATTGTAGCCACAGTTCCATAATATTATTTGAGAAAGTTCATGTAAAGTACTATTTTTTTTAGAATAATAACTACCGTAATACATGTATTTCTTTATTGTCTCAAAAAGTGAAAAAATTGTTTAGGTAGAAATTATATTCTGTTTAACAAGGAACTTCCTTCCAGGGAACTGAGAAGCAGTGTTTGAATTTTGCACCTAGTGGAATTGTTGTAGATTTTTCTGAGGAGAGATTTCATTGAGATTTCATCGACAGTAATCTTCTTATCTCCTCTTTTAGACAATGTCGTAGTAATTGATAGAGAAGAGAATGCAGAATTACCTGAGAAATATTTTCTGCAGATTTTCATCTCTCAGAGAGGAAAGAAGGTTTTGTTAGCTTTGTGAAAGCTTTTCATTTAAACAGAATCCCAAATCAATTGTTTTCAGCTTATTATTTCATGAGTTCACATTGATCAAATCAATCCTAAATCGAGTTGTTTCAAAACTGTAATTAATTTTTTGTTATCTAAAACATTTTCTGAGAAACACATGTATTCAAATTGAAATCGTAATAGGGTATTGTCATATAGACAATTTAACAGTAGCTAAAATGTTGTTAAATATTTCATTTTATCCTTGTTTTTATCGTTATAGAGCAGTTTTGACATTTCTGAATGGGAATATTAAATCTTCTAAAATCAACATTTTTAGGCCTGCTCTTGGCTTTAATCTTCGCCTAACATCTTTTTGCCATTTTTGTAGCGATTTGTCAAAAACAGATCTTCTGTAAAAATATGGTTAAAAGAAAATAGCAAAACCTAGTTGTCCTTCAGCCGTCCCGTGACCTAGTGGTTAGTACGCTTAGCTCTGATATAAAGGACCTGGGTTCGAGCCCCGGGTAAGGCTTGGATGTTTGTGTTGTTCTTCTGCACAGGTCCCACCATCCTCACAGACCTTGTACTATGGCATATAAACTGACAGGCTCCTATCAGATCTATGTGGCAAGCAGTCCGCTTGAGGGATGTTTATTGTTTATTACAGGTCGTTTAAATGAAAATTCGACATACCCTACATCTGTGTAACGGATTGAGCGATCTTTGCGTCCTCACTCAAAGAAATGGATATAGATATAAAGAACTCATTAACACTAGAAATAGTCATTAAGTAATCGGCTTGAATTTTATCGACTTTGCGTGGATTCCAGACAAACACACGTGGAAATATCCAAAGTTAACTCTGTGCGGTACGCTGACGTTTTAACTTGACTCCTTTTCATTGACCTTTTTGGGGGGTGGCTCAGTCGGTAGCGCGCCAGGCTCGCAATCTCTAGTTCCCAGGTTCGAGTCCCAGCTTGGTCAGCGTTGAGATTTATCTCCGCAAAATTCCCCGCCCTGCGCACGGTCAGTAGGGGACACCGATCTGCTTGGAAAGGCCGCCGTCCGTCGGATGGGACGTTAAGCCGTGGCCCCTTGTGCGGGAGAGCCATACCCTGTGCACGTTAAAGAACACGCTGGATGGCCTTGACGGGAGGCTACCATCTGTCTCTCAACAGCTGTTCCAGTGGGTCCCCTCCCCCAACCTTCCCTGAGCCTTCGGGGTCCATGTGACCTAGCCATTTAGCCCATGGTGTGCAAAAAAGTGCCGCTCAGAGATAAAACAACCCAACCCTAAAATTGACCTTTTGGACCCTGCTGACGCCATCAATTCGCAACGGTATTACGGTACTTTACGCCATTTAAAATAACTAAGAATTCTTGGTATAAGAAGGAATATGCTGCTTTAATTTAAAAGTCTTCTGTATAATCGTAAACGAATAATTAAGATTAAAAATACTTCAAGTAACGAATTTGAAGTGAAATGTGGAGTCCATATGGTTGTATCTCGTGCCCTTTTTTTGGATCTAGATTCCAGATCTAATTCTCTTTTAATGATTATTGCAATTGAAATTTTGATAGCTAATAAACTGCTTAGCAAATGAATCTGCTCTTGTTTATACGGGAATAATGGGTAATTGCTAAAATTTTTGAAGTTGATTTAGTTTTAGAACTAGTATAGTAGAAACAAATTGTTTCTAAACGTCATAAAAACTAATAAACTACTCTAAATAAAGCATGAATAGACTTTCACAAACCATTAGTAACGAGACAAGACTGGATCTTGGAAAAAAGAGGATAGGGAGGAAAGTGAAGCAATCGAGCCGGAAAAAAACAACGGTAGAGTGGAAGCAGATTTTCGATTCCAGAATAACATTTTACCCTGTGTTTTATAGATCTTTAAAAAGGTCTTTAAAACTGTGTCAAATATGCCAAGTTTAATAATTATTACCTTCATTACCCTGACCAGGATTTTCAAAGGGAGAATGGCACCCTATCTCCCCTAGATCAGGCTCTGTAAAGATAAGAGGTTAAAGAGAGAAATTTCCGTGAAATGTGAAAGTGTGAAAGAAAGAAAGAATGAAAACTGGTTTCTCATGACCTCAATGCGGAATTGAGAATATTGAGAGATCATACCGTTTTTGAAGCTCTCATAAAGTGTCTAAATTTCTACGAGTTTATTGGATCATTTCTAAGCTCCTTGAGGGATTGAGGTTGTGGAGGAGGTTGTCGCGGCCCTAGAACACCCCTTGTAGGCTTCGGCCAGTTTTAAATTCTCTCGTGCCTGCTAAGAATGACAAAAGATGCTAAACACATTCCCACAAAAATAAAAAAAATGAAATACAGTAATAAATTTTAATTTTTTGGATAAGTTTCAAGCGATATAAATTTAACACTTATTTCGCTTACCTACAGAAGGTAATAATACTTTTGAAATGTAATTGATTTAAAAAAGTAGGAAAAAATGAAACTTTTCTTATACAATAATGTATAACAAAATTAATAAAGACATTTTTTTTACAACCATTCGAACATTGTTGTCCTGCTGCAGAAAATTTTGAAAATACTGTTCAATCAGGTGGTTACACTCTTGTTTTGTACATTGAAAACAGTTGGATAATATAACTTTATTGCATTGGAATTATATCTCGTATAGGGATCATAAAGATGCTACATCTCTACGACCTCTATACGAGATCCTATTTATAAGCCATTAAATAATCTGCCTATACTTCGGCAGTTTTAGTGCTCCCTAAACACATATAGAGGTGGACATGTTCCGAAACCATCGCACAACCACGCCACAGGTGTCACCTTCAATGATGTTAGATGGGTTGGTTGTTTTACCTCTAAGCGGCACTTTTTTTGCGCACAATCGGCTAAATGGCCATGTCACATGGACCCCGAAGGCTCAGAGAAGATTGGGGAAGGAATCCACTTGAACATCTGTTGGGAGACAGATGGTAGCTTCCGGTCAAGGCCATTCAGCGTGTTCTTTAACGTGCACACGGTATGGTTCTCTCGCACACTGAGCCACGGCTTAACGTCCCATCCGACGGCGAGGGCCTTTCAAAGCCCATCGGTGTTCCCTACTGACCACGGGATGGGTGGGGAGTTTTGCGGAGATAAATCTCAACGCTGACCCAGCTCGGACTCTAACCTGGGAACTACAGATTACGAGCCTGGAGCGCTACCGACTGAGCCACCCCGGCCCCCTCCCACTCAAAATAGACAAAAATAAAATATTTCACATTTAGAATCAAGGAGCATGTCAGTCTATTAGTAACTTAGGTATGAAATTTAGCAACATTGGAAATTTTCTGAATGTGCAGCGTAATCTTTTCATATATATACAGTCGTATCAGTGTAATATGACCACCAGCCATAATGTATGTATGGTAATTGGTCATATTATTCTGATACGACTGTGTACATTATCTGAGAGTACTTTCAGAATCAGACATATTTAGAACAATATTATGCCATGTGTTTTTGAAAGTTGCTGGAATTTTTTCAGTTGTCATTTTAAAACTTAACATATTAAACAATTTTGGTGCAAGGTATAGAGACCTTGTGTTGATCTCCACTTTATGTTTCAAAATATTTCTTATTTGGTCCATTTCGCAAGGACTTTTCAGATTGTAAAGCCATCCGTCTGTAAAACGTGGTCCAAGGGAGGATGAGTAAGGAGACGACATGATTGGTTCTGAATGCTTTTCACAAGGAAAAAAAATTAATTCCCAAGTTAAATGTGATTTAAAAAAGAATGAAAAATTCATTTATTCCTAAATTAATTTACAAGAAAAAAATTTATTCGTAAATTAATTTATAAGAAAAAAAAATCATTTATAAAATAATATATTCGTATGTTAATTTATAAAAAATAAAAAGGAAGATTCATTTATAAAAATAATATATTCCTAATTTGCAAGAAATAAAAATATAATTTATGCATAAGTTAATAAGGAATAAAAATATATACAGTATAAAATTATACACAAATATAAGAAATAAAAATGAATGTAATAATATAAAAATAAAAATATAAAAAATAAAAATAATAATAAAAAAGAAATACAACCTTCATGTCACGTGACACGAAGGTTACCAGATCACTAATTTCTAAAAAAAATTGTTCCCATATATTTTTTCTGAATTCTGTAACCAACCATAGAGTTCTGATATTTTTTGAGCGACTGTACAAGAAATAAAAATATAATTCCCAAGTTAAATGTGATTTACAAGGAATAAAAAATTCATTTATAATTTATTCCCAAGTGAAATGTAGTTTTCTTGGAATAAAAAAAAATTCATTGATAAATGTAAAAAAATGTAGGTGAATTTACAAGAAATAATGATCAGTTCTTTCTTCATCTTCCTTTAAGTACCTTAGGCATATATTACCCTTGGAGTAATGGATAACCGCGCTGATAAACGTTATGGAACTGGGTTTGAGACAGGCTGCGGTTTTTTTTTAAACTATAATACGTGTGTTAAACACTAGATGGCGCTGCAGTTAGGCGGACTTACAATATTTCCGTAGTTTTTGGTTTGGGTGATGTCGTCAAAATCCAAGATGGCGGACTTGGGACTTTGAATTATTTGAGACGTTTAGAGTTGTTTACTTCAAAGGGGGTTTGGGTGGGTCAACCAGGGGGTCTTAGAGGAGGGCCTGTGACGTCAGAATTAAAAATAGCGGACGAGCGGCAAAATCGCGGAGTTTGTGGTGATGACGTCAGAAAACAAAATGGCGGACGAACAGCAAAATAGCGGGACTTTTTGAAAAGAGAGCGTGGCACTTCCGCTTCTCATTTCCGCTCACCATACCGGCTGTATCGCTATTTTCGCTGCAATGTGGTTACTATTCCCACATTTATTTTATTAAAAACCCATTAAAAACTCTTAAAATCTTCTGCATAGATAAAATCCAGTTAATGGAATATTACAAATAAATATTATGAACAAAATAGAGGTCGCAAGCTAACAATGCTAAATTCTTTCTTCATAATTTTTAAAATTAAGAAATTTATCATACACTATACAATTACGCATTTATACATCTATATGCATTTAAAAATTCTTAAAACTGGTACGTTTATATTTACTTTTGTTGGAATAAAACGTCCATTATAATACAAAGAAAAAAAGCATCAAACCGAGCAATAAGGTATCGAAGAAAAAAAATTAACGATCTCGGCGGACGGCATCTCTCGCGTAAATCGGGGGTTACCTTTATGTTAATAATGACTCCATTGATAGCTGAATTGCTAGAAACTACCTTCTATTTTTTTGAATGAAAACTTCTCCGAGCATTTTCGAAGGGAAGGGGGTGGCTCAATCGGTAGCGCGCTGTGCTCGTAAACTGTAGTTCCCAGTTTCGAGTCCCAGCTGGGTCACCATTGAGAATTATGTCTGCAAAATTCCCCGCCCTGCCCACGGTCACCGATAGGCTTGGAAAGACCGCCATCCGCCGGATGGGACGTTAAGCTGTGGCCCGTTTGCGGGAGAGCCATACCCTGTGCACGATAAAGAACACGCTGGATGGCCTTGACGGGAAGCTGCCATTTGTCTCCTAACAGCTGTTCCAGTGGGTTCCCTCCCCCAACCTTCTCTGAGCCTTTGGGGTTCTTGTGACTTGGCCATTTAGCCCATTGTGTGAAAAAAAGTGCCGCTCAGAGGTAAAACACCCCGAACATTTTCGCAGCATGCATTCCATCCTCACTCTCGCTGGTGTTCTGATACAAGCTCGTGGGCGCCCGGTATTTAGCCATGGCTCGGTTGGGTGTGACGTGTCCATTCACTGCCGAACTTTGATAATTTGCATATCTCCGATGGCCGATTGTCTCCTGCTATTTACATATCTCTTCTTCCATTCCTTCTTGGTCTTGCGATTTCCACTTTCAGCAGTGTAACTCTCTCTCCCAACAAAACATCTCTGCGTGAATTCTTAAATGATGTCGAAATTCTGCAGCATATTTCTGTGTCATTATGAAAATGATGAAGATATCACTTCATATTGGCAGCTAACATCGAAACTAAACGAATTAACCAACCTACCAAAATAATAATACCGAACAAATATAACAGAAACCGCAATTTAACAAATGCTAAAGTATAATTCATTGATTTGGACAGTTTTGAAAGAACTTATCGCTGGATATTACCGTTACGGGCAATACCGTCAAAATCGCGTAAATTTGCAAGTTTGTAACTTATTTTTTATGCTAAGAAAGTGTGGTATGTTTAAAGCCTTATGCTATCAGGTGTAGAGAGCATCTATCTCACACAGTGAAATTAGAAAAAATGCCTGCTGTGCGATATAAAACAGTGTATCATTCATAGGGCTGTGATAGGTCAGATATTTCACAGAATTTAAATCGTTGTCGTTTTACAAGATTTATAAAAAGAATAATATAAAGAAGGGAAAATGAAGATTTTTCGTGTAGTTTAATAATTATCTTTTCAATAATTTAGTTATATTAATCATGTTTTTTGCATGGGATAAATCTTTATTTCATTAGATTGATATTTTTGTTAAAATGAAGCATTTTTAAATAGATGTGTATAGCAAATTTCCCTAGTTTGGGAAACAAATCCTTATGCTGAATATCTCCGCAAAACTCCCCGCCATGCCAATGGTCAGTAGTGGACACCGAGGGACTTGGAAAGGCCACCATCCGTCGGATGGGACGTTATGCCGTGGCCCCATGTGCAGTAGAGCCATACCTTGTGCTCGTTAAAGAACACACTGAATGGCCTTGAGGGGAGGCTACCCTCTGTCTCCCAAGAGCTGTTTCAGTGGGTCCCCTTTCGCAAACTTCTCTGAGCCATCAGGGTCCTTGTAACCTGACCATTTAGCCCATGGTGTGCATAAAGTGCCGGTTAGAGGTAAAACAACCCAACAACCGAAATGAAACACGCTCGAACATGAAGGAAAAAATGTGGGCGATGTTTATTATTAATATATCAAGTGAAAGTTCAGGAAGGTAGGTGGTGTTCTAGGGACAAAAAAAAAACTTCTATATTCTTATCTTCCTATATGCGCCTTCAAAAGTAGAAAATAAACCTAAAGCATATCGGTGGCATAGTCACTGAATTTCTATTCACTTCAGAGGAAAATAAGGAGCAGATTTCCCTACTCAACAAAATTGTTGACGTCCTATCTTCCTTTGAAGAAAATCGAATTCAATGACTGATTGCACCATTTCTCTACGTTTTTAATTTAATTATATTTCGGCTATTTACTGTTCTTTAATCTTTACATAGACAGTTAAAATTTCCCTGTATGTACAATAGGTAGTTATGCATATATAAACAGTTGATCATTTTCCAAACAAATCGGATGTTAAATACCATGATGTGATAGAACTGAGAATCGAGTTTATCCGACACTTTTCTTCATCCAACTTTCTTTACCAGTGATGTGAGTTGAATTTATGTTCTATCATCAATAACTGACTACACCACTTTCATGTGGGCTCAAGGACTATGGGCAAATAAAAGCTACCAGTATAATTTTATTTAAAATTATTACAAATTGAATTACTTCCGTTTAATCAACGTGTTCTTTGACTACGAGAGCAGAGTTATCGTGTTACGGATGTGCTTTTCTAGCTGCATCCAAAATTTAAAATGTAAAAGCATAATATACTTCTAAAAATAATGGAGCATATTTTTAGGGTCTGTAAAGCCCATATCATTTGTATCGTGGTTTTAAAATGTTTCATATTCTCATTAAGATGCATAAAAATACTCTGCAATGTTTAAAATAAAGATGAAATATTCTACAAAATTTCTAATTTATTGTTATGTTCTATCACCTTGCGATAAACACAGGTGTACGGTTATTGAACTAATTTCAATTTCTCTAGGGTGTTAAACATAATGGCTCTTGCAATAGTTCTGTGGAAAGAAGCCACTTAAGGTTAAATTATTTTTCTTTGTCAATACACTATAAAACAAGTTATAATTTTCACTGTAATATGATAGCAATTACAGTGGAGGTCAAATGGCCTGACTACATGGTTTTTTGCTTGTTTCTTTTGTTAGTGACTTTCTAGGTAAGAAATCATAACTCTTAACTTCATTCATATGCAAACTACCGAGATTTTGGTGCCCTGTAGTTCCCGATGTACTCGAAAGAACGGGCCCAAATTTCGTACGAGGGCTTCCTCTGTAGGACCCCGTTTCGGTTTTAAAAAAAAAATCCAGGTTCTTCCAGCAATGGGAAGCATTACTACAATAATACGTTTGGGAATATGGGGATCTAACAACGGCAGCAGATTTAAACGTTTTTATGACTCTTGCATTCACAGTTAAGGAACAGTAAATGATACCAATAGATTTCGTAGCATTACTGTTTCCCGTAGGAATAGAAGGGTAAATACATTTGCTTGTAGAAAACCTCCCTTTTGGAATTTCGAATTGAAATTCGGCAATGCAACTCATACGATTTTGGAACTCTACCACCATTCCCGATTTATGACTGACGCAGACACACGGACAACTTTTATTATTATAGATTACAAGAGGAGTGGTTTAACATCTTAAAGAAAATATTAAGCGTTTTAAAATCAGAATATTATAGGTGAGTCCTTTACTTTAATGACACCTTGACATCTTTTTGGCACCTTTTTTACCTATCTACCTTTTGCTTTTCGCTCATTGTTTACACGTTTGTTAGTTGGTTAGTTCTTTGTTACTTTGTATATTTGTCAAGAAAATTGTCCATTCTATAAAACAAGTTGTGTGTCAAATAAAAAGTTCGTTATGTGGGGAGCGTTACAGTACATAATATAAAAATGCCGTCCCGTTGTTACTTCCATCTAATAAAAAGAGTGAAATTTGAAAATAGTTTTTCCAAATATATCTTCCGCATACGAGGACCCACAGTTATAGATTAGGCAAATGAAAGCTTATCGTGTGAGCATCGTCTTAATCTACTGTGTGCACAATGTTTCCTAAACTGTTCACTTTCTTCTGAAGTGAAGAAATGCAATATTCAATGCGGGTGTATCTTTGCTTTGCTTTAGTAATAGCAGATGAAGCAATTCTTTTCATATTGGAAGTTTCATCTCAAGCAAGATGGTAAACCTTTTCATATAGATTAGGGATTCTCAACGTGGGGTACGCGATAGAACTTTTTGGAGTACGCCGTGAGACCTCAAAGGTCGCTAGATTTAGTAACAAAGCCAGTGTTTTATTTTATTCCCATTTTTATACTATAACTATAGTTTATCTATCTATACAAGGGGTACGCCAGTTACATACACATTTCCAGGATGTACGCGAAGCATAAAACTTTGAGAACCACTGATATAGATCATAAACATCATCATTTAGCGAAATTTGGGGGTGAACTGAATAGTACTGAAATGACGGAAAGGGTTCCAATGTTATTTGAATGGAAAACTACATTCAGAGCTATCTATCTGTATAAATAGCGCTTCACGGAAAAATGTGCTGAAAATAAGCTTAAAATGTACCTCAAAAATCTTTAAATTCGATATCCAACAATATTCATTTAATATCTGATGAATTTCACATTCTAAAGCATTTAACTGCATCCTCGGTGTTCATAATAATTTTGGTCAAAACTGGCAAAAAAAGGCAATAATTGTTATATCAAACCATTTACTGAAATGAATGTAATTTTAGAAGCTAGTTTAATGATACTTTTAGTTCTTATTAATTTCGAAGAAAAATGTTTATTAGGGTCTATAACAGAAACATCTTCTGTAAAATGACCCCGACGTAAATAGCTCTTGAAATATTAACGAATATTACTGAAACACGAGATTTAGAGAAATTTAAGTGAAATATTCAATTTACCTTCAGGAACGTTTTTGGTAAAAACCTTAATTTCAGTTTAAGAAATTTTGAATGTGGCTTTCCATTTCAAACTCAGGAAATGTACGAAACCTTTTGTTAATAGAATGTATATTTGTCAACAGAATATTGATCATACGTGATTAGAAATTATTCTAAAAGTGTAATAAAACGTGGTGTTATGTAGATAGTGGATTCCGATGTAAATAATAAATATTTATTTAGTAGCTCAAAGAATATAAACTACAAGAAATGAAAAATGCAACACTTGCAAGAAGTTATGCAAATGTGTCGAAATTTTGTGAGGCGGTAGAATACGGAAATGATTAGGTTTGCAGGACGATCGAAACGTTGGACAGGCGCGAGCTGACGTCAGAGGTGCGGAGCAGTCAAACACAGACAAGGCAACGAAAGCTCCCTGTATGAAAAAACTTTGTGAAAATCGTTTTAAACCGCTAAAGATGCCCTTACACAGACGACAACAGTTAACAGACTTTGAGCGTGGAAGAAACTTTTGAGCGTGGCCTTAGTGAGGCTGGTTTGTCGTTTAGAGACATTGTTGACCCAATCCCAGCACCATCGTACACATATGGCGCCATTAAGTTCAAGAAGGATTCAGCACATGCCAACATGGATCGTGTGACCACAGAGCGACAGGACCGCCATTTGGGTCGCATGGCATTGCGTAACAGATTCGCGACTATAACGCAACTGCAAAGGGACTGTTAACAGGCAACACATCGTATAACTACCAGGTATAAGGTAAACAACAGGCTTTTACAATTTTCCTTGCGAGCCTATCATCCGGCACTGCGTTGGCCCCTCACATCTGCCCACAAGTAAGTACGTCATCAGTGGTGTCGTCTCAGACAGAAAGAACAAGAGTGGACTACTGTGGTGTTTAATGACGAATCTGATTTATGTCTTGGTCAGTACGACGGTAGACAACGTGTTCGCCGTCATCCAGGGGAAAGGAAAGTCTTCCAGTGCGATATCTTCACTTAGCTCCAGCACCTGGTATCTTGGTGTGGGGTGCCGTTAGTGGACATCTCGGTCAGAACTAGTCATCATAAGGGGACCTCTAAACTGCCCAACATTTTTGCAGACAGTTGCTGTCCCATTTGTTCACCAGCACGGAACCTCTTACCAGCGAGATAACGCCCGTCTCCACACAGCCCCCATTAGTCTGCACTATCTACACGAGATCAGGTACTACCATGGTCAGCCTGCTCACCGGACATTTCACCTATTAAACACGTCTGGAATATGATGAACCGGTAGCTCCAACAACACCCAAGACGTGCGCCAAGCACTATCGCTGAAACACCCAAGTTAGTAACAGCTCTCTGCGATTCAATAAATTGGCATTAATCCTTTCAAGGTTACAATTTTTTTTCTTGTAGTGTATATAAAATATATTTGTCTTATCAAATTTTAAATGTGTTAATTAGCAAACACCATACACCTAGAGACATTTTTATCTTTGAATAATAATTAGGAGTTGTTTGAAGAATATGATTAACTATATTCATACTGTAATTTTACTTTTATTTGTGGTAGACCTATGCGCGAATGTCACTTTTGAGTTAAGAATACTAGAGCTCGTATACTCTAGTGCAGTGGTTCTTAACCTTTTATGCTTCACGTACTCCCTGGAAATGTGTATTTAACTGGCGTACCCCTTGTATAGATAAATAAACTATTGTTATAGTATAACAATAAAATAAAACATATATAATATATAACATATAAACTGACAGGCTCCTGTCAGTCCTCTGTGGCAAGCAGCTGCTTAAGGGGGTATTTATTATTTATATTATTTATATATGTAGCGACTTTTGAGCTCTCACGGCGTAACCGGAAATATTTTACAGCGTACCCCATGTTGAGAAGCTAGTGAACTCTAGTGAATTTGCATGAATACTTCAATTTCTAAACATTGCTATTATTATTATAGTTTTAAGTCTTCCGGAATTTCTCAATGTATCACACACATGAAGTGGAACAAATTTTGTTTATCGATTGTTTATTAGCTGTTATTTGTAGATGGAACAATTCACATTATCATTTCTCTTCTAGAAATCGGATTTAATTCATCTTCCAATTGGAGGCGTATTTCTATTCAGAGATTTCACGCTACTCACAATGAGAGTGATTTATTACATAATTCGAAAGTGAGAAAGAAACGAAATATCCTTCAAACAAAGGTTAAAGAGTAAAAATCCTACAAAATGAATGATCTTCGCTTTCTCTGATGAATTTTTGAAGGACAAGCAATTGTTGAAACGTTCCTTAACCATACAGCCCTACAAAAAATGTAATATTTGCTGGAAATCCGAAGATAACTCTAATTACCGATATCGGGATATTTATTTTATTGGCATAAACTGAACACAAACTATGACAAATCGACCGACCTAGACTGCTTTATTGGCCTATCGAATAAACATCATTCGAAGCAAGAATAATAGCCTTCAGAAACTTTCTTAACTAGAAATAGATTTTCCATAATGGAAGCAAAATTCCTGAAATTTCATGAAATTGTCATGAAAGAGTTTCTTGTTCAATCTTGATTTACTACTCTCTTAGCCCCCAAAAGCCAATGAAAAGTAAGATGCGATGCCTGAAAATATATCAATCCTCAACTCGTTAGGGAGCTTCTGTGGCAGGTGTTTTAGAAAGTGAATCAACGATGTAAAATATATAATGTTTATTCGAGTAAATACATACAATATTCTAAAACAAAAAACTTTTTTTCCAATTTCTCACTTCCATAAACTATACATAAAAATTTTAAGTTAAAACTAAGGACTTATTTCTTGCATAATACATGGAACTATTTGCTGGAAAAGGAAATTACCATCTGCGAGTTGTTTTTGATAGAACTCCTATGGGTGAGTCATCTTTCATTGTTTGAATGCTTTCTTTGATCTTCTGATTTTTCCGTCCTTTATGTGAAATATAATTTATAGGTGTTAATTTGCACATTAGGCACAATAGTTATTTTAAGTGTTCTTTCTTCTAATCCTCACAAATCAAATATGGAATGCTGTTACGTTTATCGCCTTTTCAATAATGTCAGAACCGATAAGTTTATTCCCTATTTTGTTAAGCATATTTAAAAAATAAATATCTGAATGCAATGTTGTTATTTTGGTGAATATTATTATACTAGAGAACAATCTTCAACCCCTATAGATTTCTAAATGTCACTCCGACCCCTATTTGAACTTGAATTCCACACTGGCATTTCTTAATATTTCCTAGGTTTACGACCTGAAAAGCCTGAAGCACCAATTTTTGTCTGTTTAGCACCAACATATCGAAATCTGACCTTTGACAACGGACCCCTCACAGCCAAAATTTCACAATGTTTCTGGGATTTATTTTCCGATTACTACCAGGCACCAATTTATAGCTCTTCAATACTAGTAGATTAGAATTTAATCTGTAACATTGAAGTACACTCTGAATCCAAAATTTAGTAAAGATTCTGAAATATAAACACCTAGACACGAATTTCCATGTCTCTGGCACACCAAAATAAAGGTTTGACCTCTATGTGACTTTTATTTCACCTTTACCAACATTTCAGAGGTCAAATTTGAGATTCTTCTCAAGATTTATGACCTAGATTATCACTATGTACAAATTTTCTATGTACATTTTTCCATTTCTGCGTCATATTCAGAAATAAACTGATCTCCCTTCCATTCAATCACTCAAGCGATTGAATGGATTCCCCCTCCCCCCTCAGTCAATCCCTCACATTCGTCTATATACAGGGGTCCCAAAATGAATATAACCAAAAAAAGAGGTCTCTATATCGTTTTATAAAATATAGGACTGTACTTGAAACTACTGATAGATTCTTATAGGCCTTCTGATACAATGACATGCCTTACCAAGAAAGAAGTCGTTGCCAACCACTGCCTCAGTTGGAACTGACAACACACAAACAAATAACCATGCCAGACCAGGGTTCGAACCAGGCCTAAACCTAATTTTCCTCATGGACCCTTTCTGAGTCTCCTTTACCTCTCTGGCCGGCCTCACAGCCGCTATTTGTTCGAGAAAATGCACTTCATCATCTAAAGTGTTTATTCATAACATAAATTTTTTATTATATATACATATTCCAATAATCGATAATTTATTTCTAAGTAACAAAAGAAATTCTTAAAGCATTTTATTTAGAATTCAGTAATTCTAAAATGAAAATAAAAATTAATTAATTCAAGAATTTTCATCTTATTCAGTGTGATTATTATGATTGGTGCAAACTGCAAATTTATTTCCTTATTTACTCTGATACTAAATTTTTTTATTTTAATTTAAAATTCATTTACTCTGTTTACTAAAAAATTAAAAAAATGAAGAAATTCCAGGGAACCTTTTTAAAAAATTTTAAATTATTTTTTAAAATAATAAGTATGATTTTCCATCTGATTTGTAATATTTTATCCTGATAACTAAATTTGAGGGCTACCCTCAGAAACTTACAATTATCCCCTTTGTTCCGTTTTTAGCATGTAATCCTGTAATATATGGCATGGACCCCTGAGGGGCACATGGCCCATGTTGAGAACCATTGCTCTACATGAGCTACCAATCTCTACAACTATGTTGAAAAATGCAAGATTCTAAGATTGATTATAGCTAATGATAGAAGACATGTTAAAGTGTATTAATTGAATCACATGAAACTTAGAATACTTTGGAATATTTTTTTATTTGGATTCTATCACACTTTTTTATATTATATCTTTTTCTATTTTGTTTATGTTTATTTGCATTTAATATTCATTTAATATATTTATTTCATTTATGTCTTTTCGAATTTCGAAAATTTCGAAAAGTTATTCAACTTTTCTTGATATATGCATTTTGGCCATTCTGCATAATCGATATATTGAAATATATTATTTTTTGCTTCAAAATCATAAAGTATAAATATTTATAAAAGATATTAAAATGCAACATTATAGCATTTATGCTTGCTACATCAGTTACCGAAAGTATTAAATCGTGATTTCTGGCTTTTATCGAAGTTAAACCTGAAATGCAAATATCATGTTATCCACCTCAATGTTTAACCGTTTCGATGGCGAGAGACTACATCTTGTGTTTCGAAGATGTTATAAGAATGATAACAATTTTATGTCATGTAAACCATTCTTTTTGTGGTATTGTATATATGCTTTCTGCATACGGTTAAGATTTCATCACCTAATGCTAAAGTTTGTAGAAGAGAACAAAAAAATTTTTTTTCAACAAGGTGGCAGAAAAGGATTAAAAGAATAGCTGAAACAGGGAAGCGATAGTTCACTGAACAAATTTATCGCTTTTTAAACTTTATTTGCAGAGCGTTAAGGTTTTCCATTGTACCATTATTGGTTATACATGTGTGCAACTGAAAAATGTGTAATACGTTTGAACTACCGGTTTATTTATGAACAAAATTAATACAAGTCTCATGTGTTCCGTTTAATCGTAGGCTTCGCTCAGCTGAATCTTAATTATTCGTGACTGGATGAACCTTCCTGGATGCATCCGAAAATATAAAATGTAGTGATATAGTATACAGCAAAGAAGGTCTAAGCAGAAGGCTAGCTTTGCACAAGCGTAAGTGGCGCCGTTCTGCGGAATTTTAGCGAAGCTGAACGTGGCAAATTCATGTGCAGGCACAAAAACAACTCTAAGGGGCGATCTGCGCATGCGCAGTGTAATCATTTTAGCTCACTGCAGCTATGGTTTGTCTTACTATTGGTATATACGTATATTGCAATTTAACCAGTGTTTCCAAATGTCTAACAGCCATGGCTGTTTGACAGCCGTAGCTGACCCTAAAGACCCTAATGACAGCCGTAGCTGACCCTAAAGTTATTCAATGAGTGTTTTATCCTGTTCAGGAGTACATTTTACGATACCTGGAAAAGCCGTTGTATGTTTATTTTGAGTAATTTTGCAGAATTTTTAAAATTAATATGTAAATTAATACATTTAATCATCTTGTGAATATATATAAGTCAATGTATGTTGCAGGTTTGTCTTCGCTGGAGCATATCGATGTACATTGGCTTCTGCATTTTGCTCTAACAGTGTAATTCTTTTTTATGGTTGATACGGGAAGTGCCTTCTGCCATCTGTTGAACACTTATACAAGTAAAAAACTCGATATGATATTTATGGAAAATATCTACAATTTTATAAAATATAATTATATAGATCATGTTATCGTGTATTTACACATAAATCTCAATCTATTATAATATACCAAATGCTGTAGGTTGTTCAAAATATAAAAATATTGTTCTTTAGCAGAGCTGCTACCAGTTTTACCAAACTGGATTTTATAAAAGAAAATGATTTCATTACTTCTTGATATTTTCTCTCTAAACGAAAAGAGATTGCGAGTGTACCTCATGAAGAAAATGAACATTTTTCAGAGTCAAAGTGTATGTAAAATTAGTCACGCGGTGTAAGCAATTGAAAACTTTGCTGGGCGGTGTAAAAATAATGCAGGGAACTCGCTCCTCTCTCTGACTAGGTGGCTTCATTGCGATGCATCGAATTTCCCATGTTTAGAGGGCGCTGCAATCGAAAAGATTACTTTACGTCTATGGAAGCTATCTCTCTTCTCCTTTAGACACTCCTTGTATACAGGGTGATTCAAAACTCTTGGCCCAAACTTTAAGGGTTGATAGAACACACCTAAACAAGAACTTTTCGTCATACAATGCACGGTCCGAACTCAAGCTGTGAAGCGCTAGGGGTCAGCAGTTACTGTATCAGGAAATGAAGAAACACAAGAATGACATAAGAGGTTTGAAACAATTGCATAAATTAAGGAACACAAAGTTCAGAATTTTATTGAACAAATTGCAGAAACTGCTGAAAAGAGCGACCGCCAACATTAATGCAGGCTTCACACCTTCGACGTAGTGATCGGCGTACATAGGCGAAAACACCAGGCATTTCTCGTACAGTGGCAGCGGCGATATATATCCTGTCAACCAGGTCCTCATTGGAATCGATGGGGTTATCGTAGATGAGGTTGTTCATATGGCCCCATAGGAAAAAGTCCAGACATGAGAGATCGGGCGACCGTGGTGGCCAAGCGATGGGACCACCCCAAACAATACATCGTCCTGGAAATGTTGCATTCAAGGCATTCCGCACATCCACACTGAAATGGGGTGGCGCCCCGTCATGTTCGAACCACATAAGTGTTTTAACGTTTGCTGGAACAGAGGTCAGTAATTCTGGCAAGACTTCTACGTTCTTCCTTTCAGTGGGGCTGGCAGAAGGTATAGTCCAATCAGATGGTCATGGAGGATTCCAGCCCAAAAATTTATGGAGAAACGCCGCTGGTACGAATGTGGACGTATGGTGTGAGGATTATTGGTGGCCCACACATGAGAATTGTGGGTATTAAAAATGCCCTCACGTGCAAAGGTGCATTCGTCAGTGAATAAGACATGTGCATCAAAGTCCAGTTGCGCTGCAGTCTGCTGCAGGAACCACTGTGCAAAATAAACACGAGGCAGATAATCTGCAGGTGTCAAGGCGTGCACCTCTGTGTATGGTAGAGGTATAATCGTTTGTTTCGTAGAACTCGCCACACCGTCGATTGGGGCACACTTACAGCATGGGAAATTGCTCGTATGGTACATTCGGGACGATCTCCAAACCTACGTAGAATTTCCTCTGTAACACGTAGTGTCCTCACACACCTTGCACGCCCTGTATCCTGAAAGCCGCTGAAAAAGGAGCCCGTTTCGCACAGATACCGGTTCAATCGCTGAAAGGTTTTACGATCAAGCACGCATCTAGTCGGAAAGTGCTACCGGTACAGTCTTTGGGCTGCCCTCACATTCCCGTCCGCAGCTCCGTACGTGAAATGCTTGTCGGCCTTCTCCTGATTCGTGAAACAATCCATCCGTTCTGCAATCCACGGTAAAAATGACGACGAATGCGAAAACAGGCGCTTATAAGTGTTCACTGGAAAGCGCCCTCTAGTGCTTCACCGCTTGATCTCCGACCATTCATTGTATGACGAAAAGTGCTTGTTTAGGTATGTTCTATGACACCTTAAAGTTTGGCCCAAGAGTTTTGAATCACCCTGTATATATAGTGAGAGTTTAAACGCAGTTTCCTTTCTCTAAGATAAGTATATAGTAAGAGCCTAAACGCAGTTCTTTTCACTAACACACACAAAAAAAAGAAACATTTTTGATAAGTAGTAATCAAACAATATAGTACTGTATATCAATGTATACCATTGTTTGCTTCCATAACCTTTATTTCCTTTGGTCATCCCCAATAATACCCATGATACCCACTTGATTTTGGTCAACTCATGAAGTCCACTTGATTTTAGTCTTCTCATGATACCCACTGCAGTGAGCACGTCAACGTAAAGATCATGAAGCCGAGACACTGCTAAAAGGAAAACTACAACTCCAATTTGTCCCAAGGATCAAGTAAACAAAATGAAAAAGAAACCTATTTCCATTCCAAATGTTTAGAATTAAAAAAAATCCAATTTCGAATCCGCAAGAAAACATATTGCAAACAAAATACATTGTTTTCTTCCCTTTTCCTTGTCTGAAACTTATTTTACCCAGATTTTCTTTGTTCAAAAAAACCCTTGATTCTCTTTGAACGGGAATAAGGATTTTAACAGACTTAAACTTTGTTAATAAATGCAGAACAGATTAATCAAGTCAGTGGCGCGCTGGTTTCATAATCTGATGTTCTTATACTCGAGTCCCCATTGTTCCTATGCTAAGATTTCCTTTGCTAACAAACCGCTCTGCTCTCTGTTGGAAAGAAGACACCGACTGTTTGCAAAGGCACCTTCTGTCAGATGGGACATTAAGTCCATCATTTGCAGGAAAGCCACAACCTAATTAATGTTAAAAACACTCAGAGAGTTTTCACGGGAGGCTTTAATCAGTCTCTGAACTGCTGTCCAGTGAGCTCCTTTTTTAATCCAGGGTCTGAGTAATTGGGATCCTTGTGAAATGACACTTAAGCCTGATGTGTGCATAAATATATACTTATTGATAAAACAATCCAACCCATATATAAAATGAAATTAAATATTTTATAATGTAACTAAAGTAATGAAGTACATTTATTTTGCATCATGCAACATTTTATTAACGTTTTGAGATTGAAAACGTTAAAAAGAAGTTAAAATATCCAAATTAAATAACTAAAAATACCTTGTTTGAAAAATGGTCAAAATATTTCCAGCATTACTTCCAATAAATATTATAGTTTTAATTTTGCCTGATAATAATAGTTTTACAGAATTTGAACGATCATAAAATAAAAGCAAACAATTTATTTCCATGCAGATACACAATCGCATCAGAATAATATGACCATCTACCATAGTATGTATAATAGGTGGTCACATGTATAATAGGTGGCCATATTATTCTGATACGACTGTGTATATTGATTTCATTTATTGATAACTTATAGGACAGGAAATGATCCTAGAACCTACTCTCAGTTTGTACCACTTTTTTCGTGCAAGGACATGCGCACTAAAACCGAAGTCACTGGTGACCACTGCCTCAGTTAGAGCTAAGTGGACATAAGCAGACAATAATTCTATATTAGGACTCGACCCCGGATACCGTAGTTGCAGTGTCACTGCGAACCGATGCGACACCACTGCGCCACAGCGGCGGCAAATACAAATATGTTTTATGACCTTTCACGACTTCATTTTCTGTTATTGGGTTTATGCTATTTGGAAATTGTTACAATATTTTTAGCTGTAATCCAAATTGGCATTACAATTTTAACATTCATCGTAATAAAAAATACTCGAAAATCTGTTTTCGAACCATCCTTATTACGTATATACGAACATCAAACGCATATCAGAAAATGTTGATGCATTATTAGGAAAAATAGAATGTTTCATTTTAAAGTGAATTCGTTGAAAAAGAGTTGTAAAAAAAATATTGATCTACCAGTTGGCAAGATGGTTGGAAAAGAAATGTCTGTAATGTTGAATTGATGTTCAAAACGAGTCACAAGTTTGTAATATTGTACAAAAAATATAGCAATGTCGCCAAATGCGTGAAAAGTTTTATACCATTTGGAATACAAATTGAGTAATACTTAGGTATATGATCATTCCAAATACAAGCCTCGGGCAACGGTGTTTCCAACTATGTATGAAGTTATCGAAAAATGTAGTAGGTAAGAAATGTCATTCCTATAGAAGTGAGGCGGGGATGTCTCAGTCGGTCGCGCGCCAGTCTCGCAATCTGCAGTTCCCGGGTTCGAGTTCCAGCTGCGCCAGCTTTGAGATTTATCTCCACAAAATTCCCCACCCTGCCCGCGGTCAGCAGGGGACACCGATGGACTTTCCCAGCTGGGTCAGCGTTGAGATTTATTTCCGCAAAATTCCCCACCCTGCCCACGGTCAGTAGGGAACAATGATGGGCTTGGAAAGGCCGCCGTCAGTCGGATGGGACGTTAAGCCGTGACTCCGTGTGTGGGAGAGCCATACACTGTGCACGTTAAAGAATACGCTGAATGGCCTTGACGGGAGCCTACCATCTGTCTCCCAACAGCTGTTCCAGTGGGTCCCCTCCCCCAACTTTCTCTGAGCCTTCGGGGTCCTTGTGGCCTGGCCATTTAGCCCATGATGTGCAAAAAAGTGCCGCTCAGAGGTAAAACAATGCAACCCAGTATATTTTTCTTTTAGCTCTAAAAACAAACGATTATCTGTGTGAAAATTTGTGTTTTTCCACTCACCCTGGGTTTAAGGGGGGTCAGCTCATTATTTCCAATGGAAACTTCATGACCTTTACATTTTACCACCAAAATTCCAATTTTCTGACATAAATAGATCGTATGTAATATTGGTTTGAAAATTTGGAATTTTTGCAATTTTCCACTTTTAGAGGGTATGTTATGAACACCCCTGGTGTATATTTAGAGCGGTACAAACACTTAGACCGTGATGCGTTACTTGCTGCCAAAATCTAGGCAGTTCCCTGCCCCAATATTCAAATGAACTGACATTTAACAAATGAAGACTGAGATAATTTTACAGTTAACAAAAACATAACATTTATTAACAAAATTACTGTTACACATTTCATTCACAACTGTAGTTCCCACTTTTGGGACGGATTCAACCATGCCTCTGGCATGGCCCTTTTCAATTAAGGCAAGGTTTATGCGTGGTGGAGATCAGATCCCTAAACACTCGGGATACCGTGACGGCAGTTCACAGAAATACATTCGAGTGAAAAAGCGGAGCCAGATTCAATAAGATTTCCCCTTACCTCGTCAAGTCAGGAGTCCCTCGGGAAGGCAATCACTGGGCTGTTGCGCTCCAAGTCAATGGGAGCCCGGGCTGCTTAGCGCTTCCTCCGCGCATATACTGTTCACACTTCGGGACTCTGCTCACTGGAGAGGATCATTGCTGTCGACCACACAGCCCGGACGAGAAGAAGAGACTGCCTGTTTTTGGCAAATATTCTCTTGTCCTTTTTCGCTGCCCCTCCCCCCCAACTTGTGGAGATCACTTATGCTCATGCGTGGCTGTAAGGGATTGGCCAGAGTAGCCGAGGTGCGAATCTCATCTCCCCACCGGCCAACGTTGTTTACCAGGCATGTCACGTAGTTCCTCTGCCATCTGGGGTTCCAGGCTCAACCTGGAAAGTTCGGGGACTGCGGCCGAGTTCCTCTTCGTTGAAGTGGACACAAAAATGGAGTCAGTCCAAAATGTCACTATTAAACTGGAAGTCGATGTTTTCAGCCAGTTCTCCTTTCATGACGTCTTGGCCATGTAATAAAATTACATGGTCATGACAGTATCTGTAGACGAATTCAATTAATATTAGATATGCAACCAAAATTCCATCATCCTATCCCAGAGAATATTCTATTTCTGTTTCTTTCTTTCCTTTTAAACTTTATTTGCAGAGCGTTAAAATTTTCCGTTGTACCAGTATTGGTTATATATGTGTGCAACTGAAAAATTTGTAAAACAATTAAACTACCAGTATAATTATAAACTAAATTAATACAAGAGATGACTTACGTTTAATGAAGAACAGAAAAAGATACATATGGAAAACCTATCGTGACTGGAAAATATTAAAAATCCGAAAATATTAAATGTAGTGATACAGTACTGTGCGAATTAGTTGGGACAAGCCACGCCTGAAGAACCTGTTCGATCCGGCCACATCCAGCAATTCCTCAAACACCCACCCAAGGTCATGTTTTGGGGATGTTTCACAGATACCGGGCCACAGACGCTTCACCCCATTGAACGAATGATGGACAGCAAAAAGTACATAGGCGTTCTGCAGGCGAAAATGGTCCCAACACTGCAGAAGCTGTTTCCTAACGGCGATGGGGTATTTCAACAGGATCTGGCTCCATGCCACAATTCTAAGCTTGCTAAGAGCTTCTTTACCCAGCAACATTTGAAGGTATTGGAGTGGCCAGGAAATTCACCCGATCTAAACTCCATTTTAAATTTGTGGGCCATTATTAAAGCGCGCATATCTAAGATGGATTGCACGACGAAAACCAAAATGATAGAAAGTGTCATGAAAGTGTAATACCACGACCCTGAAGTGAAGGAGATGTGTGGAAAGTTAGTGGCATCAATGGTTGAGAGGGTGAAAGAAATAATTAAAGCTAAGGGGAGTCACATTCACTATTAACTACACTATTAAACAAATAAATATTTTAGCTGTGTCTTTGTTACTGCATTTTCCTATTGTCCCAACTAATTTGCATAGTACTGTATATATCAATAGTGAGAGCTTAAACGCAGTTTCTTTTCTCTTAGACAAATACATTTATAGTAAGACGCAGTTTCTTTTCACTAACATACAAAATAGAAATATTTTCAATAAGTTTTAATCAAACAATGTAGTACTGTATCTCAAAATACATTCATATGAATCATTGTTTGCTTCCATAATCCTTATTTCTTTTGGTCATCTCCAACGATACCCACTTCATTTTGGAATATGCTGCTTTAATTCAAAAGTTTTCTGTATAATCGTAAACGAATAATTATGATTAAAAATACTTTAAGTAACGAATTTGAACTTCAAGTAACGAAATGTGGAGTCCACATTGTTGTATCTTGGGCCCTTTTTTTGGATCTAGATTCCAGATCTAATTCTATTTTAATGATTATTGCAATTGAAATTTTGATAGCTAATAAATTCTTTTGCAAATGAATCGGCTCTTGTTTACACGGGAATAATGGGTAATTGCTAAAATGTTTGAAGTTGATTTAGATTTGAAAATAGTATAGTAGAAACAAATTGTTTCTAAACGTCATTAAAACAAATAAACTACTCTAAATAAAGCATGAATAGACTTCCACAAACCATTAGTAACGAGACAAGACTGGATCTTGGAAAAAAGAGGATAGGGAGGAAAGTGAAGCAATCGAGCCGGAAAAAAACAACGGTAGAGTGGAAACTGAATTTCGATTCCAGAATAACATTTTACCCTGTGTTTTATAGATCTTTAAAAATGTCTTTAAAACTGTGTCAAATATGCGAAGTTAAATAATTATTACCTTCATTACCCTGACCAGGATTTTCAAAGGGAGAATGGCACCCTATCTCCCCTAGATCAGGCTCTGTAAAGATAAGAGGTTAAAGAGAAAAATTTTCGTGGAATGTGAAAGTGTGAAAGAAAGAAAGAATGAAAACTGGTTTCTCATGACCTCAATGCGGAATTGAGAATATTGAGAGATCATACCGTTTTTGAAGCTCTCATAAAGTGTCTAAATTTCTACGAGTTTATTGGATCATATCTAAGCTCCTTGAGGGATTGAGGTCGTGGAGGAGGTTGTCGTGGCCCTAGAACACCCCTTGTAGGCTTCGGCCAGTTTTATATTCTCTCCTGTCTGCTAAGAATGACAAAAGATGCTAAACGCATTCTCACAAAAATGAAAAAAAAATGAAATACTGTAATAAATTTTAATTTTTTGGATAAGTTTCAAGCGATATAAATTTAACACTTATTTCGCTTACCTACAGAAGGTAATAATATTTTTGAAATGTAATTGATTTAAAAAAGTAGGAAAAAATGAAACTTTTCTTATACAATAATGTATACCAAAATTAATAAAGACTTTTTATTTACAACCATTCGAACATTGATGTCCTGCTGAAGAAAATTTTGAAAATACTATTCAATCAGGTGGTTACACTCTTGTTTTGTACATTGAAAACAGTTGGATAATATAACTTTATTGCATTGGAATTATATCTCGTATAGGGATCATAAAGATGCTACATCCTACGACCCCTATACGAGATCCTATTTATAAGCCATTAAATAATCTGCCTATACCTGGGCAGTTTTAATGCTCCCTAAACGCACATAGAGGTGGACATGTTCCGAAACCATCGCACAACCACGCCACAGGTGTCACCTTCAATGATGTCAGATGGGTTGGTTGTTTTTCCTCTGAGCGGCACTTTTTTTGCGCACAATCGGCTAAATGGCCATGTCACATGGACCCCGAAGGCTCAGAGAAGATTGGGGAAGGAATCCACTTGAACATCTGTTGGGAGACAGATGGTAGCTTCCGGTCAAGGCCATTCAGCGTGTTCTTTAACGTGCACACGGTATGGTTCTCTCGCACACTGAGCCACGGCTTAACGTCCCATCCAACGGCGAGGGCCTTTCAAAGCCCATCGGTGTTCCCTACTGACCACGGGATGGGTGGGGAGTTTTGCGGAGATAAATCTCAACGCTGACCCAGCTCGGACTCTAACCTGGGAACTACAGATTACGAGCCTGGAGCGCTACCGACTGAGCCACCCCCGCCCCCTCCCACTCAAAATAGACAAAAATAAAATATTTCACATTTAGAATCAAGGAGCATGTCAGTCTATTAGTAACTTACGTATGAAATTTAGCAACATTGGAAACTTTCTGAATGTGCAGCATAATCTTTTCATACATATATACAATCGTATCAAAGTAATATGACCACCTACCATAATATATGTATGGTAAGTGGTCATATTATTATGATACGACTGTGTACATTATCTGAGAGTACTTTCAGAATCAGACATATTTAGAACAATATTATGCCATGTGTTTTTGAAAGTTGCTGGAATTTTTTCAGTTGTCATTTTAAAACTTAACATATTAAACAATTTTGGTGCAAGGTATAGAAACCTTGTGTTGATCTCCACTTTATGTTTCAAAATATTTCTTATTTGGTCCATTTCGCAAGGACTTTTCAGATTGTAAAGCCATCCGTCTGTAAAACGTGGTCCAAGGGAGGATGAGTAAGGAGACGACATGATTGGTTCTGAATACTATTAACAAGGAATTAAAAAATTAATTCCCAAGTTAAATGTGATTTAAAAAAGAATGAAAAATTCATTTATTCCTAAATTAATTTAAAAGAAAAAAATTTATTCGTAAATTAATTTATAAGAAAAAAAAATCATTTATAAAATAATATATTCGTATGTTAATTTATAAAAAATAAAAAGCAAGATTCATTTATAAAAATAATATATTCCTAATTTGCAAGAAATAAAAATATAATTTATTCGTAAGTTAATAAGGAATAAAAAATAAATACAGTATAAAAATATACAAAAATATACGAAATAAATATAATAATATAAAAAATAAAAATAAATATAATAATAAAAAAGAAATACAACCGTCGTGTACAGTACGAAGATTGCCAGATCACTAATTTCTAAAAAAATTGTTGCCAGATACTTTTTCTGAATTCTGTAACCAACCATAGAGTTCTGATATTTTTTGAGCGACTGTACAAGAAATAAAAATATAATTCCCAAGTTAAATGTGATTTACAAGGAATAAAAAAGTCATCTATAATTTATTCCCAAGTGAAATGTTGTGTTCTTGGAATTAAAAAAAATTCATTGATAAACGCTGAATAACGCTGATAAAATAGCGCTGATAAACGTTATGGACCTGGGTTTGAGACAGGCTGTGGATTTTTTTTTTTAACTATAATACGTATGTTAAACACTAGATGGCGCTGCAGTTAGGCTGCAGAACTTTTTGGTTTGGGTGATGTTGTCAAAATCCAAGATGGCGGACTTGGGACTTTGAATTATTTGGGAGTTGTTTGGAAGTTGTTTACTTCACGAGGGGTTTGGGTGGGTCAACCAGGGGGTCTTAGAGGAGGGCTTGTGACGTCAGAATTAAAAATGGCGGACGAGCGGCAAAAACGCGGAGTTTGTGGTGATGACGTCAGAAAACAAAATGGCGGACGAACAGCAAAATAGCGGGACTTTTTGAAAAGAGAGCGTTGCACTTCCGCTTCTCATTTCTGCTCACCATACCGGCTGTATCGCTATTTTCGCTGCAATGTGGTTACTATTCCCACATTTATTTTATTAAAAACCCATTAGAAACTCTTAAAATCTTCTGCATAGATAAAATGCAGTTAATGGAATATTGCAAATAAATAATATGAACAAAATAGAGGCCGCAAGCTAACAATGCTAAATTCATTCTTCAATAATTTGTAAAATTAAATAATTGATCATACATTACACAATTATGCATTTATATATCTATATGCATTTAAAATTTCTTACAACTGTTATGTTTATAATTACTTTTGTTGGAATAAAACATCTATTATAATGCAAGATATGCAAAAAAAAAAGCAATTAACGGTCTCGCCGGAACACATCTCCCGCATAAATCGGAGGTTACCTGTATGTTAATAATGACCCCATTGATAGCTGAATTGCTAGAAACTACCTTCTATTTTTATAAATGAAAGCGTCTCCGAGAATTTTTGAAGGGACGGGGGTGGCTCAGTCGGTGGCGCGCTAGGTTCGTAATCTGTAGTTCCCAGTTTCGAGTCCCAGCTGGGTCACCATTGAGATTTATGTCCGCAAAATTCCCCGCCCTGCCCACGGTCACCGATAGGCTTGGAAAGGCCGCCATCCGCCGGATAGGACTTGGCCCGTGTGCGGGAGAGCCATACCCTGTGAACGTTAAAGAACACGCTGGATGGCCTTGACGGGAAGCTGCCATTTGTCTCCTAACAGCTGTCCCAGTGGGTCCCGTCCCCCACCTTCTCTGAGCCTTCGGGGTCCTTGTTACTTGGCCATTTAGCCCATGGTGTGCAAAAAAGTGCCGCTCAGAGGTAAAACACCCCGAACATTTTCGCAGCATGCATTTCATCCTCACTCTCGATGGTGTTCTGATACAAGCTCATGGACGCCCGGTATTTAGCCATGGCTCGGTTGGGTGTCACGTATCCATTCGCTGCCGAACTTTGATAATTTGCATATCTCCGATGGCCTATTGTCTCCTGCTATTTACCTACCTCTTCTTCCATTCCTTCTTGGTGTTGCGATTTCCACTTTCAGCAGTGTAACTCTCTATCCCAACAAAACACCTCTCCGTATATTCTTAAATGATGTCGAAACTCTGCAGCACATTTCTGTGTCATTATGAAAATTGTGAAGATATCACTTCATATTGGCAGTTAATAACGAAACTAAACGAATTAACCAACCAAACTAATAATAATAGCGAACAAATATAACAGAAACCGCAATTTAACTAATGCTAAAGTATAATTCATTGATTTGGACAGTTTTGAAAGAACTTATCGCTGGATATTACCGTTACGGGCAATACCGTCAAAATCGCGTAAATTTCCAAGTTTGTAACTTATTTTTTATGCTAAGAAAGTGTGGTATGTTTAAAGCCTTATGCTATCAGGTGTAGAGAGCAACTATCTCACATAGTGAAATTAGAAAAAATGCCTGCTCTGCGATATAAAACAGTGCATGATTCATAGGGCTGTGATAGGTCAGAAATTTCACAGAATTAAAATCATTGTCGTTTTAGCAGATGTTATAAAAAGAAACACATAAATAAGGAAATATCTAGGTTTTTCGTGTTGTTTAATAATTATCTTTTCAATAATTTAGTTACATTAATCATGTATTTTCACGGGATAAATCTTTATTTCATTAGACTGATATTTTTGTTAGAATGAAGCATTTCTACATAGATATGTATAGCAAATTTCGTTAGTTTGGGAAACAAACCCTTATACTGAATATCTCCGCAAAACTCCCCGCCCTGCCAACGGTCAGTAGGGGACACCGATGGACTTGGAAAGGCCACCGTCCGTCGGATGTGACGTTATGCCGTGGCCCCATGTGCAGTAGAGCCATACCCTGTGCTCGTTAAAGAACACACTGGATGGCTTTGACGGGAGGCTACCCTCTGTCTCCCAAGAGCTGTTTCAGTGGGTCCCCTTTCGCAAACTTCTCTGAGCCATCAGGGTCCTTGTAACCTGACCATTTAGCCCATGGTGTGCAAAAAAGTGCCTTTCAGAGGTAAAACAACCCAACAACCGAAATCGAACACGACTCGAACAAGAAGAAAAAAAAATGTGGACGATGGTTATGAGTAATATATCAAGTGAAAGTTGCGGAATGTAGATGTTTTTAGGGACAAAAAAAATAAAAAAAAAATAATTATCTTCCTATATGCGCCTTCAAAAGTAGAAAATAAACCTAAAGCATATCGATGGCACATTCACTGAATTCCTATTCACTTCAAAGGAAGATAAGGAGCATATTAACCTACTCAACAGAATTGCTGACGTCCTATCTTCCTTTGAAGAAATTTTAATTCAATGACTGATTGCACCATTTCTCTACGTTTTTTTATTTATTTATATTTCGTGTATTTACTGCTCTTTAATCTTTTCATAGTTAAAATTTCCGTGTATGTACAATAGGTAATAATGCATATATAATCAGTTGATCGTTTTTCAAACAAATCGGATGTTGAATATCATGATGTGATAGAATTGAGAATCGAGTTTATCCAACACTTTACTTCATACAACTTTCTTTACCCAGTAATGGGACTTAAATTTATGTTCTGTGATCACTAACTGTCTACATCACTTTTATGTGGACCCGACCAGCGAAATTACATGTAAATTTATTACAAATTGAATTTGCTCCATTTAATGAACAAAACTTTTAATCATGATATCAGAGGTTATCGTGTTACGGATGTACTTTTCTAGCTGCATCCAAAATTTAAAATGTAAAAGCGTAATATACTTCTAAAAATAATGGAGCATATTTTTAGGGTCTGTAAAGCCCATATCATTTGTCTCGTGTTTTTAAAATGTTTCATATTCTCATTAAGAATCATAAAGATACTCTGCAATGTTTAAAATAAATATGAAATATTCTATAAAATTTCTAATTTAATAATTTCAATTTCTCTAGGGTATTAAACCTAATGGCTCTTGCAATAGTTCTGTGGAAAGAAGCCACTTAAGATTCAATTATTTTTCTTTGTCAATACACTATAAAACAAGTTATAATTTTCACTGTAATATGATAGCAATTACAGTGGAGTCAAATGGCCTGACTACATGGTTTTTTGCTTGTTTCTCTTGTTAGTGACTTTCTAGGAAAGAAATCGTAACTCTTAACTTTATTCATATGCAAACTATCGAGATTTTGGTGCCCTGTAGTTCCCGATGTACTTGAATCAACGGGCCCAAATTTCGTATGAGGGCTTCCTCTGTAGTACCCCGTTTCGGTTTTAAAAAAAATCCAGTTTTTTCTTGCAATGGGAAGCATTACTATAATAATACATTTAGGAATATGGGGATCTAACAACGGCAGCAGATTTAAACGTTTTTATGACTCTTGCGTTCACAATTAAGGAACAGTAAATGACACCAATAGATTTCGTAGCATTACTGTTTCCAGGAGGAATAGCAGGGCAAATATATTTGCTTGTAGAAAACCTCCCTTTTGGAATTTCGAATTGAAATTCGGCAATGCAACTTAGACGATTTTGGAAGTCTACCACCATTCCCGATTTATGACTGAAGCAGACACACGGACAACTTTTATTATTATAGATTACACCAGGAGTGGTTTAACATCTTAAAGAAAATATTAAGCGTTTTAAAATCAGAATATTATAGGTGAGTCCTTTACTTTAATGACACCTTGACATCATTTTGGCACTTTTTTTTACCTATCTTCCTATTGCTTTTCGCTCATTGTTTACACGTTTGTTAGTTGGTTAGTTCTTTGTTACTTTGTATATTTGTCAAGAAAATTGTCCATTCAACAAAACAAGTTGTGTGTCAAATAAAAAGTTCGTTATATGGGGAGCGTTACAGTACATAATATAAAAATGTCGTCCCGTTGTTTCTTCCATCTAATATAAAGACAGAAATTTGAAAATAGTTTTTCCAAATATATCTTCCGAATACGAGGACCCACAGTTATAGATTAAGCAAATGAAAGCTTATCGTGTAGCATCAACTTAACCTATTGTGTGCACAGTGTTTCCTAAATTATTCACTTTCTTCTGAAGGGAACAAATGCAATATTCAATGCGGGTGTATCTTTGCTTTGCTTTAGTAATAGCAGATGAAGCAATTCGTTTCATATTGGAAGTTTCATCTCAAGCAAGATGGTAACCTTTTCATATAGATTGGGGGTTCTCAACGTGGGGTACGCGATAGAACTTTTTGGGGTACGCCGTGAGACCTCAAAGGTCGCTAGATTTAGTAACAAAGCCAGTGTTTTATTTTATTCCCATTTTTATACTATAACTATAGTTTATCTATCTATACAAGGGGTACGCCAGTTACATACACATTTCCAGGATGTACGCGAAGCATAAAACTTTGAGAACCACTGATATAGATCATAAACATCATCATTTAGCGAAATTTGGGGGTGAACTGAATAGTACTGAAATGACGGAAAGGGTTCCAATGTTATTTGAATGGAAAACTACATTCAGAGCTATCTATCTGTATAAATAGCGCTTGACGGAAAAATGTGCTGAAAATAAGCTTAAAATGTACCTCAAAAATCTTTAAATTCGATATCCAACAATATTCATTTAATATCTGATGAATTTCACATTCTAAAGCATTTAACTGCATCCTCGGTGTTCATAATAATTTTGGTCAAAACTGGCAAAAAAAGGCAATAATGTTATATCAAACCATTTACTGAAATGAATGTAATTTTAGAAGCTAGTTTAATGATACTTTTAGTTCTTATTAATTTCGAAGAAAAATGTTTATCAGGGTCTATAACAGAAACATCTTCTGTAAAATGACCCCGACTTCAATAGCTCTTGAAATATTAACGAATATTACTGAAACACGAGATTTAGAGAAATTTAAGTGAAATATTCACCATACCTTCAGGAACGTTTTTGGTAAAAACCTTAATTTCAGTTTAAGAAATTTTGAATGTGGCTTTCCATTTCAAACTCAGGAAATGTACGAAACCTTTTGTTAATAGAATGTATATTTGACAACAGAATATTGATCATACGTGATTAGAAATTATTCTAAAAGTGTAATAAAACGTGGTGTTATGTAGATAGTGGATTCCGATGTAAATAATAAATATTTATTTAACAGCTCAAAGAATATAAACTACAAGAAATGAAAAATGCAACACTTGCAAGAAGTTATGGATATGTGTCGAAATTTTGGGTGGCGGTAGAATATGGAAATGACTAGGTTTGCAGGACGATCGAAATGTTGGACAGGCGGGAGCTGATGTCAGAGGTGCGGAGCAGTCAAACACAGACAAAGGCAACGAAAGCTACCTGTATGAAAAAACTTTGTGAAAATCATTCTAAACCGCTAAAGATGCCATTACACAGACTTCGACAGCCGTTCCAACAGTTAACAGACTTTGAGCGTGGAAGAAACTTTTGAGCGTGGCTTTAGAGAGGCTGGTTTGTCGTTTACAGACATTGTTGACCCAATCCCAGCACCATCGTACACATATGGCGCAATTAAGTTCAAGAAGGATCCAGCACATGCCAACATGGATCGTGTGACCACAAAGCGACAGGACCGCCATTTGCATCGCATGGCATTGCGTCACAGATTCGCGACTATAACGCAACTGCAAAGGGACTGTTAACAGGCAACACATCTATAACTACCAGGTAGAAGGTAAACAACAGGCCTTTACAATTTTCATTGCGAGCCTATCATCCGGCACTGCGTTTGCCCCTCACATCTGTCCACAAGTAAGTACGTCATCAGTGGTGTCGCCTCAGACAGAACGAACGAGAGTGGACTACTGTGGTGTTTAGTGACGAATCTCATTTTTGTCTTCGTCAGCACGACGGTAGAGAACGTGTTCGCCGTCAACCAGGGGAAAGGAACGCCATCCAGTGCGACATCTTCACTTAGCTCCATCATCTGGTATCTTGGTGTTTGGTGCCGTTAGTGGATATCTCGGTCAGAACTGGTCATCATAAAGGGATCTCTAACTGCCCAACGATCTGTTACCAACATTTTTGCAGACAGTTGCTGTCCCATTTGTTCAACAGCACGGAACCTCTTACCAGCGAGGTAACGCCCGTCTCCACACAGCCCGCATTAGTCTGCACTATCTACACGAGATCAGGTACTACCATGGTCAGCATGCTCACCGGACATTTCACCTGTTAAACACGTCTGGTATATGATGGAACGGCAGCTCCAATAACACCCAAGACGAGCGCCAAGCACTATCGTTGAAACACTCAAGTTAGTAACAGCTCTCTGCGTTTCAATATAATGACATTAATCCTTTCAAGGTTGCAATTTTTTTTTCTTGTAGTGTATATAAAATATATTTGTCTTATCAAATTTTAAATGTGTTAATTAGCAAAAAACCATAAACCTAGAGACATTTTTATCTTTGAATAATAATTAGGAGTTGTTTGAAGAATGGGATTAACTATATTCATACTGTAATTTTACTTTTATTTGTGGTAGACCTATGCGCGAATGTCACTTTTGAGTTAAGAATACTAGAGCTCGTATACTCTAGTGCAGTGGTTCTTAACCTTTTATGCTTCACGTACTCCCTGGAAATGTGTATGTAACTGGCGTACCCCTTGTATAGATAAATAAACTATTGTTATAGTATAACAATAAAATAAAACACATATAATATATAACATATATCTAGCGACTTTTGTGCTCTCACGGCGTACCTGGAAATATTTTACCGCGTACCCCATGTTGAGAACCTAGTGAACACTGGTGAATTTGCATGAATAATTCAATTTATAAACATTGCTATTATTATTATAGTTTTAAGTCTGCCGGAATTTCTCAATATATCACACACATGCAGAGGAACAAATTTTGTTTATTCATTGTTTATTAGCTGTTATTTGTAGCTGGAACAATTCACATTATCATTTCTCTTTTAGAAAGCGGATTTAATTCATCTTCAAATTGGAGGCGTATTTCTATTCAGAGATTTCATGCTACTCACAATGAAAGTGATTTATTACATAATTCTAAAGTAAGGGAGGAACCAAATATCCTTCAAACAAAGGTTAAATAGTAAAAATCCTACAAAATGAATGATCTTCGCTTTCTCTGATGAATTTTTGACGGACAAGCAATTGTTGAAACGTTCCTTAACCAAGGAGTGTCTAAGGGAGAAGAGAGCTAGCTTCCATAGGCTTAATGTAAACTTTTCGATTGCAGCGCCCTCTAAACATGGCAAATTCGTTCATTGCAGTGAAGCCACCTATCCAGGGAGAGGAGCCATTCCTTGCGTTATTTTTCCACCGCCCAGCAAGGTTTTCAATGGCTTCACAACGTGATTAATTTTACATCACTTTGACTCTGTTCAAAGTGTTAATTTCTTAAATTTTACCATCATAATTTCTTCGTTGAAGGATTAGTTAAAATTATTTTCTTTAATAAAATCCCATTTTGTAAAACAGGTAGTAGCTATGCTCAACAAAAAAATTTTAATATTTTGAACATTCTACACTATTTAATATATTATAATAAATTGAAATTTATGGCTCAGTGCGAGACAACAAGTTTTGTTTAATTATATTTTATAGAATTTTAGATAATTTCAAAAAAATTCATATTGACTTTCTTACTTGTATAAACTGTCAATAGATGGCAGTAGGCACTTCTCGTATCAACCATAAAAAATTTATTATTAGAACAAACTGCAGACACCTATATACATCGATATGCTCCAGAGAACATAAAACTGCAACATACATTGACTTACATGTTCGCAAGATGATTAAATGTATTTATTTATATATTAATCTTAGAAATTGTGCAAAATGACTCAAAATAAAGATACGACGGCTTTTCCAGGTATTGTAAAATATACTGCTGAACGGGATAAAATACTCATTAAATAACTTTACGGTCAGCTATCACTATGCCAAACAGTCATGCGTGTTAGACAGGTTGAAACACTGATTAAATCTCAATAAATAGACCAAGAGTAAGACAAACCACAGTTGCAGTGGACTAAAAATGATTGCACTGCGCAAGCGCAGATCGCCCCTTTACAGTTGTTTTTGTGCATGTACATCAATTTGCCACGTTCAGCTTCGGTAAAATTCCACAGAACGGCGCCACTTACGCTTGTGCGAAGCTAGCCTTCTTCTTCTTAGACCTTCTTTGCCTTAACCATATAGCCCTACAAAAAATGTAATATTTGTTGGAAATCCGATGATAACTCTAATTACCGATATCGGGATATTTATTTTGTTGGCATAAACTGAACACAAACTATGATAAATCGACCGACCTAGACTGCTTTGTTGGCCTATCGAATAAACATCGTTCTAAGCAAGAATAATAGCCTTCATAAATTTTATATTATATATACATATTCCAATAATCGATACTTTATTTCTAAGTAACAAAAGAAATTCTTAAAGCATTTTATTTAGAATTCAGTAATTCTAAAATGAAAATAAAAATTAATTAATTCAAGAATTTTCATCTTATTCAGTGTGATTATTATGATTGGTGCAAACTGCAAATTTATTTCCTTATTTACCCTGACACTAAATTATTTTAATTTAAAATTCATTTACTCTGTTTACTAAAAAATTAAAAAAATAAACGAATTCCAGGGAACCTTTTTAAAAAATTTTAAATTATTTTTTAAAATAATAAGTATGATTTTCCATCTGATTTGTAATATTTTATCCTGATAACTAAATTTGAGGGCTACCCTCAGAAACTTACAATTATCCCCTTTGTTCCGTTTTTAGCATGTAATCCTGTAAAATATGGCATGGACCCCTGAGGGGCACATGGCCCATGTTGAGAACCATTGCTCTACATGAGCTACCAATCTCTACAACTATGTAGAAAAATGCAAGATTCTCAGATTGATTATAGCTAATGATAGAAGACATGTTAAAGTGTATTAATTCAATCACATGAAACTTAGAATACTTTGGAATATTTTTTTATTTGGATTCTATCACACTTTTTTATATTACATCTTTTTCTATTTTGTTAACGTTTATTTGTATTTTATATTCATTTTATATATTTATTTCATTTATGTCTTTTCGAATTTCGAAAATTTTGAAAAGTTATTCAACTTTTTTTGATATATGCCTTTTGGCCATTCTGCATAATCGGTATATTGAAATATATTATTTTTTGCTTCAAAATCATAAAGTATAAATATTTATAAAAGATATTAAAATGCTACATTATAGCATTTATGCTTGTTACATCAGTTAGCGAAAGTATTAAATCGTGATTTCTGGCTTTTATCGAAGTTAAACCTGAAATGCAAATATCATGTTATCCACCTCAATGTTTAACCGTTTCGATGGCGAGAGACTACATCTTGTGTTTCGAAGATGTTATAAGAATGATAACAATTTTATGTCATGTAAACCATTCTTTTTGTGGTATTGTATATATGCTTTCTACATACGGTTAAGATTTCGTCACCTAATGCTAAAGTTCCTAGAAGAGAATACAAAAAAATTTTTTGAACAAGGTGGCAGGAAAGGATTAAAAATATAGCTGAAAGAGGGAAGTGACAGTTCACTGAACAAATTTATTGCTTTTTAAACTTTATTTGCAGAGCGTTAAGGTTTTCCATTGTACCAGTATTGGTTATACATGTGTGCAACTGAAAAATTTGTAAAACGTTTGAACTACCGGTTTATTTATGAACAAAATTAATACAAGTTCTATGTTTTCCGTTTAATCTTACGTCTATTGGCGGGATTCCTCTATTATTCGTGACTGGATGAACCTTCATGGATGCATCCGAAAATATAATATGTTGTGATAGCTAGCTTTGCAGAAGCGTAAGTGGTGCCGTTCTGCGGAATTTTAGCGAAGCTGAACGTGGCAAATTGATGTGCAGGCACAAAAACAACTCTAAGGGGCGATCTGCGCATGCGCAGTGTAATCATTTTAGCCCACTGCAGCTATGGTTTGTCTTACTATTGGTATATACGTATATTGCAATTTAACCAGTGTTTCCAAATGTCTAGCAGCCATGGCTGTTTGGCACAGTGGTAGCTGACCCTAAAGTTATTCAATGAGTGTTTTATCCCGTTCAGGAGTACATTTTACGATACCTGGAAAACCCGTTCTATGTTTATTTTGAGTAATTTTGCAGACTATTGGTTTATTTATCGTGGTGACTATTGAGCATAGTCACCACGATAATCAAGATCATAGTAGCGTCTCTGTGAGGTCACGGTTGAAGGGACTGAGGCCGTATGAACTGTGCTATGCAAACCCTTACCGCTATTAATTCTAATAAAATATAATATTTTTAGATCACTAACAATATTAGCTCCAAATATGTATATATATATATGCATCGATATGACATTGAACATATCTTTTGTAAATTATCTCCTAGCAAATTATTTAAAAAGTGATAGTGTAAATGGTAGCTAGGTTCAATCCCTTGTGATACATAAAATCGGCTATGTCTAGCACCTAATGTTCGACCCCACCTTCTCGTGGTGCAGGCCGTTAGTACCTTTCAAAAGAGATATTTTCTTGTGGAAATGAACGGAAGCGGAGGGCTGCCAGTTCAGTGTGGCCTTCATATCTAGTCATCTATTGAGACTTTTTCTTTTTTTAACCCTGCTGAGGAGTGATCAACTTCACAGATTCCTGCTGCTGACCATTTATACCGACTAGACTGAACTGGGTTACAGCTTTGAGCTTGATTATGGATCCTGGACTTGATGCACTGACGGGCTTTTGTGGAGGGAAAATATGCCGCAGTGTTTTTTGTTTGTTTGTGGGTTGACAGCCCCAAGTGAATAGATTCACAGGACATGTTTTATCAGCTGGTGAATAATCCTGAGCAGAGGTCATCCCAGGCACCTGAATTCTTTGCTTCTACTGGCATCGTTAAATTCTACATTGGAGGAAGTCTTCCAGTGTAGATGACTTCAGCCTTTATTGGTGGGGGAACGGGTCTTTGCCCCGTGTCTGGGATTAGGGGGCTGTTTGATATTGTCGGCATTCCCTCTCTCAATAAACCTAGTTTCTTTAGACATCCCACTAACCATTGTCTCTCTTTGGTAGTTGGAATGTGAGGACTCTGCACAGAGCTTTTTCTCTTGATATCCTCACACAAGAATTCTAACGTTATAATTTAGATATTCGCGGCTTTCAAGAAACCAGATAGACAGATAAAGGTCAGATTCTTAAAAATAATCCTAAATTTATGTTTTAAGGGAGAGATAATAAGCATCACCAAGGCGTTGGTCTGCTGCTCAATAGATACGCCAGTGATGCTCCTTAAGGATAAGAATGCATTAATGAAAGCTTTCTTACAGAAAAAATTCAGTCAAGCATTAAAGACTTGAATGTTATCTGCTGTTATGCCCCTACTCAGGATGCCGATGAGGATGAGAAGGATAGGTTTTACGGACAACTTCAGGATATTTTGAATTCTGTCAAGAAAGGAGATATTACTCTTGTTCTAGGTGACTTCAATTCCAAAGTTGGTACTGACTCTTATCTATGGGGTGGGATGATAGGCCCTTTCTGACTCTTATCTATGGGGTGGGATGATAGGCCCTTTCTGACTCTTATCTATGGGGTGGGATGATAGGCCCTTTTGGTATTGGTTGCTGCAATGGCAATGGGTAACGTCTCCTACAGGTAAGTAAACTTAATGGTTTGAGAATAACTAACATTTATTACAAACACCACGACATACATAAGTATACATGGGTTCACCAGATGGGCTGCATAAGAGTATGATTGATTATATTCTTACGGCAGATGAACGAGCAACAATGAATCCGTGATATGATGTATCATTTTGATGCTCGCATATGCTTCGCGTGAGAATTACGTCACCAACCACTTCGAACGAACTTAGAAATAAAAACTAAGAGTTGTAATTAAGATGAAATTGTGTGAAGAAAAATATAGTTTGTCTTAGTCTGTACACTATAGTATAAAGAAGAAATATTTTTATTTGGTATGTGCTTGGGAGATTAAATAAGTTTATTAGTGTGTCGTGTTAGTAAACTGGTAAGGAAAGAATTCATCGTCTGCAGCGTGGTGATCAACGTCTGAAAAGAATTCATTCTGAGAAATCAGTATACTTAACTACCGTTTTTAAGTACTTGATGACTAAAACCTTAGAAGGAAGTCATTTAGTGGGTTGGGTTGTTTTACTTCTGAGCGGCTCTTTTTCGCACACCATGCGCTAAATGACCAGGTCACAAGGACCCCGAAGGCTCAGAGAAGGTTGGAGGAGGGGACCCACTGGAACAGCTGTTGGGAGACAGATGGTAGCCTCCCGTCAAGGCCATCCAGCGTGTTCTTTAACGTTGGGTTGTTTTACCTCTGAGCGGCACTTTTTTGCACACAATGGGCTAAATAATCACGCCACATGGACCCCGAAGGCTCAGAGAAGGTTGGGGGAGGGGACCCACTGGAACAACTGTTGGGAGACAGATGGTAGCCTCCCGTCAAGGCCATCCAGCGTGTTCTTTAACGTGCACAGGGTATGACTCTCCCGCACACGGCGCCACGGCTTAACGTCCCATCCGACGGACGGCGGCCTTTCCAAGCCCATCGGTGTCCCCTACTGACCGTGGGCAGGGCGGGGAATTTTGCGGAGATAAATCTCAACGCTGACCCAGCTGGAGTCATTTAGTGTATAGTTATTTAGTTTGTTTAGGAATTGATAAGGTTATTCTTGATAGTTTGCAGGTTTGTTAACAAATATGATTGTGCACTTATCGACTGTTGTAGAAAGCCTTATTTTATGCTTTGAGTGGAGATTGTAAGAATTATAGAGGAAGCAGCTCTTTGTAGGAATAGTAATAGATTCTTCTGAAGGCTTATTTTTATACTGATGAAGATTTGGGTTGGTTGAATTTAGCTTATATAAATGTTTTCATTCATACTTTTGAAATAAATTATAATTGTTAAATATTATTTTTGAACTCACGCTCAGTTTTCATACGTTCAATTCATAACAATTGGTGCCAGGATCCGGATAATTTATTGAATGCCTTTGACTAGAAGTGTGCATCAGTTAGCAAAACTGATAACTGACATTAAAGACGAAATAACTGCCCATAACAGAAAAATTGGTGACATGAGCTCAGATTGTCTCTTAAAATGATAACTTGAGAGTTGAGTTGGGTTGTTTTACCTCTGAGCGGCACTTTTTTGCACATCATGGGCTAAATGGCCAGGTCACATGGACCCCGAAGGCTCAGAAGGTTGGGGGAGGGGCCCACTGGAACAGCTGTTGGGAGACAGATGGTAGCCTCCCGTCAAGGCCATCCAGCGTGTTCTTTAACGTGCACAGGGTATGGCTCTCCCACACACGGGGCCACGGCTTAACGTCCCATCCGACGGACGGCGGCCTTTCCAAGGCCATCGGTGTCCCCTACTGTCCGTGGGCAGGGCGGGGAATTTTTGCGGAGATAAATCTCAACGCTGCCCCAGCTGGGACTCGAACCCGGGAACTACAGATTACGAGCCTGGCGCGCTACCGAGTCACCCCGCCCCATGAGAGCTGAAATAGCCTCTCAAATTGATAACTTGAGAGCTGAAAGAGCCTCTCAAAATGATAACTTGAGAGCTGAAGTGGCTTCTCAAATTAGTAACATTACCGACTAATGTAAAGACATTAAAACCGAACTCAACAGACAACGTGATAGTCTAAAGGTTGAAATCGGTATTGTAAAAAATGATATTGATAGTGTAAAGTGTAATGTAAATGAAATTACTTGTGATTTTAACACAAAACTTGATAGTGTTAAGATAGATTATAAGCATCAAATTGATAGTGTAAAAACTGATTGTGAACGCCAGTTTCAGATTTTAAGAAATGAATTGTTGCCTTCTTGTGAAAATAGAAATTTTAGTGACAATAATGTTTCACACATATTGCTAGAAATACAAGTAAACCTTCCACATATGATGGTCAACCATCTAGGACAGTATTTAAAACACAATTCACTAGACCTAATGAGTAGAATGAATTTCGGAAGGTCAGTATTCTTGTAGCTTCCTTAAGAAATTCTGCTGCGGATGTTTTACAGTCTGTTCCAGAAGAAAAATGACTTGATTATCAAAATTTGGTATATGCATTAGAACTCAGATTTGGTGATAGACCGTGCAATTTAGTTCTCCAAGCATATTTGTCCTGAGCTACATCTGCAGCATCTGGCCACTGAACACCAATTCTAACAAGGTCCAGTTTGACATTGTCTGCCCACCGCATCCTAGGTCTCCCGTTCTTTCTGAGGCCTTTTGGGACACTGTTCATAACCCTATTCGCCAATCTATAATTATTCATACGGGCAACATGGCCAAACCAACGGAGTCTCTCTCTGCACAATATGCTGCTTAAAGGAGGTTGCAAACTCCTTTGCCTAACCTCATCATTAGTTACAAAGTTGAACCACCTAATGCCCAAGATACTGCGTAAGCATCTGGAATCAAAAGCATCTAGTTTCCTGTTATCATGTTTACACAGCGTCCACGTTTCACTACCATAACTAACCCTAGAAAGAACCAAACTATTTTACAGTCTAATTTTAGTTTTAGGTGTATACGCCTATTTCTCCACACTCTCCATAAATTCTTAAAAGTCCCGGCAGCAATCCCTATTCGTCTGTTAATCTCATGCCGCACATCACCAGTATCTGTTACGTAGCTCCCAAGATAATTAAACTGTGACACCTTCTCAAGACTGCAACCATTCAGATTAACTGAATCACAACCTGCCTGACCAATTTTCATCACTTTAGTTTTCTCTCTGTTTATAACCAAACCTACTCTACTATCAGTTTCATCAAGAGCTCGAATGAAAGAGTTCATCTCATCAACATCATTTGACAAAAGGGCTAAATCATCAGCATAATCTAAATCAGAAATTTTCAGATCTCTAGACTATTCAAGCCAAAAACATTTGCCTTGCAGTGAATATAACATAACATTATCAATAACGAAACTAAAGAGGAACAGCATTACAATATGAAAAATAAACAAACGTCCGTAGAAATAAAACAATCAGCAAATGGAATCTAGACAGTTAGGGTACAAACTGAAGAAAATTTGAGTAGTTACAGTGCGATCTACTTATATTTTTCCTGTATCTATCCATAATTTTGCAAATTTAGAAATTGGTAGATCTGCAGTTCTACTTTAAGGGCAGAAACAAAACACATTTCCTGTCATTTGTTTGTCTTGGGCTGAGTGGGGCTATAATAATATAAAGAAAGCGCCATAATGTAAAAAAAATGTATTAAATGGCAATGCGAATATATTGAAAGAGGAAATATTATTTAATACAAAGAATAACAAGCGGTAACAATATCACGATGTCGATTTTATATTAGATCTTTAATAATTCTAAATATCGTAATAAAAACAAATATGTATACTAATAGGTGTATTAAGTTTATATATTAAGTTTGGTATTGAACTTTCAACATTAAAAATGAACAGTGTACAGTCGGTCAAAAAAGTATCCGAACACTACGGTTGATTACAGATTTCAAAAAAATATCTGGCAACTTTTTTTTTAGAAAATAGTGATCTGGCAACCTTCGTGTCACGTGACACAAAGTTTGCCAGATCACTATTTTCTAAAAAAATTGCCAGATATATTTCTTTTTGAATTCTGTAATCAACCGTAGTGTTCGGATACTTTTTTGAGCTACTGTACTAATACGGTTAAACAAGGCCTGAGCAAAGTACGACGCGCCACCTGTTTTCGTGCAACCCGCGAACTACTGATGGCTGATAAATTTGTAAAAGTGAAAGAGAAGTATAGATAATTTATAGGAAGCGAATTCTCATTAAAATAAAATAATTTTAATAAAATTGTATTGTTTATGTTTCGTTTTCATCGTTACAGATAAGTTATTAATTATATAATTCTTTGGCGGTTCGCCATTTCATTTGTTTCCCATGTAACCCGTTATTCCTTTTCAGTTTTCTGTGAGGTCCGCCATTCCCCTTCAGTTTCCTGTGAGGTCCGCCATTCCCTTTCAGTTTCCTGTGAGGCCCGCCATTCCCCTTCAGTTTCCCGTGAGGTCCGCCATTCCCCTTCAGTTTCCTGTGAGACCCGTCATTCCACTTCAGTTTCCTGTGAGGTGCGCCATTCCCCTTCAGTTTCCTGTGAGGTCCGCCATTCCACTACAGTTTCCTGTGAGGTCCGCCATTCCCCTTCAGTTTCCTGTGAGGTCCGACATTCCCCTTCAGTTTCCTGTGAGACCCGTCATTCCCCTTCAATTTCCTGTGAGTCCCGCCATTCCCCTTCAGTTTCCTGTGAGACCCGTCATTCCCCTTCAGTTTTCTGTGATGTCCGCCATCCTCTTCAGTTTCCTGTGAGACCCGCCATTCCACTTCAGTTTCCTGTGAGGTCCGCCATTCCCCTTCAGTTTCCCGTGAGGCCCACCATTCCTCTTCAGTTTCCTGTGAGACCCGTCATTCCCCTTCAGTTTCCTGTGAGGTCCGCCATCCTCTTCACTTTCCTGTGAGACCCGTCATTCCCCTTCAGTGTCCTGTGAGACCGGCCATTCCCCTTCAGTTTCCTGTGAGACCCGTCATTCCCCTTCAGTGTCCTGTGAGACCGGCCATTCCCCTTCAGTTTCCTGTGAGACCCGCCATTTCCCTTCAGTTTCCTGTGAGACCCGCCATTCCCCTTCAGTTTCCTGTGAGGTCCGCCATTCCCCTTCAGTTTCCCGTGAGGTCCGCCATTCTCCTTCAGTTTCCTGTGAGACCCGTCATTCCCCTTCAGTTTCCTGTGAGGCCCGTCATTCCCCTTCAGTTTCCTGTGAGGCCCGTCATCCCCTTCAGTTTCCTGTGAGGTCCGCAATTCCCCTTCAGTTTTCTGTGAGGTCCGCCATTCCCCTTCAGTTTCCTGTGAAACCCGTCATTCCCCTTCAGTTTCCTGTGAGACCCGCCATTCCCCTTCAGTTTCCTGTGAGGTCCGCCATTCCCCTTCAGTTTCCTGTGAGGTCCGCCATCCCCTTCAGTTTTCTGTGAGACCCGCCATTCCCCTTCAGTTTCCTGTGAGGTCCGCCATTCCCCTTCAGTTTCCTGTGAGGTCCGCCATTCCCCTTCAGTTTCCCGTGAGGTCCGCCATTCCCCTTCAGTTTCCTGTGAGACCCGTCATTCCCCTTCAGTTTCCTGTGAGGTCCGCCATTCCCCTTCAGTTTCCTGTGAGGTCCGCCATTCCCCTTCAGTTTCCTGTAAGACCCGTTATTCCCCTTCAGTTTCCTGTGAGACCCGCCATTCCCCTTCAGATTCCTGTGAGACCCGCCATTCGCCTTCAGTTTCCTGTGAGACCCGCCATTTCCCTTCAGTTTCCTGTGAGACCCGTCATTCCCCTTCAGTTTTCTGTGATGTCCGCCATCCTCTTCAGTTTCCTGTGAGACCCGCCATTCCACTTCAGTTTCCTGTGAGGTCCGCCATTCCCCTTCAGTTTCCCGTGAGGCCCACCATTCCTCTTCAGTTTCCTGTGAGACCCGTCATTCCCCTTCAGTTTCCTGTGAGGTCCGCCATCCTCTTCACTTTCCTGTGAGACCCGCCATTCCCCTTCAGTTTCCTGTGAGACCCGCCATTTCCCTTCACTTTCCTGTGAGACCCGTCATTCCCCTTCAGTTTTCTGTGAGATCCGTCATTCCCCTTCAGTTTCCTGTGAGGCCCGCCATTCCCCTTCAGTTTCCTGTGAGAACCGCCATTCCCCTTCAGTTTCCTGTGAGGTCCGCCATTCCGCTTCAGTTTCCTGTGAGACCCGCCATTCCCCTTCTGTTTCCTGTGAGGTCCGCCATTCCCCTTCAGTTTCCTGTGAGGTCCGCCATCCTCTTCACTTTCCTGTGAGACCCGCCATTCCCCTTCAGTTTCCTGTGAGACCCGCCATTTCCCTTCACTTTCCTGTGAGACCCGTCATTCCCCTTCAGTTTTCTGTGAGATCCGTCATTCCCCTTCAGTTTCCTGTGAGGCCCGCCATTCCCCTTCAGTTTCCTGTGAGAACCGCCATTCCCCTTCAGTTTCCTGTGAGGTCCGCCATTCCCCTTCTGTTTCCTGTGAGGTCCGCCATTCCCCTTCAGTTTCCTGTGAGGTCCGCCAATTCCCTTCAGTTTCCTGTGAGGTCCGCCATTCCCTTTCAGTTTCCTGTGAGGTCCGCCATTCCCCTTCAGTTTCCTGTGAGGTCCGCCATTCCACTTCAGTTTTTCCCGCGGTCCTTCATCTAAAACATTTGCCCAAGCCTGGAGTAAACCTATCAAAATTATGTATTTCTTTTCACCTACCCTTTCGTTGTCTTCTAAACCGCAAAACGTCTCCATCGATTTTTTCATATCCATGTAAAATTGTGTGCCAAGATCTCGTTTAAGGCATTCGATGATATAGTCATAAGTCTGAAAAGATAAAATCATCGGAAGAACTGAACTGTAGGAATATCAATCTTAAAAATTCATTACATAGCATAGAATAAATATTAAACACCAGCATTATAAATTTACAGTAAAAATAGTCTAATCTTTAATAAAATCTTGGGGCGGGGAGTCTGCTGTGTTGGTAGTGCGCCAAGTTCACATTCTGATATTTCTGGATTCGAAGTCAATTTTATCAGCTTTGAGATTTATTTTCATTATTCTCCCACCTTTCCCCGGTGAGAAAGGGGAGGGAGACGCAGATAAATATGCAAATTTTACTGATGGAATCTTAATGATGATGGAATGTTAATTTTAAGCCATGGTCAGGACAGCCGACCCTTAGTACTTTCAACGACATGCTGTTTAGCCTTCATGGACGCTTCTGTCTGTTTCCTAAGAGTGGGTCCTTTTCTCCAATCCAATTCTGAAACTCTGCGGTTTTTATAACCAGCCCATTTAATCCACTGTGTGGAAAGGCCACCGTCCGTCGGATGGGATGTTAAGCCATGGCACCCTGTTCTAGAGAGCCATACCCTGTGCACGTTAAAGAACACACTGGATGGCCTTGACGGGAGACTACCATCTGTCTCCCAACAGCTGTTCCAGTGGGTCCCCTCTCCCAACCTTCTCTGAGCCTTCGGGGTCCATGTGACCTGGCAATGTAGCCCATGGTGTGCAAAAAAGTGCCGCTCAGAGATAAACCAACTCAACGTTAAAGAGCACGCTGGATGGCCTTGACAGGAGGCTACCATCTGTCTCCCAACAGCTGTTCCAGTGGGTCCCCTCTCCTAATCTTTTCTGAGCCTTCGGGGTCCTTGTGACCTGGCCATTTATCCCATGGTGTGCAAAATAGTGCCGCTCAGAGGCAAAACAACTCAACCCTAACCCAATGTGTCCACAAAAAATTCTTCTCAGGGATCAAACAACATAACAGAATATTTTGGTACTTCTAGATTAGAACTGAACAAACATTATTGCCCCCAGGGCATACTTCAGCGATTGTTCTAATTTTACGTTACACTCACAGATTCAAATTTGAATTAATTAATATATTTTTAAATGCTTATTTTAGAGTATCAATCAGTGTTGCTTTAACGAATAAATAAAAAAAATTTATTCTTACTATTAGGGTTGTGTTGGGTTGTTTTATCTGTAAAACCATATATGTACATTCCCGCTGATAAGCTTCGGCTTAGTGGGATTTTTTATATAAAATAATTATAGATAATACTTATTGAAAATAAATTTGAATTTGAATTCTGAAGGCTCAAAGAAGGTTGGGGGAGGAGACCAACTGGAACAGCTGTTAGGAGACAGATGGAGCCACGGCTTAAAAGCTGCTGCTCCCGCACACGGAACCACGGCTTAACGTCCCATCCGACGGACGGTGGCCTTTCCAAGCCCATCGGTGTCCCCTACTGACCGTGGGCAGGGCGGCGAGTTTTGCGGAGATAAATGTCAACGCTCACCCAGCTGGTAACTACAGATTACCTTGTAACGAACCTGGTAACTACAGATTACGAGCCTGGCGCGCTACCGAGAATTTGAAAAAGAGGAAATGATTAGAGACAATATTGACTCCCTTCTATCACAGGGGGGCGGGGGTGGCTCAGTCGGTAGCGCGCCAGGCTCGTAATCTGTAGTTCCCAGGTTCCAGTCCCAGCTGGGTCGGCGTTAAGATTTATCTCCGCAAAATTCCCCGCTTTGCCCACGGTCAGTAGGGGACACCGATGGGCTTGGAAAGGCCGCCGTCCGTCGGATGGGACGTTAAGACGTGACCCCGTGTGCGGGAGAGCCATACCCTGTGCACGTTAAAGAACACGCTGGATGGCCTTGACAGGAGGCTACCATCTGTCTCCCAACAGCTGTTCCAGTGGGTCCCCTCCCCCAACCTTCTCTGAGCCTTCGGGGTCCATGTGACCTGGCCATTTAGCCCATTGTGTGCAAAAAAGTGCCGCTCAGATGTAAAACAACCCAACCCTTCTATCACCTGGCATTCTTAATAGAATTAGCCCATTTGCTGTTAATATATCATCTATCCTAATCTTACGTAAACCACCAGGTGACCCCCTCAGTGTGAGCGCCTGTACGCGGTGAGGGGGACCACCCTGTGAAGGTTCCGCTGGCTCGGTTACCTTTGAAGGGTCCTAAACGCTCGCCCACGTGTTTGCCGTGCGCGGAGACCCGTGTCCCGGGAAAGGAGGATCCTGGTAGTTGCTGGGGGGTTCACGTCTTCTCTCCTCAGCTCATGACTGGCGTGGTCCCCATTGGCCGTCTTGCCATTTGGGAGCCTGCCTGTCGCGGAACTGGGCAGCGGATTTCGGGGCCTCTGCTATACACTGCTTTGGCCTCTGCTTCCGGTAAACGGGAGCTCCTGGGGTGGCCCCACCCCCAGGAGCAATCGGCTGGTGGGCAGGTCCTGCTAGGGTCAACCGTGCAGAGCAGTGAGTAACCTTGCCCACGGTCCGGGTACAGGTTTACAAGTTTCCTCGCAGATTATTTTCCTTTTGTCGTTATCCTTTCTTTGTGCGGCCAGTTTGGCCAGTCACAATTTTCTTATTTTACGCTTTGTTTCATTTGTGTAGAACGTTTATGTTCTGAACATTTCTCTTTTTATTTTCCTTCTATTTATTTGTGAGGGCTTGGCTCACTGTCTGTGTGGGTATAGTGCCTGCGTAGCCCTGGCGCCCGTGGGGCGGGGTTGGCTCAGTCGGTAGCGCGCCAGGCTCGTAATCTGTAGTTCCCAGGTTCGAGTCCCAGCTGGGTCAGCGTTGAGATTTATCTCCGCAAAATTCCCCGCCCTGCCCACGATCAGTAGGGGACACCGATGGGCTTGGAAAGGCCGCCGTCCGTCGGATGGGACGTTAAGCCGTGGCCCCGTGTGCGGGAGAGCCATACCCTGTGCACGTTAAAGAACACGCTGGATGGCCTTGACGGGAGGCTACCATCTGTCTCCCAACAGCTGCTCCAGTGGGTCCCCTCCCCCAACCTTCTCTGAGCCTTCGGGGTCCTTGTGACCTGGCCATTTAGCCCATCGTGTGCAAAAAAGTGCCGCTCAGAGGTAAAACAACCCAAACCCTGGCGCCCGACTGGGCGTCCCCTTGTTGGGCTCCGTGGAGGGTGGGGACAGCGGGCACTGAACCACACAAAACAAACCATGAGAAAGAATGAAGAAAATAATGCGATCGCCGCCAACAAGAGGGCTCGACATGAGTCCCCATCTTCCTCGTTGTCTAAGTTATCTCTGCCGTCGTCTTCTGTGTCTGTGTCTTCGTTCCCAAAGTTCCTGATCATAAACTCTACGGGTGATCAGGTGCTTGGGGACATGTCCCCTTTCTTTGTGAATAAAGGTTTGAAAGGTCTTCCGGGAGAACCGAAATCCGTAAAGCGCTTACGATCTGGCGACTTGCAGGTTGAGACCGCTTGTTCGAAACACTCCAAACTACTCCTGAAAGTTAAAGAAATTGGTGGGGTGGCTGTCGAAGTCACTCCCCATAAAACTTTGAATTCCTCTCGGGGTGTGATCACCGAGTGGGGCCTCCTCAAAGTCATTGAGGAGGAAATCCTCTCGGAGCTCACACCTCAAGGAGTAACAGCGGTCCACCGGGTTTCGACACGCCGTGATGGGAAATTGACACCCCCCCGGGTGTTGATTGTAACATTTAACATGCCACGCCTGCCTTCTTCCATCAAGGCAGGTTACTTACATTGTGAGGTTCGGCCGTATATCCCAAACCCTCTGCGCTGTTTTCAGTGTCAGATATACGGTCATGCCCGCACAACATGCAGGGGCAAGCCCACCTGTGCTCGCTGTGGCAGTAAGGATCATCTCGATCCTGACTGCACAGCAGAAAAGGCATGCTGTGTGAACTGCAGTGGCGAACATCCGGCGTACTCGAGCGACTGTCCGAAGTGGAAGGAGGAAAAGAAGGTACAACGCCTCAAAGTTATAAATAACATCTCGTACGCTGAGGCGAGAAAGCTTGCTGCACCGCCTGCCCCGCCTGGCAAGGTTTCCTATGCCAGTGCAGTCATTGGAAAGCCCATCGTTCCAATGACTTCGGTTGCGGTGCAGACTGACATCAGTGTACCACCTACTGAGTCTTTCTCGCCAGCTGCGAAGTACCTCCTCACGCAGGGAGACCGAGGGTGGTGTCGACTTCGACATCAACCCCGGTTTCCATTCCTGCAGCTCAGCCTTCCACCTCCACCGGAAGGACTCCTCCTTCCCGTCCTCAGACAGCAAGACCTTCCAAACCTAAGGGGGCCCCAACGGGGCCAAAAAAGAAACTAATCACTGCACCTCAAAGGGCGGTCACCGATCCATGCCCCTCGGACGATTCCGAGGACATGGATACCGACCGCCCCCTATTCACTAAACCGTCCTCTGCGGCGGTGAAGTTGAATAGGAATTCGTCGTCCGCCCACTCTTCTAAGTCCTGAGATGACCACACTCCTACAATGGAATTGTCGTGGATTCCAGAGGAATCTTGACGACATCAAGGCCCTCCTTCAGGCACACCAGCCCATCTGTGTGTGCCTGCAGGAGACATACTTGCATCCAGTCACAGATCCCACGATCCGGCACTTTTCACTGGTTTGCCGGGACCGGGATGGAGATGGTCCAGCTCGCGGAGGTGACGCCATCCTCGTGAGCAACCATTCTCCATTCCAGGTGTCGTACCCCTCACCACCAACTTAGAGGCGGTAGCCATCCGTCTCTTTGTGGGGTTCTCGCTGACTGTCTGCTCTGTATATCTTCCACCTGGGAGCATCGTCTTCCAGGAAGACCTTGATGATCTCGTCTTGCAGCTGCCGTCCTCCTTCCTCATTATAGGGGACCTCAACGGACACAGTCCACTTTGGGGCAGTGCTGACACCAACGGGAGGGGTGGGATCCTGGAGCAGTGGCTCCTCAATCCTTCTCTCTCCCTGTTGAACACCGGTGTCAGTACTTACTTTCACTCCCCAACCCGCACTTTCACTCCCCAACCCGCACTTTCACTGCCATTGACCTCACCATCTGCTCCTCCTCGATCCTTCCACTCTTTACATGGGAGGTCGAGGACAACCCCTATGGAAGCGATCACCTCCCCGTGGTGTGCACCATCTCCCGTGGGGGGCCTTGCAGCCCTTCACGCGTCTCGCGGTGGAGGCTCGATCGGGCTGACTGGGGTGGTTTCGAGCTGCTCTCTGAGCTCGATGACCACTCTGTCAGCCAGGAGCCAATCAATGTGGCGGTAGCGGAGATAACGGACTGTATCGTAGATGCAGCTGCATCAACCATTCCTCAAACTTCTACATGGTTTCCTCGCTTTCCGAAACCGTGGTGGAATCCAGATTGCACCGCAGCTCGTAAGGCTCAGAACAAGGCTTGGGGGTGTTTCGGAGATATCCAACGACCCCCAAAATCGAAAAGTTCAAACGCGCCAGGGCGAAAGCTCGTTTCGTCCGACGCCGGAGCCAGAAGGAATCTTGGATCAAGTATACGTCTTCCATAACCCGCACGACTAGTTCTAAGGTCGTGTGGGATAAAGTCCGGAAGATGGGTGGAACTACACGTCCCACTCGTTATCGATCCTGGAGCACAATGGACAGGCAATTGCTGATCCCAAAGCAATTGCCGACACTCTGGGGGAGTCATTCTCCTCCATCTCTTCGTCTTCTTCTTACTCCCCCGAGTTTCTGGCACAGAAGGGCAGGGCAGAACGCTCTCCGCTGTCTTTCCACTCGAATGGCCTGGAGCCTTAAAACAGGCCATTCACAGCGGAGGAGCTTCGCCTTGCTCTGCACTCTTCTCGTGCCTCTGCTGTAGGGCCGGACAATGTCCATTATGCCATGCTCCAACATCTTTCACCGTCGAGTAAGGATCGGCTGCTCCATCTCTTCAATCGCATTTTTCTCGAGGAGCAGTTTCCGGACTCCTGGCGGGTGGCCATCGTCTTGGCCTTCCCCAAGCCAGGCAAAGATCCCAAGATTCCTTCCAATTATCGTCCCATCGCGTTGACGAGCTGCGTGTGCAAGGTGTTGGAAAGAATGGTAAATGCCAGACTCATCTGGTATTTAGAACATCACAACCTTCTTTCCAACACCCAGTGTGGCTTTCGCAGGCAACGATCAACTCTTGACCATCTGATACGCCTCGAATCGGCTATCAGAAATTCATTTTTACGTAGAGAGCACCTGGTGTCAATTTTCTTCGACATCGAAAAAGCGTACGACACGGCTTGGAGATTCGGCATTCTTCGTGACCTCCACAGCTTCGGCTTGAGAGGTCACATGCCAATCTTCATCTCCAACTTCTTATCGACACATTCTTTTCGTGTCCGTGTCGGTAACGCTCTGTCGCGGCCGTACCCCCAAGAACAGGGGGTGCCACAAGGCTGCGTTCTGAGTGTTACGATTTTCGCTGTCAAGATTAATTCTATAACTAGACAACTTCCTCCATCAGTAGGCTATGCCCTCTATGTTGATGACTTTAGCATCTTTTGCTCTTCGTCCAGAAAGAGGGTCATTGAAAGACAACTGCAAATTGCCCTGAACAATCTTTCGGTTTGGGCGACGGCAAATGGGTTTCGGTTCTCCCCACAGAAGACCGCTTGTGTGCACTTTTGCCACAAGCGTAATCTTCATCTGGATCCCGAGCTGCTGCTCGGGGGTAACATCATTCCAGTTGTGGCGGAGACCAAGTTTCTCGGTCTCATATTCGATCGGAAATTGACCTTTTTACCTCACATACGTCATCTCAGGTCCAAGTGCACGCGGGCATTGAACATCGTCAAGGTCCTCTCCTCCCTTTCTTGAGGGGCGGACCGACGTTCTTTGCTCCGCCTGTACCGTGCACTTGTCCGATCGAAACTGGACTACGGATCCCAGGTGTACGACTCGGCCCGGGATTCGGTGGTGAAGGTGCTGGACCCCCTCCATCATCAGGCTCTCCGTGTTTGCACGGGAGCCTTCCGCACCTCACCGGTCCAGAGTCTTTATGTTGAGACCGACGAACCTTCTTTATCTCTTCGCCGTCAGCAGTTGTCCCTACAATATGCGTCTAAATTGCGATCCCTGCCTGACCATCCCACTTGGGACTGCGTTTTCAGTCCGAAGTGGGAAATGCTTACACTAATCGGCCGACTGCCATTCGTCCATTTGGTTTGCGACTCCGAGGCTACCTCAGAGACATCAACACCAGTCTCGATAGCGTTGCACAGTCGACAGCTGAGCCACTTCCACCATGGCTCGCTGTTTCCCCTTCCTGCGATTTTTCCCTGTGCAGGACGGGGAAGGCCTTTACACCCGACTGTGTGTACCGGCAACTCTTTGCCAGCCATCGTGCTGAGCACCCGGACTTCTTGCCTGTCTTTACAGATGGCTCGAAGTCCGGCACTTCAGTGGGATCAGCCATGGTCTGCTGTGATGTAATCATTGCAGACCAGATCCCACTGCAGTGTTCCATCTTCACTGCAGAGTTGCACGCTATCAGCCTCGCCTTGGACCACGTGGCGACTAAGCATCATCGTCGGTGTGTGCTTTACACCGACTCGCTTAGCTCGCTCCAGGCTTTGATCTCGGTGAGGCATCGGCCTCACCCTGTTCTTACTAAGATCCGCCAGCAACTACATCGTCTGGCAGCCACCACCACCATCCATTTCTGTTGGGTGCCCGGTCACGTCGGGATTAGGGTCAATGACTTGGCAGACGCTGCTGCCAAGTCAGCCACGCCCCTGTCCGACTCTCCGTTTCCGGTTCCCTATCTGGATTTCCGGCAGCGTTTTTCCACCGAGCTTCGGGCACAGTGGCAGAGATCTTGGTCAGAACAGCTTACCAACAGGCTCTTTGAGATCAAACCTATCATCAAACCATGGCAGTCTTGTTACCGCAGGAATCGCAAGGAGGAAGTTGTACTTGCTCGGCTCCGCTTAGGTCACTCGTATATTACTCATTCGTTTCTTCTACTGGCGGACGACGTACCTAAGTGCGAGTTTTGTGACACCATTTTAACAATCAAACATATTTTAATTGAATGTGCGTGTTTTAACCTAGAACGTCGTTTGTATTTTAATTTTCACAATTTTACGTCCGAGCCATTTACACTCGGACATCTTTTATCTGATAGTACCATTTTATCTCCAATTTTTGGTTTTTTACAGTATACAGGATATTTTACCAGATTATAATTTTATTCATTTGTAATTTATTCACCATCTGACCTAGGTCATTTACACCTGGGCTAGTTTTATCCTTTGTCTCTACTCTATTTATTTATCTACACATTTGTTGTTTTACACTTTACCTTTTATTTCTGTTATATATATATATCTTGTTGGTTTTATTTTTTACATTTTCCAGCATTTGTCTTTTAAGTTTGGTTGAGGAGTATTTGTCTTTTAGCATATTTTTACCTTGTTTGGCGCATTGTAGCCATAGTAGCTCATGCGCCATAAAACTCCAAACAACCAACCAACCAACCCGCCGTCCGTCGGATGGGACGTTAAGCCGTGGCTCCGTGTGCGGGAGAGCCATATCCTGTGCACGTTAAAGAACACGCTGGATGGCCTTGACGGGAGGCTACCATCTTGTCTCCCAACAGCTGTTTCAGTGGGTCCCCTCTCTTAACCTTCTCTGAGCCTTCGAGGGCCTTGTAAGCTGGCCATTTAGCCTATGGTGTGCAAAAAAGTACCGCTGAGAGGTAAAACAATCCAACGTTAAAGAACACGATGGATGGGCTGGACAGGAGGCTATCATCTGTCTCCCAACAGCTGTTCCAGTGGGTCTCCTCCCACTGGAACAGCTGTTGGGAGCTCAGAGGTAAAACAACCCAACGTTAAAGAACACGCTGGAATTCCTTGACGGGAGGTTAACTTCTGTCTTCCAACTTCTGTCTTCTGGTTCCAGTGGGTCCCCTCCCCCAACCTTCTCTGAGCCTTCGGGGTCCATGTGACCTGGCCATTTAGCCCATGGTGTGCAAAAAAGTGCCGCTCAGAGGTTGGGTTGTTTACCCAAAGTTAAAGAACACGCTGGAATTCCTTGACAGAAGGTTAACTTCTGTCTCCCAAAAGCTGTTCCAATGGGTCCCTTCCCCCAACCTTCTCTTAGCCTTCGGGGTCCATGTGACCTGGCCATTTAGCCCATGGTGTGCAAAAAAAAGTGCCGCTCAGATGTAAAACAACCCAACGTTAAAGAACACACTGGATGGCTTTGACGGGAGGCTACCATCTGTCTCCCTACAGCTGTTTCAGTGGGTCCCCTCTCCCAACCTTCCCTGAGCCTACGGGGGCCTTGTGACCTGGCCATTTAGCCCATGATGAGCAAAAAATTGCAGCTAAAAAGTAAAACAACCAACCAACCAAGCCTCTCCTTCCTATCTTCCACTTTAGATGTGTTCTTAAGAATTTGGATTAGTATCTATAACAAATTCATAATCTCATGAACGGATCAATGAGATCAAAGGCCAGGTCACAAACATCCCGAAGAACTCTGATGTTTGGCAACCTTGACCTAACCTGTTCATCACTTGCATAATCAAACCACGCAATAACCATATGCTGCATTGGAAACGAACAAAATCATCCCTTCACCACCTGAATAGGTTGGGTTGTTTTACCTCTGAGCGGCACTTTTCTGCACACCATGGGCTAAATGGCCAGGTCACATGGACTCCGAAGGCTCAGAGAAGGTTGGGGGAGTGGTCCCACTGGAACAGCTGTTGGGAGACAGATGGTAGCCTCCCGTCAAGGTCATCCAGCGTGTTCTTTAACGTGCACAGGGTATGGCTCTCCCGCACTCGGGGCCACGGCTTAACGTCCCATCCGACGGACGGCGGCCTTTCCAAGCCCATCAGTGTCCACTACAGACCGTGGGCAGGGCGGGGAATTTTTGCGGAGATAAATCTCAACGCTGACCCAGCTGGGACTCGAACCTGGGAACTAGAGATTACGAGCCTGGCCACTTGAATAGACTTCACAGACTAGGGACTCGAACCTGGAACTAGAGATTACGAGCCTGGCCACCTGAATAGACTTCACAGACTAACTGTTCAGTAGCCTAAATGATGGAAACTGAACAATTCTTACCTAAAGGATTTGTAATATTCGGTTTCATTCCAAACTGAAAAACTGAAAAAAGTTTACGTTATTCAGTATGTCCATGATTTGTACAACTGCTGTTTTTTTGTTCCATTTCAGAGGCGTTGCGTAAAAAAATGTGAGAAGCGTGTCCCATCAGTATCGGTAAGTTTCTTCTTCTTCGGTATTATATAAGATCGACTTTATACAGGTAGACCCCGCTTTACGACACCCCACTCCCAAAAAAAAAACACCTCTATACTCGTAGAGCTCTCTTGGACCTCTCGACATGTATAAATACTCTGCCTCTTGCGACTGAATTCGCTTATATGAGTACATCTTCCGTCCAAAAGCCACTGGAATATTTTTAAGAAATAAAAAAAATTTTTTTAGTGTACTTAAATAAAAAAATTTAAATATCCTAAAGAAGCAATAGTTTTAATTCACCGATCCCAATATATATATTAAAAGAACTGATTGCGAAATTTTTGGTGATTTTGTACAGTCGCTCAAAAAAGTATCCGAACACTATGGTTGATTACAGAATTCAGAAAAAGTATCTGGCAACGATTTTTTTAGAAATTAGTGATCTGGCAACCTTCGTGTCACGTGACACGAAGAATTTAGAAATTAGTTTTAGAAATTAGTGATCTGGCAACCTTCGTGTCACGTGACACGAAGGTTGCCAGATCACTAATTTCTAAAAAAAATCGTTGCCAGATACTTTTTCTGAATTCTGTAATCAACCATAGTATTCGGATACTTTTTTGAGCGACTGTACATGTTTAGAATTTACAGCACTGAACACATATGCTCTTTTCTCGATTAAATATTTTTTCTTACATTATAAATGTTTGGAAATATTTATGTTTGTGTTTCGTTTCATTTTTATTTACTTTAATGCTCACTTTTGATGCATCTTTATGGTGTGAGGGTCGGGCTGTTTTACCTCCGAGCGGCACTTTTTTGCACACAGTGGTCTAAAAGGCCAGGTCACAAACATCTCGAAATCTGGATGCCCTTGACGGGAGACTACCATCTGTCACCCAACAGCTGTTCCAGTGGGTCTCCTCCCCCAACCTTCTCTGAATCTTCGGAGTCCTTGTGACCTGGCTATTTAGCCCATGGTATGCAAAAAAGTGCAGGTCAGAGGTAAAACAACCCAACTCAATTCAGTTTTACGTAGAGTAAAATCTTTGGAATAAACTATATTAATAAAAGGTTTGGTTTCTGTTTAATGTGTGTCTGTGGCAACCATCACAGCAGACTCTTTCTGAAAATCACAGCAGACTCTTTCTGAAAATCACAGCAGACTCTTTCTGGTTTTGGTCCGGGTTGCAAGACGAAATTGCAAGTCGAAAGTCTAAAAGGGAATCTTGCTAAAACAAAAATATTGACCACGCGAAAATTTATTGTTGTCGTTTAGAGCTCCCTAACTGTGAACGTAAGAGTCATAAAAACTTTAGAATCTTCTGCCGTTTCCAGATTCCCCACATTTCGAAATCCATTATTATTTTAAAGGTTGGGTTGGATTTTTTTATCTCTGAGCGGCACTTTTTTGCACACCATGGGCTAAATGGCCAGGTCACATGGACCCCGATGGCTCAGAGAAGGTTAGAGGAGAAGACCCACTGGAACAGCTGTTGAGAGACAGATGGTAGCCTCCCGTCAAGGCCATCCAGCGTGTTCTTTAACGTTGGGTTGTTTTACCTCTGAGCGGCACTTTTTTTGCACACCATGGGCCAAATTGCCAGGTCGCCATGGACCCCGATGGCTCAGAGAAGGTTAGGGTAGGAGACCCACTGGAACAGTTGTTGGGAGACAGATGGTAGCCTCCCGTCAAGGCCATCCAGCGTGTTCTTTAACGTTGGGTTGTTTTACCTCTGAGCGGCACTTTTTTTGCACACCATGAGCCAAATTGCCAGGTCGCCATGGACCCCGATGGCTCAGAGAAGGTTAGGGTAGGAGACCCACTGGAACAGTTGTTGGGAGACAGATGGCAGCCTCCCGTCAATTCCATCCAGCGTGTTCTTTAACGTTGGGTTGTTTTACCTCTGAGCGGCACTTTTCTGCAACCATGGGCTAAATGACCAGGTCAAATGGACCCCGAAGGCTCAGATAAGGTTGGTGGAGGGGACCCACTGGAACAGATGTTGGGAGACAGATGGTAGCCTCCCGTCAAGGCAATCCAGCGTGTTCTTTAACGTTGGGTTGTTTTACTTCTGACCGGCACTTTTTTGCACACCATGGGCTAAATGGCCGGGCCACATAGGACCCCGAAGGCTTAGGTTAGGGGACGGGACCCACTGTAACAGCTGTTGAGAGGCAGATGGTAGCCTCCCGTCAAGGCCATCCAGCGTGTTCTTTAACGTTGGATTGTTTAACCTCTGAGCGGCACTTTTTTGCACACCATGGGCTAAATGGCCAGGTCACATGGACCCCGATGGCTCAGAGAAGGTTAGGGTAGGAGACTCACTGGAACAGTTGTTGGGAGACAGATGGTAGCCTCCCGTCAAGGCCATCCAGCGTGTTCTTTAACGTTGGGTTGTTTTAGCTCTGAGCGGCACTTTTTTGCACACCATGGGCTAAATGGCCAGGTCACATGGACCCCGAAGGCTCAGAGAAGGTTGGGGGAGGAGACCCACTGGAACAGCTGTTGGGAGACAGATGGTAGCCTCCCGTGAAGGCCGTCCAGCGTTTTCTTTAACGTTGGGTTGTTTTGCCTCTGAGAGGCACTTTTTTTCACACCATGGGCTAAATGGCCAGGTATCATGGACCCCGAAAGCTCAGAGAAGGTTGGGGGAGGAGACCCACTGGAACAGCTGTTGGGAGACAGATGGTAGCTTCCCGTCAAGGTCATCCAGCGTGTTCTTTAATGTGCACAATGTATGGCTCTCCCTCAAATGTAGCAACGGCTTAACATCCCATCTGACGGACGGCGACCTTCCCAAGCCCATCGGTGTCCCCTACTGACCATGGGCATGGTGGGGAGTTTTGCGGAGATAAATCTCAACGCTGACGCAGCTGGGACTCGAACCTGGGAACTACAGATTACGAGCGTGGCGCGCTACCGACAGAGCCACCCCCGCCCCCAAATTAAAAGTGAGACCCGGAAGAGCAGGCTGACGTTCACTAGTAATTCATGAATGAAACTACTCGTTATTTGAATGAATTCAACCTCATTTCAGATCACACCATGTTTTCTATCATGATGTAATTTTGTTTTGAAAAATGTGTATTTAAATATCGTTTTCTTTCTTTTAATTTCTGTTCCAGAATTGTGTGAAAATGAGGATGAGAATATGTCGGAGTAGACATGAAGGCGTTTCTACTCCTAAAAGTTCGGGTTGACACTACTTTTAATATTGAACGAACGCACTTTAAAATTACTACTTAAAATTGTCTGATATTTTAAGTACTAATGCAACCAATCAAAATATTAAAATATAAATTTGCCTAATATATGTTTGTATTTATGTTCATTTTATTTTCTTCTGACTGATTTCATGCTATCTTCAGCCATTTTGTTTCTTCCTAAATAACTATCGCAAAGTTATTTCCATGGACGTCGGCGGCAGTGCAGGGTTGAATTGGGTTGTTTTACCTCTGAGCGGCACTTTTTTGCACACAATGGGCTAAATGGCCAGGTCACAAGGACATCGAAGGCTCATAGAAAGTTAGGGGAGGAGACCCACTGGAACAACTGTTGGGAGGTAGGTGGTAGCCTCTCGTCAAGGCTATCCAGCGTGTTCTTTAACGTTGGGTTTTTTTATTTCTGAGCGGCACTTTTTTGCACACAATGGGCTAAATGGCCAGGTCACAAGGACCTCGAAGGGTCAGAGAAGGTTGGGGGAGGGGACACACTGGAACAGCTGCTCGGAGACAGACGGTAGCCTCCCGTCAAAGCCATCCAGCGTGTTCTTTAACGTTGGGTTGTTTTACCTCTGAGCGGCACTTTTTTCCACACAATGGGCTAAATGGCCACGTCACAAGGACCCCGAAGTCTCAGAGAAGGTTGGGGGAGGAGACCCACTGATTAAAAAAAAACTTAATAACTTCGCACTACCTGTCGGCAAACATTGAACCTCAAGTATGCGATTTTCAAATAGTTTGGTATCTAAAGAGTTAAACTGTAGTGGTGTAATTAAAAATCTGGAACTCGACCCTGGCGCGCTACCGACTGAGCCACCCCCGCCCCTATAATTGCACGAGTTTCATATCAATGCATTACTGATGATAAATGTTCGGGCCTCCGTAACTCTTTAAATACCAGCTATTACTGCTGTAAATCGAGATTTATTTTATCTTAATTCACATTTCAATAATTATTAATATTATTTAATATTTATTAATTAATTTATTAAATTAAATTTTTAATATTATTTAAATTTATTAATTATTAAAAATTTAAAAGTAAACCACAGATTACGAGCCTGTCGCGCTACCGACTGAGCCACCCACGCCCCTGCAATGCAGGGAGAGTGCTTACTCTCTGATGAGGTCTCGCCATTCTCACAGACATTTTACTCTGGCGTATTAAACTGACAGCTTTCGTGTCAGACTCTGTGGTAAGTAGCTGCTTGAGAGATTATTTATTTTATTATTTTTAATCACCCATTAGTACTAATTACTGATAAAGGGGGCAAACTTCGGAAAATGAAAACCTTCATGTTCTTTGAAAACAGCAGTCTCATATTCGCTAGATGCGATAGCATATTCTTCTAGTTACGATGTACCTGAGATTTGTGGTATGGGCAAGAAATGGTTTCGAAAGTATCCTGCTTGGAACAGTCGCGCTGTTCTCCACATTGGTACACTGGGGGGCAAAACTTAAGTTACAACACCATTTTATGTCAATAATAAACTAACATCGAAACTCTATAATTTCTGAAAGAAGCTTTTCATGTTCAAATGTGACTGAAGATAAAATAAATATCGATTTACAGCAGTAATAGCTGGTATTTAAAGAGTTACTGAGGCTTTGGATTGGATTGTTTTACCTCTGAGCGGCACTTTTCTGCACACCATGGGCTAAATGGCCAGGTCACATGGACCCCTGTGACCGTGTGTGTGTGAAGGCTCAGTGAAGGTTTGGGGAGCGGACCCACTGGAACAGCTCTTGGGAGACAGATGGTAGCCTCCCGTCAAGGCCATCCAGCGTGCTCTTTAACGTGCACAGGGTATGGCTCTCCCGCACACGGGGCCACGGCTTAACGTCATATCCGACGGACGGCGGCTTTTCCAAGCCCATCGGTGTCCCCTACTGACCGTGGGCAGGGCGGGGAGTTTTGCGAAGATAAATCTCAACGCTGACCCAGCTGGGACTCCAACCTGGGAACTACAGATTACGAGCCTGGCGCGTTACCGACTGAACCACCCCAACCCCCACCCCCCATGTGGGGGTGTTATGTCGACAGTAGAAAGAACAAATAACGATATCTTCATACTAGATTATTGGAGCATAAATTAGTCAGCAATAGTGGCTAAATTAAATAATCGGAACAACTTGAAAAAATATCCCGTTTCATTTAAGTGGTAAAGATTAACAGCACACTCTATAGCTACGTGATAAGGTCAATTTTTGACTCTTTGACTCAAGCTAAAGAATACGTCGTTCAAGATATCGCAAAAAAAGAACAAGTAACGATATCTTCATACTAGATTATTGGAGCATAAATTACTCAGGAATAGGGGGCGGGTGTGGCTCAGTCGGTAGCGCGCCAGGCTCGTAATCTGTAGTTCCCAGGTTCGATTCCCAGCTGGGTCAGCGTTAAGATTTATCTCCGCAAAATTCCCCGTCCTGCCCACGGCGAGTAGTGGACACCGATGGGCTTGGTAAGGCCACCGTCCGTCGGATGGGACGTTAAACCGTGGCCCCGTGTGCGGGAGAGCCATACCCTGTGCACGTTAAAGAACACGCTGGATGGCCTTGACGGGAGGCTACCATCTGTCTCCCAACAGCTGTTCCAGTGGGTCCCTCCCTCAACCTTCTTTGAGCCTTCGGGGTCCTTGTGACCTAGCCATTTAGCCCATGGTGTGCAAAAAAGTGCCGCTCAGAGGTAAAACAAGCCAACGTTAAAGAACACGCTGGATTGCCTTGACGGGAGGCTACCATCTGTCCCCAACAGCTATTCCAGTGGGTCCCTCCCTCAACCTTCTCTGAGCCTACGGGGTCCTTGTGACCTGGCCATTTAGCCCATGGTGTGCCAAAAAATGCCGCTCAGATGTAAAACAAGCCAACGTTAAAGAACACGCTGGATTGCCTTGACGGGAGGCTACCATCTGTCCCCAACAGCTATTCCAGTGGGTCCCTCCCTCAACCTTCTCTGAGCCTACGGGGTCCTTGTGACCTGGCCATTTAGCCCATGGTGTGCCAAAAAATGCCGCTCAGAGATAAAACAACCCCAACAAACAACAACTCAGGAAGAGTGGCTACATTGGATAATCAAAATAACTTGAAAAAATATCCCTTTTGTTTAAGTGGTAATGATTAACAGCGTACTCTATAGCTACACGATAGAGTCAATTTTTGACTCTTTGACTCAAGCTGAAATAGTACAGTCGTTCAAAAAAGTATCCGAACACTATGGTTGATTACGGAATTAAATCAGAAAAATATCTGGCTTCGTGTCACGTACGGAATTCAGAAAAAATATCTGGCAACGATTATTTTAGAAATTAGTGATCTGGCAACCTTCGTGACACGTGACACGAAGGTTGTCAGATCATTGAATTCTAAAATAAATCGTTGCCAGATATTTTTTCTGAATTCCGTAATCAACGATAGTATTTGGATACTTTTTTGAGCGACTGTAAGTCGTTCTTATGATCGCATCACATCTTTAATGATCCTCAGAGGGGGGGGGGGCGAAAGAGGGGAAAACTGCCTTTTATAACAATGCGACTTGCAGGGAAAATCTTTCTTTTGTGACTGAAAAAAAGACATTCGTTTCTTACTGCATTTTGGATGTGAGAATGCTGCAATTTTGTAACTATTGTCGCAGATATCGCAGGGACGAAATTTCCGTACCTCCTGCGATCTTTGATTACATTTGAAGAATTTTGAAACTTTCTCTTAATCTGCTAAATATATTACTCTAAAAAATGTTTGGCCGTCCGTGGTCGAGCGGTTAACACGTTTGGTTACTTATTAAAGGGACCTGGGTTCGAGGTACAGTCGCTCAAAAAAATATCCGAATACTATGGTTGATTAGAGAATTCAGAAAAAATATCTGGCAACGATTGTTTTAGAAGTTAGTGATCTGGCCACAAGGTTGCCAGATCACTAATTTCTAAAACAATCGTTGCCAATTTTTTTTTTTTTATTTTGTAATCAACCATAGTGTTCGGCTATTTTTTTTGGGGGGAGACTGTACCTGTAAGAAATAAATCTGTCTTTACTACTAAAAACATGACACACTTCAGAATTGAAAACACAGCAGAAAAAGTGCACCGAAAATGGGCAGAGGTCACATTATGAAAATAAAAGCCTATCGTCAGATGCATTTGTACACAAACAGCAGGGGTGGGAATGGCTTAGTCGGTAGCGCGCCAGGCTCTTAATCTGTAGTTCCCAGGTTCGAGTCCCAGCTGGGTCAGCGTTGAGATTTATCTCCGCAAAATTCCCCCGCCCTGCCCACGGTCAGTAGGGGACACCGATGGATTTGGAAAGGCCGACGTCCGTCGGATGGGACGTTAAGCCGTGGCCCCTGTGCGGGAGAACCATACCCTGTGCACGTTAAAGAACACGCTGGATGGCCTTGACGGAAGGCTACCATCTGTCTCCCAACAGCTGTTCCAGTGGGTCCCCTCCCCCAACCTTCTCTGAGCCTTCGGGGTCCATATGACCTGGCCATTTAGCCCATGGTGTGCAAAAAGTGCCGCTCAGAGGTAAAACAACCGAAACTGTAGGGCAGTCTGCTTCTTCAGCAGAATCGATGAAGGCGATTTAATATGACTTTGGGAGTAATAAATTTTTTATACGCATCATGAATTTAATTCATGATTAAATCTTTAGTATCGTTAGGAAAAAATTGGCAATTTCAAGAAAAGTGGAGGAAGAGTTGGGTTGTTTTACCTCTGAGCGGCACTTTCTTGCACACCATGGGCTAAATGGCCAAGTCACATGGACCCCGAAGGCTCAAAGAAGGTTGAGGGAGGGGAGCGATTGGAACAGCTGTTAGGAAACAAATGGTAGACTCCTGTCAAGGCCATCCAGCGTGTTCTTTAACGTGCAGAGGGTATAACTCTCCCGCACATAGTGCCACGGCTTAACTTCCCATCAGACGGACGGAGGACTTTCCTAACCCATCTGTGTCCCCTACTCACCGTGGGCCAGCGCGGGGAGTTTTGAGGAGATAAGTCTGAACGCTGACCCAGCTGGGACTCGAACCTGGGAACTTCAGTTTACAACCTCAACGCGCTACCTACTCCACGTGCATAGGGTATAACTCTCCCGCACATGGGGTCACGGTTTAAAGGCCGTGGGTAGGGGTATCAAAGAAAGCACTCCTTGGGGGTTATGTCGTCATTAGCAAGCAGGAGAAATGCCGTCTTGGTTTCTCCCTCTTCATACCGTGGGCGACATTCCGGGTGCTGGTGTGCAATGACCGAATGCAGCAGATGAGCTCAGGACAGACATGCTTGGAGAACTAAATTGCACGGTCTGGTTGGATCTCCGTAGCCCATGGCTGCTTGAGGATGATGATGTCAAACCAATTAAGGTTGCTACCTCTATGACTGCCCAGCAGGGTCCACGGAAAGGCACCAGATATCTAACGAGCTTTCCACCCCTTAAACTTAACTGGGAAAGTCCATTTTCTCCAACTGCCAACATCGGATGCACAGAGTCACATGGACCTTCTTTGAGCAAAAGCACGAGTGTCGAGTGCTGTAAAAAAAAAAGCTTGTTCTTTCCAACTCCACTATCTTATTACACATTTTGATAATTGTGCTCTACATGAAAAGTAAGAGTATAAATTGTTGAATAATTCATCCGAGTTTTGGTACATATTTTGTGAAAATAAATATATATACAATTATATATGAAGTTTGTAAACCAGGACTAATATAATTATAGCTCATGGAATATAGGAACTTATATTCGATGAATACGATTAAAATAAACCTCATCATAAAACAACACGAACATCCATGCCTTACCCGGGGCTCAGATCCCAGGTCCCGTAGATCAGTAGCCAAGCGCGCTAACCACTCGGCCACGGTACTTTAGTAATATTTTTAACCCAAACCTTTTGAATAATAAATATTACATAAATATAAAATTAAAACATAAAATTTGTTTCTGCAATTGAAACTTTTTATCAAAATTATATTGTGAAAAATTAATTTCAATAAATATTTTGATACGGGTATTTTCGATCGAAACGAAACATTATTCTGAAGTTCTATGATTTGATTATATATATATATAATTAGCTACCTAATTTTTTATTAACGTGATTACGGCCCCTATCTCTTTATTCATTAATATGTCCAGAAGATTCAAATCAACCACTTTGGGAAACTGCTCCAGAATACCTTTAAATTAGAGTGCGTATTTTCTCAAACTTTGAAAATCCTATATTTGTATATAGGTCTATGTGATTTTACTGAAATATCTGATACTATTTAATTTCTTTTTGATATATTCGCATTCTCGTTTACTGACATACCTAGAAGTCTTTGTGTGGTAAGACGTAAATTGTTTTTCTCTTAGGCACTTTATGTTAATACCTAAAAATACATATTTGCAATAAAGTCGGTAATCTGTAAAATGGGCATAATTCTGATCATTTCTATACAGCAAGATTTGAATATAATAAAAGAAAATCTCACTTTCAGCTGTTTGACTTTTTTCTGCAAAGAAGCAAAAAAGGAAATTTATACATGAAAGAAAAATGTAAATTTAATATCCTGGTTTTCAAAATGAAATAAAATCTTTAATTCTCTATGACACTGCTAAAAAGTCTTTATGCTAATCCACAAATGTTCTATGCTATCACGTGTCAGAAGTCATTAAGGAGAAATCTACGTATCGTAGCGCAGAGGTCACTGCCAATGAGCGTACATAGATATTCATAACAGTTCTTTCTGTGTTGTAATAAATACCCCCTCAAGCAGCTGCTTGCCACAGACGTCTGATTCCATTGCAGACCTGTGAGGATGGCAGGACATCAGCAGAATAAATAACACGGACATCCACCCGGGGATTGAACCCAGGTCCCTTAGATCAATAGCCAAGCGCGCTAACCACTAAATCTTGAAAATAATAATAATATCCTCCAAACACTCGTGATGAAGTCTTTTTTTTTTTGCCATGAGAGAGATATGAACCCAATTCTCCTGCAAACATGCCAGTTATGGTACCATTACACTCCATCAATGGCTAACGTTTTCTTCAGCTAATGCGAGACATAACCTTTCCGGATTTTTTTAGTTGATTCGCACAATGGCGCTATCTATTGCGAAGTGGACAACGCTGTTGTCTCATAGAGCTGGAATTTAATATTTGTCACTCACGCTCATGTAGTAAAGAATCGCAAGATATGTCCTGAATTTCACGAGTTCCATAATTACAGGACATGTCCTGTGATTATTTACTACTGAATCATTTATAATCATAGCGTTACCTGGTGACTGTTTAATGTCAATATATCAATAAATTTTTTGTGGTAAAAATTCCGCCGACATACGCGACATGAATCTGAAAACAATCATCGCTGACGCGGCGTGAATCGAACTAGCAACTCTCCATATTCATGGCACAGCGCGCTTTTTCCACTAATTTTAAGACTTTAAAATCCTATTCGATGATATCGACCATACCATTGGCGCCATCTATGATCTCGGGTGGCAACTATTTCTTTTTATATTGTGCTGAGTAAGATTTGAATTTTTCTGCTAAATAACAAATTCTGGATTAATTTTCTGCCTTTCAAATCAATATATTTCTGATATTTAGTTTTGGCTGATAGTCAACTTGCTACGATTACAAATCGAAACTAAATATGAGAAACATATTGAAGATTTACAACACAGAAAATTAATCCAGTGTTATTTACCAGATTCAATTTATCAAATAGTAAAAAAAAAAAATTTCATTCTTGCAAAGTTAACAGTTGTTTAACCCTGAAGCAGCTGTTTACCACAGAGGTCTGAGAGGGACCTGTCAGTTTATACGCCATAGTAAGTCTGTGAGGATGGCGGGACCTCAGCACAAAGTTAACACGAGATATAATAAAACATTTCTTTTAAAGTAATTAACCAATGGTATTACAAACGTGGCCGAGTGGTTAACGCGCTTGGCTACTGATCTGTGGGACTTGGGTTCGAGCCCGGATAAGGCATGGATGTATGTGTCGTTTTTCTGCTGAGGTCTCTGCCATTCTCTGACACCTGCTACTCTCAGACCTCTGTGGCAAGCAGCTGCTTGAGGGGGTATTTAAATTTACTATATTGAAATTACAAAGCTGAATTTGAAATTAAGTATTTATTTGTCGAGCCACTAAGTGTGTGAAGAGTTTTACAGTTAAAATTTTGAATTAACTAAGTGATGAGGACAGTTTTTAATCCACTTCAAGTGATGACGAGAGTTTTTAATCCACTTCAAGTGATGACGAGAGTTTTTAATCCACTTCAAGTGATGACGAGAGTTTTTAATCCACTTCAAGTGATGACGAGAGTTTTTAATCCACTTCTAGTGATGACGAGAGTTTTTAATCCACTTCAAGTGATGACGAGAGTATTTAATCCACTTCAAGTGATGACGAGAGTTTTTAATCCACTTCAAGTGATGACGAGAGTTTTTAATCCACTTCAAGTGATGACGAGAGTTTTTAATCCACTTCAAGTGATGACGAGAGTTTTTAATCCACTTCAGGTGATGACGAGAGTTTTTAATCCACTTCAAGTGATGACGAGAGTTTTTAATCCACTTCTAGTGATGACGAGAGTTTTTAATCCACTTCTAGTGATGACGAGAGTTTTTAATCCACTTCAAGTGATGACGAGAGTTTTTAATCCACTTCAAGTGATGACGAGAGTTTTTAATCCACTTCAAGTGATGACGATAGTTTTTAATCCACTTCAAGTGATGACGAGAGTTTTTAATCCACTTCAAGTGATGACGAGAGTTTTTAATCCACTTCAGGTGATGACGAGAGTTTTTAATCCACTTCAGGTGATGACGAGAGTTTTTAATCCACTTCAGGTGATGAGCAGAATTTTTAATCCACTTCAGGTGATGAGCAGAATTTTTAATCCACTTCAAGTGCCATTAACTAAGTGATGAGGAGAATTTTTAATCCACTTCAAGTGCCATTAACTAAGTGATGAGGAGAATTTTTAATCCACTTCAAGTGCCATTCGACGTAGTCTCAAGCTGCCACTGTCGGTGATGGCAATTTTGTTCTCCATATTGGCAGCCTCCATTGCTTTGTGGAGCCAAAAGGCAATATCTCCAGGTTGTAAGGTAAGGAGGTCTGCCAAGACCAGTCTTATAGCGCTTTCTGTAGTCTTATGGGACTTCCGGGCGATCAATATACCTCTTCTTACCAGTTTCTCTCCCAGCAATTTGCAGCCTTTGCAGGAGTCCAAACACAGCTGCGGTATAGCGTCCGGTGGCCTGTCAACGTCCATTTGTGGAAGTCCTCTTTTTAGCTGCTTCTCGCCGTCTTCGATCAGATGTCCGTCGCCTATCAGACCATGGATTGCTTGGTGCACGATCCTGGCGGCTTGTTTTTGAGTCATCAATAGTAATAGGGCCACGTGGCGTCGTATACAGCTCTCCGACATCACTTCTTGATCAATGTCGATAACAGCTCGTCTGGTCACTTTCTTTAAGTAGAAGTCGCATTTTGAGCAGGAGTCATTCTTCTTTCTGCATGACTCACAATCAGCAATATTGGAAACCCCCAATATGTCCAAAATCCCCTCAACATTTTTATTTTGAAAACTTGTTAAATTTAGATATTAAAGTGATAATCTCAAACAAAAGTTAATTAATGAATTCAACAAACAGGAATTCTTTACAGGGACGTTTTCGAATACAGTAGACGTCATAGTTGACTTGGCAAATTAATTATGACGTATGATTATGACGATTCAAAGTGTGACCTAACAATAATTTGTCCTTTCACGATGGCGAAAATGTAACTTTTTGTTCTGGCAACGATGTTTTTGAATTAGTGATCTGGCAACCTTCGTGGAACACTATGGTTGATAACAGAATTCAGAAAAAAATATCTGGCAACGATGTTTTTAAATTAGTGATCTGGCAACGATATTTTTAAATTAGTGATCTGGCAACGATGTTTTTATATAGTGATCTGGCAACCTTCGTGGAACACTATGGTTGATTACAGAATTCAGAAAAAATATCTGGCAACGATGTTTCTAAATTAGTGATCTGGCAACCTTCGTGGAACACTGCGGTTGATAACACAATTCAGAAAAAATATCTGGCAACGATGTTTTTAAATTAGTGATCTGGCAACGATGTTTTTAAATTAGTGATCTGGCAACGATATTTTTAAATTAGTGATCTGGCAACGATATTTTTAAATTAGTGATCTGGTAACCTTCGTGGAACACTACGGTTGATAACAGAATTCAGAAAAAAATATCTGGCAACGATGTTTTTAAATTAGTGATCTGGCAACGATATTTTTAAATTAGTGATCTGGCAACGATGTTTTTATATAGTGATCTGGCAACCTTCGTGGAACACTATGGTTGATTACAGAATTCAGAAAAAATATCTGGCAACGATGTTTCTAAATTAGTGATCTGGCAACCTTCGTGGAACACTGCGGTTGATAACACAATTCAGAAAAAATATCTGGCAACGATGTTTTTAAATTAGTGATCTGGCAACGATATTTTTAAATTAGTGATCTGGCAACGATGTTTTTATATAGTGATCTGGCAACCTTCGTGGAACACTATGGTTGATTACAGAATTCAGAAAAAATATCTGGCAACGATGTTTCTAAATTAGTGATCTGGCAACGATATTTTTAAATTACTGATCTGGCAACGATATTTTTGAATTAGTGATCTGGCAACCTTCGTGGAACACTACGGTTGATAACAGAATTCAGAAAAAAATATCTGGCAACGATGTTTTTAAATTAGTGATCTGGCAACGATATTTTTAAATTAGTGATCTGGCAACGATGTTTTTATATAGTGATCTGGCAACCTTCGTGGAACACTATGGTTGATTACAGAATTCAGAAAAAATATCTGGCAACGATGTTTCTAAATTAGTGATCTGGCAACCTTCGTGGAACACTGCGGTTGATAACACAATTCAGAAAAAATATCTGGCAACGATGTTTTTAAATTAGTGATCTGGCAACGATGTTTTTAAATTAGTGATCTGGCAACGATATTTTTAAATTAGTGATCTGGCAACGATATTTTTAAATTAGTGATCTGGTTTGGGTTGCTTTACCTCTGAGCGGCACTTTTTTGCACACCATGGGCTAAATGGCCAGGTCACATGGACCCCGAATGCTCAGAGAAGTTTGGGGGAGGGGACCCACTGGAACAGCTGTTGGGAGACAGATGGTTGCCTCGCGTCAAGGCCATCCATCGTGTTCTTTAACGTGCACAGGGTATGGCTCTCCCATACACGGGGCCACGGCTTAACGTCCCATCCGACGGACGGCGGTCTTTCCAAACCCATCGGTGTCCCCTACTGACCGTGGGCAGAATGGGGAATTTTTACGGAGATAAATCTCAACGCTTACCCAGCTGGGACTCGAACCTGGGAACTACACATTACGAGCCTGGTGCGCTACCGACTGAGCCACCACCGCCCCAAGTGATCTGCCAACCTTCGTGGAACACTATGGTTGATTACAGAATCCAAAAAAATTATCTGGCAACGATGTTTTTAAATTAGTGATCTGGCAAAGATATTTTTAAATTAGTGATTTGACAACGATATTTTTGAATTAGTGATCTGGCAACCTTCATGGAACACTACGGTTGATTACAGAATTCAGAAAAAATATCTGGCAACGATGTTTTTAAATTAGTGGTCTGGCAACGATATTTTAAATTAGTGATCTGGCAACCTTCGTGGAACACTACGGTTGATTACAGAATTCAGAAAAATATCTGGCAACGATGTTTTTAAATTAGTGATCTGGCAACCTTCGTGGAACACTACAGTTGATTACAGAATTCGGAAAAAATATCTGGCAACGATGTTTTTAAATTAGTGATATGGCAACGATATTTTTAAATTAGTAATTTGGCAACGATATTTTTGAATTAGTGATCTGGCAACGATGTTTTTGAATTAGTGATCTGGCAACGATGTTTTAAATTAGTGATCTGGCAACCTTCGTGGAACACTACGGTTGATTAGAGAATTCAGAAAAATATCTGGCAACGATGCTTTTAAATTAGTGATCTGGCAACAATGTTTTTAAATTAGTGAACTGGCAACCTTCGTGGAACACTAAAGTTGATTACAGAATTCAGAAAAAATATCTGGCAACGATGTTTTTAAATTAGTGATATTTCAACGATATTTTTGAATTACTGATTTGGCAACGATATTTTTGAATTAGTGATCTGGCAACGATGTTTTTGAATTAGTGATATGGCAACGATGTTTTTAAATTAATGATCTGGCAACCTTCGTGGAACACTATGGTTGATTACAGAATTCAGAAAAAAAATCTGGAGCGTGTACAGCAACTACACGCTCCAGTTACCGTTCACAGCAAACTGGAGCGTGTGCAGTTACTGCACACGCTCCAATTTGCTGTGAACGGTAACTGCACACGCTCAATATTTCTGTGAGTGGGCCCACACGATCCATGTTTTTGTGAGCTCACACGATCCAATGTGCTGTGAACATTAAACCCCAAAACCGCTCCAGTTTGCTGTGAACGGTAACTGCACACGCTCGATATTTCTGTGAGTGGGCCCACACGATCCAGGTTTTTGTGAGCTCACACGATCCAATGTGCTGTGAACATTAACCGCAACCGCTCCAGTTTGCTGTGAACGATAACTGCACACGCTCAATATTTCTGTGAGTGGGCCCACACGATCCATGTTTTTGTGAGCTCACACGATCCAATGTTCTGTGAACATTAACCGCAACCGCTCTAGTTTGCTGTGAACGGTAACTGCACATGCTCAATATTTCTGTGAGTGGGCCCACACGATCCAGGTTTTTGTGAGCTCACACGATCCAATGTGCTGTGAACATTAACCGCAACCGCTCCAGTTTGCTGTGAACGGTAACTGCACACGCTCAATATTTCTGTGAGTGGGCCCACACGATCCATGTTTTTGTGAGCTGACACGATCCAATATTCTGTGAACATTAACCGCAACCGCTCTAGTTTGCTGTGAACGGTAACTGCACATGCTCAATATTTCTGTGAATGGGCCCACACGATCCATGTTTTTGTGAGCTCACACGATCCAATGTTCTGTGAACATTAACCGCAACCGCTCCAGTTTACTGTGAACGGTAACCGCACACGCTCCATATTCATTGCATTATATATTCATACGCCTTATATATATTAAAAATATATCCGAACACTATGGTTGATTACAGAATTCAGAAAAAAATATCTGGCAAAGATTTTTTTTTAGAAATTAGTGATCTGGAACCTTTGTGTCAAGTGACACGAATGTTGCCAGATCACTAATTTCTAAAAAATTTCGCTGCCAGATATTTTTTCTGAATTGTCTAATTAACCATAGTGTTCGGATAAACTTTTTGAGCGACTGTACTGCAACAATAATTAGATCTCATTGGACATTAATGAATACTTCACATTCTTAATTTTCTCTATTTCCTTCCGAAATTTTAAGAGCGTTGCTAAGAGGTTGTTTTTCTGTAGAAATAGTGGTTTTCCAAAGAACCAAACAGTGGTTTTCCCTCGTGCGAACCTCTAACATCATACTAATGAGAAAAAAAATCTCTTTTTTTCGTCTTGACGAACATCTGCCCTTAAAAACGTTTGCAAATCTCCCTCCAAGAAACATGGTGAAAACAATGAAATCTCTTTCTATGTAAGATATTAATAAAAAGGATATCCAAAATTTAAGTATCACTTCCAGAAGAGGAGGGAAATTTGTGTTATGTTGAGTTACGTGGTGCTGCATAACACGAAAACGCTGTATATGTTTTTGATTATTTTTTGCATTTTCTTCTGGCTAATGTAAATCACTACCACCACCACCGTCATCGTCTCCACCACCATCATCGTCACCATTACCACCACCACTACTGTCACCATTATCGTCTCCACTACCACCATCATCGACTCCACTACCACCATCATCGACTCCACTACCACCACCACCATCGTCCCTACCATACCACTCTCACCACTCCCATCCTCACTATCACGTCACTATCATCGTCACCACCACCATTGTCACTATTCCCATCCTCACTATCATCGTCACCACCACAGCACTGTCACCACTCCCATCCTCACTCTCACGTCACTATCATCGTCACCACCACCATTGTCACCATTCCCATCCTCACTACACGTCACTATCATCGCCACCACCACAGCACTGTCACCACTCCCATCCTCACTATCATGTCACCATCACTGTCACCAGCACATCATCATCACCAATTGGTAAGCACCATTGTTACCATAAATACTTAGGGTCGGTGGTGTGGTGATATAAAAGGAATAAGAAGTGAAGATATTTAAAATGTGTCAGACTACACAGATCAAAGATGGAAGGTTGTCCAGTAATACTGATCAACAGATTTTAATTTTTTTTCGATTGCATGAACGAAATTAGCTGTTTTTGACAAAATCGAGTACACTGATCATGAAAATGAGAATAAAAATAATTTAACACGCATATGGCTTTTTTGTTATCACTTATTTCGTATTTATGTTCAACGTGTATGATTTTTTACATCACCGTTATCAGACCTGAAAGATGGCCATGAAAATACACTTGGAAATCCTATAAAGACATCATAGGCACAGATTATGCTTGACAGTATAACAAAAACAATAAGGCTCTAAATTAGTTAACGGAAAATTATTTTTTCTTTCTTATGAACAGTATCATCCATTATCGCAGAATCTCACCTTCTTTCGTAGCGTTGCTCCATTGTACTTATATATATTGCTGGACAAAGAAAATGCCTCACCAGGAAGTATTTGTCGGGGCGCAATGCAAATAAGTGGGTTGGGTTGGGTTGTTTCACCACTGAGCGGCACTATTTTGCACACCACGGGCTAAATGGCAAGGTCACATGGACACGAAGGCTCAGAGAAAGTTGGGGGAGGGGACCCACTGGAACAGCTGTTGGGAGATAGATGGTAGCCTCCCGTCAAGGCCATCCAGCGTGTTCTTTAACGTTGGGTTGTTTTACCTCTGAGCGGCACTTTTTTGCACACCATGGGCTAAATGGCCAGGTCACAAGGACCCCGAAGGCTCACAGAAGGTTGGGGGAGGGGACTCACTGGAACAGCTGTTGGGAGACAGAAGTTAACCTCCCGTCAAGGAATTCCAGCGTGTTCTTTAACGTTGGAATGTTTTACCTTTGAGTGGGCACTTTTTTCACACCATAGGCTAAATGTCCAGGTCACATGGACCCCGAAAGCTCAGAAGATCACGTGACACGAGGGTTGCCAGATCACTAATTTCTAAAAAAAATCGTTGCCAGATATTTTTTCTCAATTCTGTAATGAACCATAGTGTTCGGATATTTTTTTAATATATATAATGCGTATGGATATATAATGCAATGAATATTGAGCGTGTGCAGTTACCGTTCACAGCAAACTGGAGCGGTTGTGGTTAATGTTTACAGCATATTGGATCGTGTGAGCTCACAAAAACCTGGATCGTGTGGGCCCACTCAAAGAAATATTGAGCGTGTGCAGTTACCGTTCACAGCAAATTGGAGCGTGTAGCAGTAACTGCACACGTTCCAGTTTGTTGAGAACGGTAACTGGAGCGTGTACAGTTGCTGTACACGCTCCAGATATTTTTTCTGAATTCTGTAAACAATCATAGTGTTCGGATATTTTTTTCAGCGACCGTACGTAGCTGCCTGTACACTACATCGAATGTCGTCTCCTGTGGATTATGTGGCTTGTCGTTGAATACAGCGATCGAGGCATTCGGACGTTCGACTACGTGCACTAGTCCCCTACCGCAATACACGTTATCTTCCTCCAGCCACCGTTTCGGCATATAGTTCTTGCTTCTCGATGCGTTTCTGCTGCATACGACGCAGGGATTAACCAGCTGTATGACGGGCGGGGGTGGCTCAGTGGGTAGCGCGCCAGGCTCGTAATCTGCAGTTCCCAGGTTCGAGTCCCAGCTGTGTCAGAGTTAAAATTTATCTCCGCATAATTCCCCACCCTGGACACGTTCAGTTGGGGGACACCGATGGGCTTGGAAAAGCCGCCATCTGTTGGATGGGACGTTAAACAGTTGCCCCGTGTGAGGGAGAGCAATACCCTGTGCACGTTAAAGAACACGCTGGATGGCCTTGACGGTAGGCTACCATCTGTCTCCCAACAGCTGTTCCAGTGGGTCCCCTCTCCCAACCTTCTCTGAGCCTTCGGGGGCCTTATGACCTGGCCATTTAGCCCATGGTGTGCAAAAAAGTGCCGCTCAGAGGTAAAACAACCCAACGTTGGAATTCCTTGACGGGAGGTTAACTTCTGTCTCTCAACAACTGCTCCAATGGGTCCCCTCCCCCAACCTTCTCTGAGCCTTCGGGTCCATGTGACCTGGCCATTTAACCCATGGTGTGCAAAAAAAGTGCCGCTCAGAGGTAAAACAACCCAACGTTAAAGAACACACTGGATGGCTTTGACGGGAGGCTACCATCTGTCTCCCAACAGCTGTTCCAGTGGGTCCCCTCCCCCAACCTTCTCTGAGCTTTCGGGTCCATGTGACCTGGCCATTTAACCCATGGTGTGCAAAAAAAGTGCCGCTCAGAGGTAAAACAACCCAACGTTAAAGAACACACTGGATGGCTTTGACGGGAGGCTACCATCTGTCTCCCAACAGCTGTTCCAGTGGGTCCCCTCCCCCAACCTTCTCTGAGCCTTAGGGGTCCATGTGACCTGGCCATTTAGCCCATGGTGTGCAAAAAAAGTGCCGCTCAGAGGTAAAACAACCCAATGTTAAAGAACACACTGGATGGCTTTGACGGGAGGCTACCATCTGTCTCCCAACAGCTATTCCAGTGGGTCCCCTCCCCCAACCTTCTCTGAGCCTTCGGGTCCATGTGACCTGGCCATTTAACCCATGGTGTGCAAAAAAAGTACCGCTCAGAGGTAAAACAACCCAACGTTAAAGAACACACTGGATGGCTTTGACGGGAGGCTACCATCTGTCTCCCAACAACTGTTTCAGTGTGTCTCCTCTCCCAACCTTCTTTGAGCCTTCGGGGACCTTGTGACCTGGCCATTTAGCCCATGGTGAACAAAAAAGTGCCGCTCAGAAGTAAAACAACCAACCAACCAAGCCTCTCCTTCCTATCTTTCACTTTAGATGTGTTCTTAAGAATTTGGATTATTATCTATAACAAATTCATAATCTCATGAAAGGATCAATGAGATCAAAGGCCAGGGCACAAACATCCCGAAGAACTCTGATGTTTGGCAACCTTGACCTATCCTGCTCATCACTTGCATAATCAAACCGCGCAAGACCATATGCTGCATTGGAAACGAACGAAATCATCACTTCACCACCTGAATAGACTTCACAGATTAACTGTTGAGTAGCTAAATGATGGAAACTGAACAATTCTTACCTAAAGGATTTGTAATATTCGATTTCATTCCAAACTGAAAAAGAGTTTACATTATTCGGTATGTCCATTATTTGAACAACTGCTGTTTTTTTGTTCTATTTCAATGGCGTTGCGTAAAAAAAGTGAGAAGCGTATCCCATCAGTATCGGTAAGTTTCTTCTTCTTTGGTATTATATAAGATCGACTTTATACAGGCAGACCCCGCTTTACGACACCCTCCATTAACCCCCCCAAAAAAAGAACACCTCTAAACATGTAGAGCGCTCTTGGACCAAAGAATGTAGAAGGAGAAGTTCAGCTTCCATAGAGATTAATGTAAAATCGAGTATCGTGCATTTGGCGTAAAGGTGAAACGAACATTACAGGGGACGAACGCTTTTGTAATCACATGTTACTGTCAACTTCCATTCTCTTCGCTTTTCCTATGTAACAATTTCCCATTGATATCCTTGCAGGGTATATTAATATCAATTCTGTTTCCTGTTTGTATGCAACCAACAAAGCTTCTAATTGTAATAATTTATTCTATAAATTTACTTCAGGCTAATTTCAAATCTTCTCTTTCCGTTCAATTTATAATTGTTGGTTCAACGAAAAATAATTCCAATGGAGAAAATAAACCTTTATTAAAATCATAATATTATTTTTTTCAAATACAAAGTGCAGTTACTTTTTTTCCTTTTTTATAAATTTTTTGATGCATAATTCCTTTGCCCCTTATTGTTTGCTTCCCAGCTGAAACAAATGCACGATACGAATCGAAACACCACTTGAGGTCGCCACTTACGCTTTGTCAAAGCTGAACTTCTTTTCCTTATACATTCTTTGTTAATAATAATAATTTCCTTATACGTTCTTTTCCTTATACGTTTATACTCTCCATTGAACTTCACACATTTTTGCCATCGTTGTAGCCATGCATTAAAAGAGTCTTTGAAGCCATTTTTCGAAAGCGTGCCAAGTGTCATTGTGGTTCTGCAAGCTTCGTTGTCAGATGCGAAATGTTTCCCTTTCGAAGCTTTCTTCAGTCGCAGAAAGAGGAAAAAATCGCAGGGTGCTAAGTTCGAGGAATATGGAGGATGTGGCAGAACCTCAGCACCTACGGCAGTGATCACTGGCTGCACAATATTTGCCATATGTGGCCTGGCGTTGTCGTGATGGAGAAACCAAGTCACACCAGAAAGTTCCAGACGTTTTTAACGAATGGCACTCCGAAGTTTGGTTCTGAGAACCTTCGAGTAGGCTTCCTTATTCATGGTTGCTCCACGAGGCACAACCTTTGAAGTCAAAAAACACAAGAGCCATTTGTTTCCCAGCTGAACGAGGTTGGGTTGTTTTACCTCTGAGCGGACACTTTTTTTTTATACACAATGCGCTAAATGACCAGGTTACAAGAACCCCGAAGGCTCAGAGAAGGTGGGAGGAGGGAACCCACTGGAACAGCTGTTGGGAGACAGATGGTAGCCTCCCGTCAAGGCCATCCAGCGTGTTCTTTAACGTGCACAAGGTCACTCTCCCGCACAAGGGGCCCCGGCTTAACGTCCCATCCGACGGACGGCGGCCTTTTCCAAGCCCATCGGTGTCCCCTACTGACCGTGGGCAGGGCGGGGAATTTTGCGGAGATAAATCTCAACGCTGACCCAACTGGGACTCGAACCTGGGAACTACAGATTACGAGCCTGGCGCGCTACCGACTGAGCCACCCCCGCCCCACGTTTGCAAGCCAGAAAAGGGCCATTACTCCAATAGTGAAGGCGGCATATAAGTTTTATTTTGAATACTAGATCGATGGCCAGGGCAAGGCCTGGGCCACACACATATGCTGCAGTAAGTGTTTAAGAAATCTGGGCGAAAAAGTGGTGATGCCGTTTGCTGTTCCTGTGGTTTAGAGAGAGTCAAGCAATCACGCAATTCCACCTAATTCTGGAGGCATCACAAGGAAAAAGAAGTGGACAATAGCATACCTGAATATACAATCTGCTCTCTGACCAGTTCTGCATGGCGAAGGTCTTCCCCAACCTCCAAAAGAATTTTCCATCGATTCAGACAATGAGGAGGGAGGCGAACCGACGTCAGGTTTTCCGCAGCCTTCGGTGTCTAATGATGATCTTTACATCTGCCATGCTGCGTCATCTGTGCCACACATTATCACTGAAGAAGAAATGAACGATCTGGTGCGTCATCTGTGCCACACATTATCACTGAAGAAGAAATGAACGATCTTATTCGCGACCTGGAGCTGTTCAAGATCAAAGCAGAGTTACTTGAATCAAGACTTAAACAATGGAATCTTCTCAAGGAAAATGTCCGAGTCCATGCGACGGAAATGCACAAAATCCTGCTACCGTCCCTTACACATCAAACTCGGTGTGTTGAGAAACTTCGTAAAAGCCATAGACTGCATCAGCTTTCAAAGTACTTGGTTGACAAATTCTCTCGACTCAGCGAAGCAAAAATTCCCTCTTTAATTTTGTCCTCAGAGATCCGCCAGCTGTTCAGAAACTAGATGTTGAACAACCTGCTTCAGGGTAACGTTGGGTTGTTTTCCCTCTGAGCGGCACTTTTTTGCACACCATGGGCTGAATGGCCAGGTCACATGGACCCCGAAGGCTCAGAGAAGGTAGGGGGAGGGGACCCACTGGAACAGCTGTTGGAAGACAGATGGTAGCCTCCCGTCAAGGCCATCCAGCGTGTTCTTTAACGTGCACAGGGTATGGCTCTCCCGCACACGGGGCCACGACTTAACGTCCCATCCGACGGACGGAGGCTTTTTCAAGCCCATCGGTGTCCCCTACTGACCGTGGGCAGGGCGGGGAATTTTGCGGAGATAAATCTCAACGCTGACCCAGCTGGAACTCGAACCTGGTAACTGCAGATTGCGAGTCTGTCGTGCTACGACTGAGCCACCCTCGCCCCCATCAGGGTAACGAGAAAAAGTCTTGGACGCATTTCGTCTGGTGTTAACTAAATTCCTTTGGAATGTCAGGGCGGCCAACTACGAGAAAGGGGTTACGGACATGTCTGTGTATCACAAATGTGGCTGTAATATGTCTTTCAAGATCCACTTTCTCCATTCCCTCGTAGATTTCATCCCCCGACAACTGCGGTTAGTGATGAGCATGGTGAACGTTTTCACCAGGACATTGCAACGATGAAGAAACGATGCCAGGGAAACTGGTCCACTTCAATGTTGGCTATTGTTGGACGCTCGCCAGAGATGATCTTCAGCACCCGTACTAGCCACATCGGAAGTAGAAGCGTAGTTTTACCGATACATATATACAGTCGCTCAAAAAAGTATCCGAAAACTACGGTTGATTACAGAATAAAAAAAAAAATATCTGGCAACTTTGTTTTTAGAAAATAGTGACCTGGCAACCTTCGTGTCACGTGACACGAAGGTTGCCAGATACTGTTTTTGAATTCTGTAATCAACCGTAGTGTTCGGATACTTTTTTGACCGACTATACGTATTACTCTATTATATAAGAAACTATTGCGGATTTTACAGAAATTGTAGTCAATTTTTCATTTTTACATTCGTATTCAGCACATAGAAATCTTTAAGAAATGGCTACTTTTATCTCAGAGGCGTGACTTTTATGAAAATTTGTTGCCCAGTGTAATCTGTCCTATTTTCTCAGAGAGGTGTGAGTTAACTTTTGAAATTTAATGTTGTAGAATTACTAATAAAATGCTATTTGAATTTTCTCCCATCATTCGTTAGCTCTTAAAATTTTTAAGGGGTGATGAAGTAGGTAAAACTTCATTATCTTTTTAGAACAAGATTACCATATACTCCAGAGGCGATATGCGTTCTGCTTTTTTAGTATCGTATATATATATAGACCAGCGCTGTCCAACTAGAGGTCCGCGGGCCGCATCCGACCAGCAAAAGGATTTTTGTGGCCCGCGAACAAAATAAAGTTTTTACTTGAAATTTTCAATAAATATCCGTAATCCACTTTTATAATTTTTGTCAACTTATATTAATTTACTTGATATGCAATCTTCAACTTACTTATTCTATAACGTTTTACAAAACGTTATAGAATAACATTTTGTATAAAGTTTACGAAACATTTTTAAGCCTATCGGCAAACTTCTGAAATCTTTTAAGAGCGGTGCGGCGTCATCACACAAATGTTTTTATGAAGCTGCAATAATAAGAAGCATCTAACGACAGCAGGAGTCGCTCTCACTGCGCATGCGTATGGCATGCATTGCCGAATGTTGCACTGTATTGTCCAGCAGGAGACATTGTGTGGCTTTGGGTTGTTTTCCCTCTGAGCGGCACTTTTTAGCACACCATGGGCTAAATGGCCAGGTCACATAGACCCCGAAGGCTCAGAGAATGTTGGGGGAGGGGACCCACTGGAATAGCTGTTGGGAGACAGATGGTAGCCTCCCGTCAAGGCCATCCAGCGTGTTCTTTAACGTGCACAGGGTATGTCTCTCCCGCACACGGGGCCACGGCTTAACATCCCATCCGACGGACGGCGGCCTTTCCAAGCCCATCGGTGTCCCCTACTGACAGTGGGCAGGGCGGTGAATTTTGCGGAGATAAATCTCAACGCTGACCCAGATGGGACTCGAACCTGGGAACTACAGATTACGAGCCTGGCGCGCTACCGACTGAGCCACCCCCGCCCCTTTAAGCTTACAAGAGGTAAACCTTATTGAATATGTATAAAATTTTGTACAAATGGATTATACATTCTGTTTGGGCCTTTACTCCCTATAAGCAAACTTTGATGAAAATCAACCTTCCTTTATGAAAATCGTTGTCCGTTTGTCGACATCGAATTTTTTTGCTTTTAGAAATAAATCAAAAATTCCTTTTTCGGTTGGATAGACATTGATGAAATATTACGATCAGCACTTTGGGAATCTTCATAACTGCGCTCTGTAATAGTGGAAACTTTTGAAAATTGCAAACTTTGAAATATTGGAAGCGATGCAAGTAAGTTAGAAATTTGGCATTTTGATGGTATAAATATGAATATCATGAAGTTTGCACAACGATTTTTACCTTTTATTCCTAGAGAAGGGGGGCGGGGGTGGCTCAGTTGGTAGCGCGCCAGGCTCGTAATCTGTAGTTCCCAGCTGGGTAAGCGTTGAGATTTATCTCCGCAAAACCTCCTGCCCACGACCAGTAGGGGACACCGATGGGCATGGAAAGGTCGTCGTCCGTCGGATGGGACGTTAAGCCGTTGCCCTGTGCACGTTAAAGAATACGCTGGATGTCCTTGACGGGAGACTACCTCTGTTGCAGTGGGTCGCCTCCCTAAACCTTCTCTGAGCCTTCGGGGTCCTTGTGACCTGGCCATTTAGTCCATGGTGTGAACAAACCAAACTAGAAAAGAGTTGTGTGTGTGTAAAAACGCAATTTTTGTTTTAAGCGAAAAATGTTTAGACAGAAATTCTTTTTGGGTTGGACAGGTATTAATGAACTAGTATAATTCACACTTTTAGAAGTGTGATGATCAGGGATCACATAAGCAGCAACAATTTGTCCTCCCCCCACCCCCTGGGCGAGTGGTAAAACAGTACTTTTAGTTTTCAGAATTAATGGAAAAATTTTGGAGTTCATAGGTACTGATCAGAATCTTCAGTTTTCAAATTTTCCAAGTGGTCTTAATTTACGATCGCTAGAGGGCGCTAAATATAGAAAATATAAAACTCGAAGTAATATTGCAAACAATATATTCATATTAAAAATTCTGGTGATAAAAGGCGTTCATGAAATACATGATTATGTATTTAATTATATTAGTTTGTTAAAATTCGACCGAATGCTCTTTTTAAAAAAATTAAATTTAGCACTTAACTTTAAAATTTCAATAACTTATATACGCTAGTGATTTGTCCTTTAACCCTGGGGATGAGAAAATCGAACTTTTTTCACTTCAAGGGATTAACGAGATATGCTTTTTGCATTTTATGGGGCTAACAATATATTATTCACATTTTCCAATCACCCATTAGTACGAATTACTATGGTTAAAGGGTAAAAAAATTTGGAAAATGAAAAACTGCATTTACTCCGAAAAAGAGCATGCTATTCTTCTAGTTTTCACAAACCGTTCTCTGATAAGTCTAATTATCGTGCCACCAGTCCAAATACCAAATTTCAACTCAGTAGAGGAATCTGTAGATACAGTGTGTAAAAAAAACTTTTACTTACCGGAAAAACTCGTGCCATGTACCTTTAGCCGTTCCGTGGCACAGTGATTAGCGTGCTTGACTACTGATCTAAGGGACCTGGGTTCGAGCCCCGGGTAAGGCATGGATGTTTGTGATTTTCTGCTGTCCCCCCCGACAAGGAACCATCTTGACGTGGTGGTAGGGGAGGGGGGCGTGAGGGCCCATTAAGGTCGACGGCTCTGCTGACTGGTTTGGGCTCCGGTTGGACAGGCTGACCTCGAGGTCGAAATCTCTGCACCAGTTTTGGACCCGCTTGAGTAAGCTAAGACCTCCATCTAAGGGGAGTAGTTCGGGGCCCTGCTGACTGATTTGGTCCATCATATTGGACAGGGTCCCAAAATTTGGGCCCTACTAAGAGTTCCCACCACGGGAGCCGAGGCAACTTGGATCTATCGGTTGTTTTTCTTTTCTGTGTGTGGGACCGTTTGCAGAAGGGTACCTGTCCCTTTCTCGTCGGGGCGGGGGTGGCTCAGTCGGTAGCGCGCCAGGCTCGTAATCTGTAGTTCCCAGGGTCGAGTCCCAGCTGGGTCAGCGTTGAGATTTATCTCCTCAAAATTCCCCGCCCTGCCCACGATCAGTAGGGGACACCGATGGGCTTGGATAGGCCGCCATCCGTCGGATGGGACGTTAAGCCGTGGCCCCGTGTGCGGGAGAGCCATACCCTTTGCACGTTAAAGAATACGCAGGATGGCCTTGACGGGAGGCTACCATCTGTCTCTCAACAGCTGTTCCAGTGGGTCCCCTCCTCCAGCCTTCACTGAGCCTTCAGGGTCCATGTGACCTGGCCATTTAGCCCATGGTGTGCAAAAAAGTGCCGAGGTAAAACAACCCAACCCTTTCTCGTCAGGATGATTTACTTAGGTGGCCGATGTACACAAACTCAGTTATTTCATCTATTTACATTTATTTACACTTTAAATATACATACAGTAACTACCCACACGGTGCTGTCACTGGCCGAATACAACACAGGCTACAATGCGCCTCGGCGCTTTCACCGCTAGATAGAGAACAAAGCTTAGGCGAGCCACAGACAACCCGCCTGACATCCAGAAGGTCTCGTGGTGCACGCACAAACTCACTCACAAAACATGAAGCTTTGAGTTTAATCAATATCTCAGATTTCGGCAATTTCAGTTTCCAATAACAACAACAATAAAAAGACACAAAGTAATGTTGCTTTGAGTATCATTGAAGTTGAAACTTAAAAAATCTTTTTTTATTACGAATTTCTGAAGCATTTTGAAAACTACCGTAATAAAAATTGGATTAAAAAATTAATAGTCACGTTGCATTGATGCTAGTTCAGTCCACAAACCAAGGTTGGCAATTTTCAAGAGAAAGAAAGTATTTTAAATACTTTCTTGCTTTTCGTATTCTCATCCATTTCATTCCGTGAGTATCCTGTCCGTCATCACTCATCATTAAAACATATGTATCAGTGGTTCTCAACATTTTATGCTTCACGTACGCCCTGGAAATGTTTATGTAACTGGCGTACCCCTTGTATAGATAGATAAAACTATAGTTATAGTATAACAATGGGAATAAAATAAAACATATGTATCAGTGGCTCTCAACCTTTTATGCTTCACGTACCCCCTGGAAATGTGTATGTAACTGGCGTACCCCTTGTATAGGTAGATAAAACTATAGTTATAGTATAACAATGGGAATAAAATAAAACATATATATCAGTGGCTCTCAACCTTTTATGCTTCACGTACCCCCTGGAAATGTGTATGGAACTGGCGTACCCCTTGTATAGATAGATAAAACTATACTTATAGTATAACAATGGGAATAAAATAAAACATATGTATCAGTGGTTCTCAACCTTTTATGCTTCACCTACGCCCTGGAAATGTGTATGTAACTGGCGTACCTCTTGTATAGATAGATAAAACTATAATTATAGTATAACAATGGGAATAAAATAAAACATATGTATCAGTGGTTCTCAACCTTTTATGCTTCACCTACGCCCTGGAAATGTGTATGTAACTGGCGTACCTCTTGTATAGATAGATAAAACTATAGTTATAGTATAACAATGGGAATAAAATAAAACATATGTATCAGTGGTTCTGAACATTTTATGCTTCACGTACGCCCTGGAAATGTGTATGTAACTGGCGTACCCCTTGTATAGATAGATAAAACTATAGTTATAGTATAACAATGGGAATAAAATAAAACATATGTATCAGTGGCTCTCAACCTTTTATGCTTCACGTACGCCCTGGAAATGTGTATGCAACTGGCGTACCCCTTGTATAGATAGATAAAACTATACTTATAGTATAACAATGGGAATAAAATAAAACATATGTATCAGTGGTTCTCAACCTTTTATGCTTCACGTACGCCCTGGAAATGTTTATGTAACTGGCGTACCCCTTGTATAGATAGATAAAACTATAGTTATAGTATAACAATGGGAATAAAATAAACCATATGTATCAGTGGTTCTCAACCTTTTATGCTTCACGTACGCCCTGGAAATGTGTATGTAACTGGCGTACCCCTTGTATAGATAGATAAAACTATAGTTATAGTATAACAATGGGAATAAAATAAAACATATGTATCAGTGGTTCTCAACCTTTTATGCTTCACCTAAGCCCTGGAAATGTGTATGTAACTTGCGTACCTCTTGTATAGATAGATAAAACTATAGTTATAGTATAACAATGGGAATAAAATAAAACATATGTATCAGTGGTTCTCAACATTTTATGCTTCACGTACGCCCTGGAAATGTTTATGTAACTGGCGTACCCCTTGTATAGATAGATAAAACTATAGTTATAGTATAACAATGGGAATAAAATAAAACATATATATCAGTGGTTCTCAACCTTTTATGCTTCACGTACGCCCTGGAAATGTTTATGTAACTGGCGTACCCCTTGTATAGATAGATAAAACTATAGTTATATTATAACAATGGAAATAAAATAAAACATATATATCAGTGGTTCTCAACCTTTTATGCTTCACGTACGCCCTGGAAATGTGTATGTAACTGGCGTACCCCTTGTATAGATAGATAAAACTATAGTTATAGTATAACAATTTGAATAAAATAAAACATATATATCAGTGGTTCTCAACCTTTTATGCTTCACGTACGCCCTGGAAATGTGTATGTAACTGGCATACCCCTTGTATAGATAGAAAAAACTATAGTTATAGTATAACATTCGGAATAAAATAAAACATATAAATATTTCAGTGGTTCTCAACCTTTTATGCTTCACGTACCCCTTGCAAATGTGTATGTAACAGGCATACCCCTTGTATAGATAGATATAACTATAGTTATAGTAGAACAATGGGAATAAAATATATATATCAGTGGTTCTCAACCTTTTATGCTTCACGTACCCCCTGGAAATGTATAACTGGCGTACCCCTTGCATAGATAGATAAAACTATAGTTATAGTATAACAATCGGAATAAAATAAAACACATATATATATTTCGTGGTTTGGGTTGGGTTGTTTTACCTCTGAGCGGCACTTTTTTGCACACCATGGGCTAAATGGCCAGGTCACATGGACCCCGAAGGCTCAGAGAAGGTTGGGGGAGGGGACCCACTGGAACAGCTGTTGGGAGACAGATGGTAGTCTCCCGTGAAGGCCATCCAGCGTGTTCTTTAACGTGCACAGGGTATGGCTCTCCCGCACACGGGTCCACGGCTTAACGTCCCATCCGACGGACGGCGGCCTTTCCAAGCCCATCGGTGTCCCCTACTGACCATGGGCAGCTCGGGGAATTTTGCGGAGATAAATCTCAACGCTGACCCAGCTGGGACTCGAACCTGGGAACTACAGATTGCGAGCCTGGCGCGCTACCGACTGAGCCACCCCCGCCCATATTTCGTGGTTCTCAACCTTTTATGCTTCACGTACTCCCTGGAAATGTGCATGTAACAGGCATACCCCTTGTATAGATAGATAAAACTATAGTTATAGTATAAAATTTGGAAGAAAATATAACATATATATATATATATTTCAGTGGTTATCAACCTTTTATGCTTCACGTACCCCCTGGAAATGTGTATGTAACTGGCGTACCCCTTGTAGAGATAAATAAAACTATAATTATAGTATAACAATGGGAATAAAATAAAACTAATATATCAGTGGTTCTCAACCTTTATGCTCCACTGACCCCCTGGAAATGTGTATGTAACTGGCGTACCCCTTGTATAGATAGATAAAACTATAGGTATAGTATAACAATGGGAATAAAATAAAACATATATATCAGTGGTTCTCAACCTTTTATGCTTCACGTACGTTCTGGAAATGTGTATGTAACTGGCGTACCCCTTGTATAGATAGATAAAACTATAGTTTTAGTATAACAATGGGAATAAAATAAAACATATGTACAGGGTGTCCCTGAATTCATGGCCCAAACGTGAGGGGATGGTAGTACACACCCAACCCACCAATATTCGTCATAGAACATGCGGCCGCAAACGCAGTGCGGAGTCGGAAATGAAGGACAGACACAGAGGTTTCCAGAGTGACATTTATTGGAGATCATTACAACAAATGCTCAAACGTCCGCCCACCAACGTTGATACAGGCGGCACAACGGCGGAGTAGTGATCGGCATACCTGCTCGTAAACACCAGGCTTGTCGCGCACATCGGCGGCTGAGAATGCTGGGGTTTGGCCGATCCAGCGCTTTTAAGCTGTGTCGCCTCATTTTCGCCCCCTACCGGCATCGGGCTGCGTTTGCGACCGCATATTCTATGACGAATATTGGTGGGTTCAGTGTGTACTACCATCCCCTCACGTTTGGGCTATGAATTCAGGGACACCCTGTATATAATGCATAATAACATACATCTAGCAACTTTTGAGCTCTCACGGTGTACCCCAAAAAAGTTTAGCGCGTACCCCACGTTGAGATCCCCTACTATAGGCAATTGCGGTTGCAGATTTCAGGCAATTACATTTCAGATCTGCCGTTTCCTCCCGATTCAAATTTCTATCTAACCACGATATCCGGTTTGCTACCAACGTCACCTGGCGAGGCGATAATTGGTGCCCCGGAAAAATTCAAATCGTAGATCTCAGAATATATACTTAATCTCAAATCGGACTTGGTGTTAAAAATGGAATAGGGGTCTGAGTGACCATCCAAAAAACGAGAGGCAGCTATAGACTTCCAGTATTTTATATTTTCTCTTAAAAGACAAAATCGTAATTTGTTTCGCGTAGGATAAAAATCTTCGCGAATTCGAAATGAAGGATTTTCTGGAATTATTCAAAAATTAGAAATGCAGAATAGTTCTAAAACGCACTGTACTGTATTTCATTTGAAGAATTACAAACTAAAGCTATTTACAGATTTTATTCTCTAATACGAGTAAAAATATTTTATTTTTTAATATGAGTATTTATAGTTATTCATTTACTTTTTTAGAATTGCTACAGTACTTTCTACGCAAGATGCAATTGGCCAGGAAGTTTTTGCTGAACTGTAGCTAAGCATGACGAAAACAGTCATGAAATGTGAAAACCATTTTATGGGTTAATAAATAATTTATCTCTAGTTTATTTTACTCGGAATTATTAGACTTTATGGATTAATAAAAAATATCTCTAAAGTTAACTGAAATCTCTGTGAATGTATATATACTCAGTAGTCACTTTATAAGGGCTAGGCCACTATTATGTCAAAGGATTTCAGTTCTAGAGCGTTTTCTACACCACAATTCATATTTTCTATGAATTGTGGTGTACAGTGGCTCAAAAAAGTATCCGAACAATATGGCTGATTAGAGAATTCAGAAAAAATATCTGGCAACGACTTTTTTAGAAATTAGTGATCTGGCAACCTTCGTGTCACGTGATTACAGAATTCAGGAAAAATATCTGGAGCGTGTACAGCAACTGTACACGCTCCAGTTACCGTTCACAGCAAACTGGAGCGTGTGCAGTTACTGCACATGCTCCAGTTTGCTGTGAACGGTAACTGCACACGCTCAATATTTCCGTGCGTGAGCTCACACGATCTAGTATCAAAATAATATGACCACCTACAGTCGCTCAAAAAAGTATCCGAACACTATGGTTGATTACAGACTTCAGAAAAAATATCTGCAGCGTGTACAGTTGCTGTACACGCTCCAGATATTTTTTCTGAATTCTGTAATCACGTGACACAAAGGTTTCCAGATCACTAATTTCTAAAAAAATCGTTGCCAGATATTTTCTCTGAATTCTGTAATCAACCATAGTGTTCGGATACTTTTTTGAGCGATTGTACACATAAATTTTACCACAGAAAGGAAATTGCTCAAAAACCAACTTTCCAAGCATGAAAATTAGGATTACTACATGAGTGGGTGACTGCATTCGACCGTGATTTCCGTTCCGTTTAGCGTTTACTTAGAAATATGACTTCACCATGCTGCAAAGAGAACATACGAATGGGTTGGGTTGTATTACCTCTGAGCGGCCCTTTTTGGTACGCCAGTTACATGCACATTTCCAGGGGGAACGTGAAGCATAAAAGGTTGAGAACCACTGATATATATGTTTTATTTTATTCCCATTGATACACTATAACTATAGTTTTATCTATCTATACAAGGGGTACGCCAGTTACATACATATTTCCAGGGCGTACGTGAAGAATAAAAGGTTGAGAACCACTGATACATATGGTTTATTTTATTCCCATTGTTATACTATAACTATAGTTTTATCTATCTATACAAGGGTACGCCAGTTTCATACACATTTCCAGGACGTACGTGAAGCATAAAAGGTTGAGAACCACTGATACATATGTTTTATTTTATTCCCATTGTTATTCTATAACTATAGTTTTATCTATCTATACAAGGGGTACGCCAGTTACATACACATTTCCAGGGCGTACGTGAAGCATAAAAGGTTGAGATCCACTGATATATATATGTTTTATTTTATTCCCATTGTTATACTATAACTATAGTTTTATCTATCTAAACAAGGGGTACGCCAGTTACATACATTTCCAGGGGGTACGTGAAGCATAAAAGGTTGAGAACCACTGATATATATGTTTCATTTCATTCCCATTGTTATACTATAACTACAGTTTTATCTGTCTATACAAGGGGTACGCCAGTTACATACACATTTCCAGGGGGTACGTGAAGCATAAAAGTTTGAGAACCACTGATATATATGTTTCATTTCATTCCCATTCTTATACTATAACTATAGTTTTATCTATCTATACAACGGGTACACCAGTTACATACACATTTCCAGGGCGTACGTGAAGCATAAAAGTTGAGAACCACTGATAAATATGTTTTATTTTATTCCCATTGTTATACTATAACTATAGTTTTATTTATCTATACAAGGGGTACGCCAGTTAGATACACATTTCCAGGGCGTACGTGGAGCATAAAAGGTTGAGAACCACTAATATACATGTTTTATTTTATTCCCATTGTTATACTATAACTATAGTTTTATCTATCTATACAAGGGGTACGCCAGTTAGATACACATTTCCAGGGCGTACGTGAAGCATAAAAGGTTGAGATCCACTGATACATATGTTTTATTTTATTCCCATTGTTATACTATAACTATAGTTTTATCTATCTATACAAGGGGTACGCCAGTTACATACACATTTCCAGGGCGTACGTGAAGCATAAAAGGTTGAGAACCACTGATACATATGGTTTATTTTATTCCCATTGTTATACTATAACTATAGTTTTATCTATCTATACAAGGGGTACGCCAGTTACATACACATTTCCAGGACGTACGTGAAGCATAAAAGGTTGAGAACCACTGATACATATGTTTTATTTTATTCCCATTGTTATACTATAACTATAGTTTTATCTATCTATACAAGGGGTACGCCAGTTACATACACATTTCCAGGGCTTACGTGAAGCATAAAAGGTTGAGAACCACTGATACATATGGTTTATTTTATTCCCATTGTTATACTATAACTATAGTTTTATCTATCTATACAAGGGGTACGCCAGTTACATACACATTTCCAGGGCGTACGTGAAGCAAAAAAGGTTGAGAACCACTGATACATATGGTTTATTTTATTCCCATTGTTATACTATAACTATAGTTTTATATATCTATACAAGGGGTACGCCAGTTTCATACACATTTCCAGGACGTACGTGAAGCATAAAAGGTTGAGAACCACTGATACATATGTTTTATTTTATTCCCATTGTTATACTATAACTATAGTTTTATCTATCTATACAAGGGGTACGCCAGTTACATACACATTTCCAGGGCGTACGTGAAGCATAAAAGGTTGAGAACCACTGATACATATGGTTTATTTTATTCCCATTGTTATACTATAACTATAGTTTTATCTATCTATACAAGGGGTACGCCAGTTACATACACATTTGCAGGGCGTACGTGAAGCATAAAAGGTTGAGAACCACTGATACATATGTTTTATTTTATTCCCATTTTTATACTATAACTATAGTTTTATCTATCTATACAAGGGGTACGCCAGTTACATACACATTTCCAGGGCGTACGTGAAGCATAAAAGGTTGAGAACCACTGATACATATGGTTTATTTTATTCCCATTGTTATACTATAACTATAGTTTTATCTACCTATACAAGGGGTACGCCAGTTACATACACATTTCCAGGGCGTACGTGAAGCATAAAAGGTTAAGAACCAGTGATACATATGTTTTATTTTATTCCCATTGTTATACTATAACTATAGTTTTATCTATCTATACAAGGGGTACGCCAGTTACATACACATTTCCAGGGCGTACGTGAAGCATAAAAGGTTGAGAACCACTGATACATATGGTTTATTTTATTCCCATTGTTATACTATAGCTATAGTTTTATCTATCTATACAAGGGGTACGCCAGTTACATACACATTTCCAGGACGTACGTGAAGCATAAAAGGTTGAGAACCACTGATACAAATGTTTTATTTTATTCCCATTGTTATACTATAACTATAGTTTTATCTATCTATACAAGGGGTACGCCAGTTACATACACATTTCCAGGGCGTACGTGAAGCATAAAAGGTTGAGAACCACTGATACATGTGGTTTATTTTATTCCCATTGTTATACTATAACTATAGTTTTATCTATCTATACAAGGGGTACGCCAGTTTCATACACATTTCCAGGACGTACGTGAAGCATAAAAGGTTGAGAACCACTGATACATATGGTTTATTTTATTCCCATTTTTATACTACAACTATAGTTTTATCTATCTATACAAGGGGTACGCCAGTTACATACACATTTCCAGGGCGTACGTGAAGCATAAAAGGTTGAGATCCACTGATACATATGTTTTATTTTATTCCCATTGTTATACTATAACTATAGTTTTATCTATCTATACAAGGGGTACGCCAGTTACATACACATTTCCAGGGCGTACGTGAAGCATAAAATGTTGAGATCCACTGATACATATGTTTTATTTTATTCCCATTGTTATACTATAACTATAGTTTTATCTATCTATACAAGGGGTACGCCAGTTTCATACACATTTCCAGGACGTACGTGAAGCATAAAAGGTTGAGAACCACTGATACATATGGTTTATTTTATTCCCATTGTTATACTATAACTATAGTTTTATCTATCTATACAAGGGGTACGCCAGTTACATACACATTTCCAGGGCGTACGTGAAGCATAAAAGGTTGAGATCCACTGATACATATGTTTTATTTTATTCCCATTGTTATACTATAACTATAGTTTTTATCTATCTATACAAGGGGTACGCCAGTTACATACACATTTCCAGGGCGTACGTGAAGCATAAAAGGTTGAGAACCACTGATACATATGGTTTATTTTATTCCCATTGTTATACTATAACTATAGTTTTATCTATCTATACAAGGGGTACGCCAGTTACATACATATTTCCAGGGCGTACGTGAAGCATAAAAGGTTGAGAACCACTGATACATATGGTTTATTTTATTCCCATTGTTATTCTATAACTATAGTTTTATCTATCTATACAAGGGGTACGCCAGTTACATACACATTTCCAGGGCGTACGTGAAGCATAAAAGGTTGAGATCCACTGATACATATGTTTTATTTTATTCCCATTGTTATACTATAACTATAGTTTTTATCTATCTATACAAGGGGTACGCCAGTTACATACACATTTCCAGGGCGTACGTGAAGCATAAAAGGTTGAGAACCACTGATACATATGGTTTATTTTATTCCCATTGTTATACTATAACTATAGTTTTATCTATCTATACAAGGGGTACGCCAGTTACATACACATTTCCAGGGCGTACGTGAAGCATAAAAGGTTGAGAACCACTGATACATATGGTTTATTTTATTCCCATTGTTATTCTATAACTATAGTTTTATCTATCTATACAAGGGGTACGCCAGTTACATACACATTTCCAGGGCGTACGTGAAGCATAAAAGGTTGAGATCCACTGATACATATGTTTTATTTTATTCCCATTGTTATACTATAACTATAGTTTTATCTATCTATACAAGGGGTACGCCAGTTACATACACATTTCCAGGGCGTACGTGAAGCATAAAAGGTTGAGAACCACTGATACATATGGTTTATTTTATTCCCATTGTTATTCTATAACTATAGTTTTATCTATCTATACAAGGGGTACGCCAGTTACATACACATTTCCAGGGCGTACGTGAAGCATAAAAGGTTGAGATCCACTGATACATATGTTTTATTTTATTCCCATTGTTATACTATAACTATAGTTTTTATCTATCTATACAAGGGGTACGCCAGTTACATACACATTTCCAGGGCGTACGTGAAGCATAAAAGGTTGAGAACCACTGATACATATGGTTTATTTTATTCCCATTGTTATAATATAACTATAGTTTTATCTATCTATACAAGGGGTACGCCAGTTACATACACATTTCCAGGGCGTACGTGAAGCATAAAAGGTTGAGAACCACTGATACATATGGTTTATTTTATTCCCATTGTTATTCTATAACTATAGTTTTATCTATCTATACAAGGGGTACGCCAGTTACATACACATTTCCAGGGCGTACGTGAAGCATAAAAGGTTGAGATCCACTGATACATATGTTTTATTTTATTCCCATTGTTATACTATAACTATAGTTTTATCTATCTATACAAGGGGTACGCCAGTTACATACACATTTCCAGAGCGTACGTGAAGAATAAAAGGTTGAGAATCACTGATACATATGGTTTATTTTATTCCCATTGTTATACTATAACTATAGTTTTATCTATCTATACAAGGGGTACGCCAGTTACATACACATTTCCAGGACGTACGTGAAGCATAAAAGGTTGAGAACCACTGATACATATGTTTTATTTTATTCCCATTGTTATACTATAACTATAGTTTTATCTATCTATACAAGGGGTACGCCAGTTACATACACATTTCCAGGGCGTACGTGAAGCATAAAAGGTTGAGAACCACTGATACATATGGTTTATTTTATTCCCATTGTTATACTATAACTATAGTTTTATCTATCTATACAAGGGGTACGCCAGTTACATACACATTTCCAGGGCGTACGTGAAGCATAAAAGGTTGAGATCCACTGATACATATGTTATATTTTATTCCCATTGTTATACTATAACTATAGTTTTATCTATCTATACAAGGGGTACGCCAGTTTCATACACATTTCCAGGACGTACGTGAAGCATAAAAGGTTGAGAACCACTGATACATATGGTTTATTTTATTCCCATTGTTATACTATAACTATAGTTTTATCTATCTATACAAGGGGTACGCCAGTTACATACACATTTCCAGGGCGTACGTGAAGCATAAAAGGTTGAGATCCACTGATACATATGTTTTATTTTATTCCCATTGTTATACTATAACTATAGTTTTATCTATCTATACAAGGGGTACGCCAGTTACATACACATTTCCAGGGCGTACGTGAAGCATAAAAGGTTGAGAACCACTGATACATATGGTTTATTTTATTCCCATTGTTATACTATAACTATAGTTTTATCTATCTATTCAAGGGGTACGCCAGTTTCATACACATTTCCAGGACGTACGTGAAGCATAAAAGGTTGAGAACCACTGATACATATGTTTTATTTTATTCCCATTGTTATTCTATAACTATAGTTTTATCTATCTAAACAAGGGGTACGCCAGTTACATACACATTTCCAGGGCGTACGTGAAGCATAAAAGGTTGAGAACCACTGATATATATATTTTATTTTATTCCCATTGTTATACTATAACTATAGTTTTATCTATCTATACAAGGGGTACGCCAGTTACATACACATTTCCAGGGCGTACGTGAAGCATAAAAGGTTGAGATCCACTGATATATATGTTTTATTTTATTCCCATTCTTATACTATAACTAGAGTTTTATCTATCTAAACAAGGGGTACGCCAGTTACATACACATTTCCAGGGCGTACGTGAAGCATAAAAGGTTGAGAACCACTGATATATATGTTTTATTTTATTCCCATTGTTATACTATAACTATAGTTTTATCTATCTATACAAGGGGTACGCCAGTTACATACACATTTCCAGGGGGTACGTGAAGCATAAAAGGTTGAGAACCACTGATATATATGTTTTATTTTATTCCCATTGATATACTATAACTATAGTTTTATCAATCTATACAAGGGGTACGCCAGTTACATACACATTTCCAGGGCGTACATGAAGCATAAAAGGTTGAGAACCACTGATACATATGGTTTATTTTATTCCCATTGTTATACTATAACTATAGTTTTATCTATCTATACAAGGGGTACGCCAGTTACATACACATTTCCAGGGCGTACGTGAAGCATAAAAGGTTGAGAACCACTGATACATATGTTTTATTTTATTCCCATTGTTATACTATAACTATAGTTTTATCTATCTATACAAGGGGTACGCCAGTTACATACACATTTCCAGGGCGTACGTGAAGCATAAAAGGTTGAGAACCACTGATATATATGTTTTATTTTATTCCCATTGTTATACTATAACTATAATTTTATCTATCTATACAAGGGGTACGCCAGTTACATACACATTTCCAGGGGGTACGTGAAGCATAAAAGGTTTAGAACCACTGATATATATGTTTTATTTTATTCCCATTGATATACTATAACTATAGTTTTATCAATCTATACAAGGGGTACGCCAGTTACATACACATTTCCAGGGCGTACATGAAGCATAAAAGGTTGAGAACCACTGATACATATGGTTTATTTTATTCCCATTGTTATACTATAACTATAGTTTTATCTATCTATACAAGGGGTACGCCAGTTACATACACATTTCCAGGGCGTACGTGAAGCATAAAAGGTTGAGAACCACTGATACATATGTTTTATTTTATTCCCATTGTTATACTATAACTATAGTTTTATCTATCTATACAAGGGGTACGCCAGTTACATACACATTTCCAGGGCGTACGTGAAGCATAAAAGGTTGAGAACCACTGATATATATGTTTTATTTTATTCCCATTGTTATACTATAACTATAATTTTATCTATCTATACAAGGGGTACGCCAGTTACATACACATTTCCAGGGGGTACGTGAAGCATAAAAGGTTGAGAACCACTGATATATAAGTTTTATTTTATTCCCATTGTTATACTATAACTATAGTTTTATCTATCTATACAAGGGGTAACGCCAGTTACATACACATTTCCAGGGGGTACGTGAAGCATAAAAGGTTGAGAACCACTGATATATACGTTTTATTTTATTCCCATTGTTATACTATAACTATAGTTTTATCTATCTATACAAGGGGTACGCCAATTACATACACATTTCCAGGAGGTACGTGAAGCATAAAAGGTTGAGAACCACTGATATATAAGTTTTATTTTATTCCCATTGTTATACTATAACTATAGTTTTATCTATCTATACAAGGGGTACGCCAGTTACATACACATTTCCAGGGGGTACGTGAAGCATAAAAGGTTGAGAACCACTGATATATAAGTTTTATTTTATTCCCATTGTTATACTATAACTATAGTTTTATCTATCTATACAAGGGGTACGCCAGTTACATACACATTTCCAGGGGGTACGTGAAGCATAAAAGGTTGAGAACCACTGATATATACGTTTTATTTTATTCCCATTGTTATACTATAACTATAGTTTTATCTATCTATACAAGGGGTACGCCAGTTACATACACATTTCCAGGGCGTACGTGAAGCATAAAAGGTTGAGAACCACTGATATATATGTTTTATTTTATTCCCATTGTTATACTATAACTATAATTTTATCTATCTATACAAGGGGTACGCCAGTTACATACACATTTCCAGGGGGTACGTGAAGCATAAAAGGTTGAGAACCACTGATACATATATCGTTTATTTTATTCCCATTGTTATACTATAACTATAGTTTTATCTATCTATACAAGGGGTACGCCAGTTACATGCACATTTCCAGGGGGTACGTGAAGCATAAAAGGTTGAGAACAACTGATATATATGTTTTATTTCATTCCCATTGTTATACTATAATTATAGTTTTATCTATCTATACAAGGGGTACGCCAGTTTCATACACATTTCCAGGACGTACGTGAAGCATAAAAGGTTGAGATCCACTGATACATATGTTTATTTTATTCCCATTGTTATACTATAACTATAGTTTTATCTATCTATACAAGGGGTACGGTAGTTACATACACATTTCCAGGACGTACGTGAAGCATAAAAGGTTGAGAACCACTGATACATATGGTTTATTTTATTCCCATTGTTATACTACAACTATAGTTTTATCTATCTATACAAGGGGTACGCCAGTTACATACACATTTCCAGGGCGTACGTGAAGCATAAAAGGTTGAGATCCACTGATATATATGTTTTATTTTATTCCCATTGTTATACTATAACTATAGTTTTATCTATCTATACAAGGGGTACGCCAGTTACATACACATTTCCAGGGCGTACGTGAAGCATAAAAGGTTGAGATCCACTGATACATATGTTATATTTTATTCCCATTGTTATACTATAACTATAGTTTTATCTATCTATACAAGGGGTACGCCAGTTTCATACACATTTCCAGGACGTACGTGAAGCATAAAAGGTTGAGAACCACTGATACATATGGTTTATTTTATTCCCATTGTTATACTATAACTATAGTTTTATCTATCTATACAAGGGGTACGCCAGTTACATACACATTTCCAGGGCGTACGTGAAGCATAAAAGGTTGAGATCCACTGATACATATGTTTTATTTTATTCCCATTGTTATACTATAACTATAGTTTTATCTATCTATACAAGGGGTACGCCAGTTACATACACATTTCCAGGGCGTACGTGAAGCATAAAAGTTTGAGAACCACTGATACATATGGTTTATTTTATTCCCATTGTTATACTATAACTATAGTTTTATCTATCTATACAAGGGGTACGCCAGTTTCATACACATTTCCAGGACGTACGTGAAGCATAAAAGGTTGAGATCCACTGATACATATGGTTTATTTTATTCCCATTGTTATACTATAACTATAGTTTTATCTATCTATACAAGGGGTACGCCAGTTACATACACATTTCCAGGGCGTACGTGAAGCATAAAAGGTTGAGAACCACTGATACATATGGTTTATTTTATTCCCATTGTTATACTATAACTATAGTTTTATCTATCTATACAAGGGGTACGCCAGTTTCATACACATTTCCAGGACGTACGTGAAGCATAAAAGTTTGAGAACCACTGATACATATGTTTTATTTTATTCCCATTGTTATACTATAACTATAGTTTTATCTATCTATACAAGGGGTACGCCAGTTACATACATATTTTCAAGGCGTACGTGAAGCATAAAAGGTTGAGAACCACTGATACATATGGTTTATTTTATTCCCAATGTTATACTATAACTATAGTTTTATCTATCTATTCAAGGGGTACGCCAGTTTCATACACATTTCCAGGACGTACGTGAAGCATAAAAGGTTGAGAACCACTGATACATATGTTTTATTTTATTCCCATTGTTATTCTATAACTATAGTTTTATCTATCTATACAAGGGGTACGCCAGTTACATACACATTTCCAGGGGGTACGTGAAGCATAAAAGGTTGAGAACCACTGATATATACGTTTTATTTTATTCCCATTGTTATACTATAACTATAGTTTTATCTATCTATACAAGGGGTACGCCAGTTACATACACATTTCCAGGACGTACGTGAAGCATAAAAGGTTGAGAACCACTGATACATATGGTTTATTTTATTCCCATTGTTATACTATCACTATAGTTTTATCTATCTATTCAAGGGGTACGCCAGTTTCATACACATTTCCAGGACGTACGTGAAGCATAAAAGGTTGAGAACCACTGATACATATGTTTTATTTTATTCCCATTGTTATACTATAACTATAGTTTTATCTATCTATACAAGGGGTACGCCAGTTACATACACATTTCCAGGGGGTACGTGAAGCATAAAAGGTTGAGAACCACTGATATATACGTTTTATTTTATTCCCATTGTTATACTATAACTATAGTTTTATCTATCTATACAAGGGGTACGCCAGTTACATACACATTTCCAGGGCGTACGTGAAGCATAAAAGGTTGAGAACCACTGATATATATGTTTTATTTTATTCCCATTGTTATACTATAACTATAATTTTATCTATCTATACAAGGGGTACGCCAGTTACATACACATTTCCAGGGGGTACGTGAAGCATAAAAGGTTGAGAACCACTGATACATATATCGTTTATTTTATTCCCATTGTTATACTATAATTATAGTTTTATCTATCTATACAAGGGGTACGCCAGTTTCATACACATTTCCAGGACGTACGTGAAGCATAAAAGGTTGAGATCCACTGATACATATGTTTATTTTATTCCCATTGTTATACTATAACTATAGATTTATCTATCTATACAAGGGGTACGGTAGTTACATACACATTTCCAGGGGGTACGTGAAGCATAAAAGGTTGAGAACCACTGATATATACGTTTTATTTTATTCCCATTGTTATACTATAACTATAGTTTTATCTATCTATACAAGGGGTACGCCAGTTACATACACATTTCCAGGGCGTACGTGAAGCATAAAAGGTTGAGAACCACTGATACATATATCGTTTATTTTATTCCCATTGTTATACTATAACTATAGTTTTATCTATCTATACAAGGGGTACGCCAGTTACATGCACATTTCCAGGGCGTACGTGAAGCATAAAAGGTTGAGATCCACTGATATATATCGTTTATTTTATTCCCATTGTTATACTATAACTATAGTTTTATCTATCTGTACAAGGGGTACGCCAGTTACATACACATTTCCAGGGCGTACGTGAAGCATAAAAGGTTGAGATCCACTGATATATATGTTTTATTTTATTCCCATTGTTATACTATAACTATAGTTTTATCTATCTGTACAAGGGGTACGCCAGTTACATACACATTTCCAGGGCGTACGTGAAGCATAAAAGGTTGAGAACCACTGATACATATGTTATATTTTATTCCCATTGTTATACTATAACTATAGTTTTATCTATCTATACAAGGGGTACGCCAGTTACATACACATTTCCAGGGCGTACGTGAAGCATAAAAGGTTGAGATCCACTGATACATATGTTTTATTTTATTCCCATTGTTATACTATAACTATAGTTTTATCTATCTATACAAGGGGTACGCCAGTTACATACACATTTCCAGGGCGTACGTGAAGCATAAAAGGTTGAGAACCACTGATACATATGGTTTATTTTATTCCCATTGTTATACTATAACTATAGTTTTATCTATCTATACAAGGGGTACGCCAGTTTCATACACATTTCCAGGACGTACGTGAAGCATAAAAGGTTGAGAACCACTGATACATATGGTTTATTTTATTCCCATTGTTATACTATAACTATAGTTTTATCTATCTATACAAGGGGTACGCCAGTTACATACACATTTCCAGGACGTACGTGAAGCATAAAAGGTTGAGAACCACTGATACATATGGTTTATTTTATTCCCATTGTTATACTATAACTATAGTTTTATCTATCTATACAAGGGGTACGCCAGTTTCATACACATTTCCAGGACGTACGTGAAGCATAAAAGTTTGAGAACCACTGATACATATGTTTTATTTTATTCCCATTGTTATACTATAACTATAGTTTTATCTATCTATACAAGGGGTACGCCAGTTTCATACACATTTCCAGGACGTACGTGAAGCATAAAAGTTTGAGAACCACTGATACATATGTTTTATTTTATTCCCATTGTTATACTATAACTATAGTTTTATCTATCTATACAAGGGGTACGCCAGTTACATACATATTTTCAAGGCGTACGTGAAGCATAAAAGGTTGAGAACCACTGATACATATGTTTTATTTTATTCCCATTGTTATTCTATAACTATAGTTTTATCTATCTATTCAAGGGGTACGCCAGTTACATACACATTTCCAGGACGTACGTGAAGCATAAAAGGTTGAGAACCACTGATACATATGTTTTATTTTATTCCCATTGTTATTCTATAACTATAGTTTTATCTATCTAAACAAGGGGTACGTCAGTTACATACACATTTCCAGGGCGTACGTGAAGCATAAAAGGTTGAGAACCACTGATATATATGTTTTATTTTATTCCCATTGTTATACTATAACTAGAGTTTTATCTATCTAAACAAGGGGTACGCCAGTTACATACACATTTCCAGGGCGTACGTGAAGCATAAAAGGTTGAGAACCACTGATATATATGTTTTATTTTATTCCCATTGTTATACTATAACTATAGTTTTATCTATCTATACAAGGGGTACGCCAGTTACATACACATTTCCAGGGGGTACGTGAAGCATAAAAGGTTGAGAACCACTGATATATATGTTTTATTTTATTCCCATTGATATACTATAACTATAGTTTTATCAATCTATACAAGGGGTACGCCAGTTACATACACATTTCCAGGGCGTACATGAAGCATAAAAGGTTGAGAACCACTAATACATATGGTTTATTTTATTCCCATTGTTATACTATAACTATAGTTTTATCTATCTATACAAGGGGTACGCCAGTTACATACACATTTCCAGGGCGTACGTGAAGCATAAAAGGTTGAGAACCACTGATACATATGTTTTATTTTATTCCCATTGTTATACTATAACTATAGTTTTATCTATCTATACAAGGGGTACGCCAGTTACATACACATTTCCAGGGCGTACGTGAAGCATAAAAGGTTGAGAACCACTGATATATATGTTTTATTTTATTCCCATTGTTATACTATAACTATAATTTTATCTATCTATACAAGGGGTACGCCAGTTACATACACATTTCCAGGGGGTACGTGAAGCATAAAAGGTTGAGAACCACTAATATATAAGTTTTATTTTATTCCCATTGTTATACTATAACTATAGTTTTATCTATCTATACAAGGGGTACGCCAGTTACATACACATTTCCAGGGGGTACGTGAAGCATAAAAGGTTGAGAACCACTAATATATAAGTTTTATTTTATTCCCATTGTTATACTATAACTATAGTTTTATCTATCTATACAAGGGGTACGCCAGTTACATACACATTTCCAGGAGGTACGTGAAGCATAAAAGGTTGAGAACCACTGATATATAAGTTTTATTTTATTCCCATTGTTATACTATAACTATAGTTTTATCTATCTATACAAGGGGTACGCCAGTTACATACACATTTCCAGGAGGTACGTGAAGCATAAAAGGTTGAGAACCACTGATATATAAGTTTTATTTTATTCCCATTGTTATACTATAACTATAGTTTTATCTATCTATACAAGGGGTACGCCAGTTACATACACATTTCCAGGAGGTACGTGAAGCATAAAAGGTTGAGAACCACTGATATATATGTTTTATTTTATTCCCATTGATATACTATAACTATAGTTTTATCTATCTATACAAGGGGTACGCCAGTTACATACACATTTCCAGGGCGTACGTGAAGCATAAAAGTTTGAGAACCACTGATACATATATCGTTTATTTTATTCCCATTGTTATACTATAACTATAGTTTTATCTATCTATACAAGGGGTACGCCAGTTACATGCACATTTCCAGGGGGTACGTGAAGCATAAAAGGTTGAGAACCACTGATATATATGTTTTATTTCATTCCCATTGTTATACTATAATTATAGTTTTATCTATCTATACAAGGGGTACGCCAGTTTCATACACATTTCCAGGACGTACGTGAAGCATAAAAGGTTGAGAACCACTGATACATATGTTTTATTTTATTCCCATTGTTATACTATAACTATAGATTTATCTATCTATACAAGGGGTACGCCAGTTACATACACATTTCCAGGGCGTACGTGAAGCATAAAAGGTTGAGAACCACTGATACATATGTTTTATTTTATTCCCATTGTTATACTATAACTATAGTTTTATCTATCTATACAAGGGGTACGCCAGTTACATACACATTTCCAGGGCGTACGTGAAGCATAAAAGGTTGAGAACCACTGATACATATGGTTTATTTTATTCCCATTGTTATTCTATAACTATAGTTTTATCTATCTATACAAGGGGTACGCCAGTTACATACACATTTCCAGGGCGTACGTGAAGCATAAAAGGTTGAGATCCACTGATACATATGTTTTATTTTATTCCCATTGTTATACTATAACTATAGTTTTATCTATCTATACAAGGGGTACGCCAGTTACATACACATTTCCAGAGCGTACGTGAAGCATAAAAGGTTGAGATCCACTGATATATATGTTTTATTTTATTCCCATTGTTATACTATAACTATAGTTTTATCTATCTAAACAAGGGGTACGCCAGTTACATACACATTTCCAGGGCGTTCGTGAAGCATAAAAGGTTGAGAACCACTGATATATATGTTTTATTTTATTCCCATTGTTATACTATAACTATAGTTTTATCTATCTATACAAGGGGTACGCCAGTTACATACACATTTCCAGGGGGTACGTGAAGCATAAAAGGTTGAGATCCACTGATACATATGTTATATTTTATTCCCATTGTTATACTATAACTATAGTTTTATCTATCTATACAAGGGGTACGCCAGTTTCATACACATTTCCAGGACGTACGTGAAGCATAAAAGGTTGAGAACCACTGATACATATGGTTTATTTTATTCCCATTGTTATACTATAACTATAGTTTTATCTATCTATACAAGGGGTACGCCAGTTACATACACATTTCCAGGGCGTACGTGAAGCATAAAAGGTTGAGATCCACTGATACATATGTTTTATTTTATTCCCATTGTTATACTATAACTATAGTTTTATCTATCTATACAAGGGGTACGCCAGTTACATACACATTTCCAGGGCGTACGTGAAGCATAAAAGGTTGAGAACCACTGATACATATGGTTTATTTTATTCCCATTGTTATACTATAACTATAGTTTTATCTATCTATACAAGGGGTACGCCAGTTTCATACACATTTCCAGGACGTACGTGAAGCATAAAAGGTTGAGATCCACTGATACATATGTTTTATTTTATTCCCATTGTTATACTATAACTATAGTTTTATCTATCTATACAAGGGGTACGCCAGTTACATACACATTTCCAGGGCGTACGTGAAGCATAAAAGGTTGAGAACCACTGATACATATGGTTTATTTTATTCCCATTGTTATACTATAACTATAGTTTTATCTATCTATACAAGGGGTACGCCAGTTTCATACACATTTCCAGGACGTACGTGAAGCATAAAAGTTTGAGAACCACTGATACATATGTTTTATTTTATTCCCATTGTTATACTATAACTATAGTTTTATCTATCTATACAAGGGGTACGCCAGTTACATACATATTTTCAAGGCGTACGTGAAGCATAAAAGGTTGAGAACCACTGATACATATGGTTTATTTTATTCCCATTGTTATACTATAACTATAGTTTTATCTATCTATTCAAGGGGTACGCCAGTTTCATACACATTTCCAGGACGTACGTGAAGCATAAAAGGTTGAGAACCACTGATACATATGTTTTATTTTATTCCCATTGTTATTCTATAACTATAGTTTTATCTATCTAAACAAGGGGTACGTCAGTTACATACACATTTCCAGGGCGTACGTGAAGCATAAAAGGTTGAGAACCACTGATATATATATTTTATTTTATTCCCATTGTTATACTATAACTATAGTTTTATCTATCTATACAAGGGGTACGCCAGTTACATACACATTTCCAGGGCGTACGTGAAGCATAAAAGGTTGAGATCCACTGATATATATGTTTTATTTTATTCCCATTGTTATACTATAACTAGAGTTTTATCTATCTAAACAAGGGGTACGCCAGTTACATACACATTTCCAGGGCGTACGTGAAGCATAAAAGGTTGAGAACCACTGATATATATGTTTTATTTTATTCCCATTGTTATACTATAACTATAGTTTTATCTATCTATACAAGGGGTACGCCAGTTACATACACATTTCCAGGGGGTACGTGAAGCATAAAAGGTTGAGAACCACTGATATATATGTTTTATTTTATTCCCATTGATATACTATAACTATAGTTTTATCAATCTATACAAGGGGTACGCCAGTTACATACACATTTCCAGGGCGTACATGAAGCATAAAAGGTTGAGAACCACTAATACATATGGTTTATTTTATTCCCATTGTTATACTATAACTATAGTTTTATCTATCTATACAAGGGGTACGCCAGTTACATACACATTTCCAGGGCGTACGTGAAGCATAAAAGGTTGAGAACCACTGATACATATGTTTTATTTTATTCCCATTGTTATACTATAACTATAGTTTTATCTATCTATACAAGGGGTACGCCAGTTACATACACATTTCCAGGGCGTACGTGAAGCATAAAAGGTTGAGAACCACTGATATATATGTTTTATTTTATTCCCATTGTTATACTATAACTATAATTTTATCTATCTATACAAGGGGTACGCCAGTTACATACACATTTCCAGGGGGTACGTGAAGCATAAAAGGTTGAGAACCACTAATATATAAGTTTTATTTTATTCCCATTGTTATACTATAACTATAGTTTTATCTATCTATACAAGGGGTACGCCAGTTACATACACATTTCCAGGGGGTACGTGAAGCATAAAAGGTTGAGAACCACTGATATATAAGTTTTATTTTATTCCCATTGTTATACTATAACTATAGTTTTATCTATCTATACAAGGGGTACGCCAATTACATACACATTTCCAGGAGGTACGTGAAGCATAAAAGGTTGAGAACCACTGATATATAAGTTTTATTTTATTCCCATTGTTATACTATAACTATAGTTTTATCTATCTATACAAGGGGTACGCCAGTTACATACACATTTCCAGGAGGTACGTGAAGCATAAAAGGTTGAGAACCACTGATATATATGTTTTATTTTATTCCCATTGATATACTATAACTATAGTTTTATCTATCTATACAAGGGGTACGCCAGTTACATACACATTTCCAGGGCGTACGTGAAGCATAAAAGTTTGAGAACCACTGATACATATATCGTTTATTTTATTCCCATTGTTATACTATAACTATAGTTTTATCTATCTATACAAGGGGTACGCCAGTTACATGCACATTTCCAGGGGGTACGTGAAGCATAAAAGGTTGAGAACCACTGATATATATGTTTTATTTCATTCCCATTGTTATACTATAATTATAGTTTTATCTATCTATACAAGGGGTACGCCAGTTTCATACACATTTCCAGGACGTACGTGAAGCATAAAAGGTTGAGAACCACTGATACATATGTTTTATTTTATTCCCATTGTTATACTATAACTATAGATTTATCTATCTATACAAGGGGTACGCCAGTTACATACACATTTCCAGGGCGTACGTGAAGCATAAAAGGTTGAGAACCACTGATACATATGTTTTATTTTATTCCCATTGTTATACTATAACTATAGTTTTATCTATCTATACAAGGGGTACGCCAGTTACATACACATTTCCAGGGCGTACGTGAAGCATAAAAGGTTGAGAACCACTGATACATATGGTTTATTTTATTCCCATTGTTATTCTATAACTATAGTTTTATCTATCTATACAAGGGGTACGCCAGTTACATACACATTTCCAGGGCGTACGTGAAGCATAAAAGGTTGAGATCCACTGATACATATGTTTTATTTTATTCCCATTGTTATACTATAACTATAGTTTTATCTATCTATACAAGGGGTACGCCAGTTACATACACATTTCCAGAGCGTACGTGAAGCATAAAAGGTTGAGATCCACTGATATATATGTTTTATTTTATTCCCATTGTTATACTATAACTATAGTTTTATCTATCTAAACAAGGGGTACGCCAGTTACATACACATTTCCAGGGCGTTCGTGAAGCATAAAAGGTTGAGAACCACTGATATATATGTTTTATTTTATTCCCATTGTTATACTATAACTATAGTTTTATCTATCTATACAAGGGGTACGCCAGTTACATACACATTTCCAGGGGGTACGTGAAGCATAAAAGGTTGAGATCCACTGATACATATGTTATATTTTATTCCCATTGTTATACTATAACTATAGTTTTATCTATCTATACAAGGGGTACGCCAGTTTCATACACATTTCCAGGACGTACGTGAAGCATAAAAGGTTGAGATCCACTGATACATATGTTTTATTTTATTCCCATTGTTATACTATAACTATAGTTTTATCTATCTATACAAGGGGTACGCCAGTTACATACACATTTCCAGGGCGTACGTGAAGCATAAAAGGTTGAGAACCACTGATACATATGGTTTATTTTATTCCCATTGTTATACTATAACTATAGTTTTATCTATCTATACAAGGGGTACGCCAGTTTCATACACATTTCCAGGACGTACGTGAAGCATAAAAGTTTGAGAACCACTGATACATATGTTTTATTTTATTCCCATTGTTATACTATAACTATAGTTTTATCTATCTATACAAGGGGTACGCCAGTTACATACATATTTTCAAGGCGTACGTGAAGCATAAAAGGTTGAGAACCACTGATACATATGGTTTATTTTATTCCCATTGTTATACTATAACTATAGTTTTATCTATCTATTCAAGGGGTACGCCAGTTTCATACACATTTCCAGGACGTACGTGAAGCATAAAAGGTTGAGAACCACTGATACATATGTTTTATTTTATTCCCATTGTTATTCTATAACTATAGTTTTATCTATCTAAACAAGGGGTACGTCAGTTACATACACATTTCCAGGGCGTACGTGAAGCATAAAAGGTTGAGAACCACTGATATATATATTTTATTTTATTCCCATTGTTATACTATAACTATAGTTTTATCTATCTATACAAGGGGTACGCCAGTTACATACACATTTCCAGGGCGTACGTGAAGCATAAAAGGTTGAGATCCACTGATATATATGTTTTATTTTATTCCCATTGTTATACTATAACTAGAGTTTTATCTATCTAAACAAGGGGTACGCCAGTTACATACACATTTCCAGGGCGTACGTGAAGCATAAAAGGTTGAGAACCACTGATATATATGTTTTATTTTATTCCCATTGTTATACTATAACTATAGTTTTATCTATCTATACAAGGGGTACGCCAGTTACATACACATTTCCAGGGGGTACGTGAAGCATAAAAGGTTGAGAACCACTGATATATATGTTTTATTTTATTCCCATTGATATACTATAACTATAGTTTTATCAATCTATACAAGGGGTACGCCAGTTACATACACATTTCCAGGGCGTACATGAAGCATAAAAGGTTGAGAACCACTAATACATATGGTTTATTTTATTCCCATTGTTATACTATAACTATAGTTTTATCTATCTATACAAGGGGTACGCCAGTTACATACACATTTCCAGGGCGTACGTGAAGCATAAAAGGTTGAGAACCACTGATACATATGTTTTATTTTATTCCCATTGTTATACTATAACTATAGTTTTATCTATCTATACAAGGGGTACGCCAGTTACATACACATTTCCAGGGCGTACGTGAAGCATAAAAGGTTGAGAACCACTGATATATATGTTTTATTTTATTCCCATTGTTATACTATAACTATAATTTTATCTATCTATACAAGGGGTACGCCAGTTACATACACATTTCCAGGGGGTACGTGAAGCATAAAAGGTTGAGAACCACTAATATATAAGTTTTATTTTATTCCCATTGTTATACTATAACTATAGTTTTATCTATCTATACAAGGGGTACGCCAGTTACATACACATTTCCAGGGGGTACGTGAAGCATAAAAGGTTGAGAACCACTGATATATAAGTTTTATTTTATTCCCATTGATATACTATAACTATAGTTTTATCTATCTATACAAGGGGTACGCCAGTTACATACACATTTCCAGGGCGTACGTGAAGCATAAAAGTTTGAGAACCACTGATACATATATCGTTTATTTTATTCCCATTGTTATACTATAACTATAGTTTTATCTATCTATACAAGGGGTACGCCAGTTACATGCACATTTCCAGGGGGTACGTGAAGCATAAAAGGTTGAGAACCACTGATATATATGTTTTATTTCATTCCCATTGTTATACTATAATTATAGTTTTATCTATCTATACAAGGGGTACGCCAGTTTCATACACATTTCCAGGACGTACGTGAAGCATAAAAGGTTGAGAACCACTGATACATATGTTTTATTTTATTCCCATTGTTATACTATATCTATAGATTTATCTATCTATACAAGGGGTACGCCAGTTACATACACATTTCCAGGGCGTACGTGAAGCATAAAAGGTTGAGAACCACTGATACATATGTTTTATTTTATTCCCATTGTTATACTATAACTATAGTTTTATCTATCTATACAAGGGGTACGCCAGTTACATACACATTTCCAGGGCGTACGTGAAGCATAAAAGGTTGAGAACCACTGATACATATGGTTTATTTTATTCCCATTGTTATTCTATAACTATAGTTTTATCTATCTATACAAGGGGTACGCCAGTTACATACACATTTCCAGGGCGTACGTGAAGCATAAAAGGTTGAGATCCACTGATACATATGTTTTATTTTATTCCCATTGTTATACTATAACTATAGTTTTATCTATCTATACAAGGGGTACGCCAGTTACATACACATTTCCAGAGCGTACGTGAAGCATAAAAGGTTGAGATCCACTGATATATATGTTTTATTTTATTCCCATTGTTATACTATAACTATAGTTTTATCTATCTAAACAAGGGGTACGCCAGTTACATACACATTTCCAGGGCGTTCGTGAAGCATAAAAGGTTGAGAACCACTGATATATATGTTTTATTTTATTCCCATTGTTATACTATAACTATAGTTTTATCTATCTATACAAGGGGTACGCCAGTTACATACACATTTCCAGGGGGTACGTGAAGCATAAAAGGTTGAGAACCACTGATATATATGTTTTATTTTATTCCCATTGATATACTATAACTATAGTTTTATCAATCTATACAAGGGGTACGCCAGTTACATACACATTTCCAGGGCGTACATGAAGCATAAAAGGTTGAGAACCACTGATACATATGGTTTATTTTATTCCCATTGTTATACTATAACTATAGTTTTATCTATCTATACAAGGGGTACGCCAGTTACATACACATTTCCAGGGTGTACGTGAAGCATAAAAGGTTGAGAACCACTGATACATATGTTTTATTTTATTCCCATTGTTATACTATAACTATAGTTTTATCTATCTATACAAGGGGTACGCCAGTTACATACACATTTCCAGGGCGTACGTGAAGCATAAAAGGTTGAGAACCACTGATATATATGTTTTATTTTATTCCCATTGTTATACTATAACTATAATTTTATCTATCTATACAAGGGGTACGCCAGTTACATACACATTTCCAGGGGGTACGTGAAGCATAAAAGGTTGAGAACCACTGATATATAAGTTTTATTTTATTCCCATTGTTATACTATAACTATAGTTTTATCTATCTATACAAGGGGTACGCCAGTTACATACACATTTCCAGGGGGTACGTGAAGCATAAAAGGTTTTGAACCACTGATCTATAAGTTTTATTTTATTCCCATTGTTATACTATAACTATAGTTTTATCTATCTATACAAAGGGTACGCCAATTACATACACATTTCCAGGAGGTACGTGAAGCATAAAAGGTTGAGAACCACTGATATATAAGTTTTATTTTATTCCCATTGTTATACTATAACTATAGTTTTATATATCTATAGAAGGGGTACGCCAGTTACATACACATTTCCAGGGGGTACGTGAAGCATAAAAGGTTGAGAACCACTGATATATATGTTTTATTTTATTCCCATTGATATACTATAACTATAGTTTTATCTATCTATACAAGGGGTACGCCAGTTACATACACATTTCCAGGGTGTACGTGAAGCATAAAAGGTTGAGAACCACTGATACATATATCGTTTATTTTATTCCCATTGTTATACTATAACTATAGTTTTATCTATCTATACAAGGGGTACGCCAGTTACATGCACATTTCCAGGGGGTACGTGAAGCATAAAAGTTTGAGAACCACTGATATATATGTTTTATTTCATTCCCATTGTTATACTATAATTATAGTTTTATCTATCTATACAAGGGGTACGCCAGTTTCATACACATTTCCAGGACGTACGTGAAGCATAAAAGGTTGAGAACCACTGATACATATGTTTTATTTTATTCCCATTGTTATTCTATAACTATAGTTTTATCTATCTATACAAGGGGTACGCCAGTTACATACACATTTCCAGGGCGTACGTGAAGCATAAAAGGTTGAGAACCACTGATATATATGTTTTATTTTATTCCCATTGTTATACTATAACTATAGTTTTATCTATCTATACAAGGGGTACGATAGTTACATACACATTTCCAGGGGGTACGTGAAGCATAAAAGGTTGAGAACCACTGATATATATGTTTTATTCCCATTGTTATACTATAACTATAGTTTTATCTATCTATACAAGGGGTACGATAGTTACATACACATTTCCAGGGGGTACGTGAAGCATAAAAGGTTGAGAACCACTGATATATATATGTTTTATTTTATTCCCATTGATATACTCTAACTATAGTTTTATCAATCTATACAAGGGGTACGCCAGTTACATACACATTTCCAGGGCGTACGTGAAGCATAAAAGGTTGAGAATCACTGATATATATGGGGCGGGGGTGGCTCAGTCGGTAGCTCGCCAGGCTCGTAATCTGTAGTTCCCAGGTTCGAGTCCCAGCTGGGTCAGCGTTGAGATTTATCTCCGCAAAATTCCCCGCCCTACCCACGGTCAGTAAGTGACACCGATGGGCTTGGAAAGGCCGCCGTCCGTCGGAGGGACGTTAAGCCTTGGCCCCGTGTGCGGGAGAGCCATACCCTGTGCACGTTAAAGAACACGCTGGATGGCCTTGACGGGAGGCTACCATCTGTTTCCCAACAGCTGTTCCAGTGGGTCCCCTGCCCCAACCTTCTCTGAGCCTTCGGGGTCCATGTGACCTGGCCATTTATCCCATGGTGTGAAAAAAAGTGCCGCTCAGAGGTAAAACAACCCAACCCAACTGATACATATGGTTTATTTTATTCCCATTGTTATACTATAACTATAGTTTTATCTATCTATACAAGGGGTACGCCAGTTACATACACATTTCCAGGGCGTACGTGAAGCATAAAAGGTTGAGAACCACTGATATATATGTTTTATTTTATTCCCATTGTTATATTATAACTATAGTTTTATCTATCTATACAAGGGGTACGCCAGTTACATACATATTTCCAGGGGGTACGTGAAGCATAAAAGTTTGAGAACCACTGATATATATGTTTTATTTTATTCCCATTGTTATACTATAACTATAGTTTTATCTATCTATACAAGGGGTGCGCCAGTTACATACACATTTCCAGGGGGTACGTGAAGCATAAAAGGTTGAGATCCACTGATACATATGTTTTATTTTATTCCCATTGTTATACTATAACTATAGTTTTATCTATCTATACAAGGGGTACGCCAGTTACATACACGTTTCCAGGGCGTACGTGAAGCATAAAAGGTTGAGAACCACTGATATATATGTTTTATTTTATTCCCATTGTTATATTATAACTATAGTTTTATCTATCTATACAAGGGGTACGCTAGTTACATACACATTTCCAGGGGGTACGTGAAGCATAAAAGTTTGAGAACCGCTGATATATATGATTTATTTTATTCCCAATGTTTTACTATAACTATAGTTTTTTCTATCTATACAAGGGGTAAGCCAGTTACATACACGTTTCCAGGGGGTACGTGAAGCATAAAAGATTGAGAACCACTGAAATATATATATATGTTTTATTTTATTCCCAATTTTATACTATAACTATAGTTTTATCTATCTATACAAGGGATATGCCAGTTACATACACATTTCCAGGGTGTACGTGAAGCAAAAAAGGTTGAGAACTACTGACCTATTGAATGGGGTTGGCATCCATTTGGGGTAGGCAAATTTGTAAAGTAAGTAACAACCATAGCCTACGGTAAAGTTCACTCGAGTAAGTATGAGATTTTTTTCAACAGATGATTTTCAATTGCTTTTTGATGATAAATTATCTATATTTATGATTAAACTCTAAGATCAGACTTGGAGAGAGTGGCGTGAGATATCCAAGTTCTCTCTGGGAAACCTTCATTCCATTCACTGACTCACATTCAGTTATGCTTATATTAGATATCCTATTTATTAGTACACCTGTGTCAGCCGTCTCATCGCCGAGTGGTTAGTGTGCTTTGGCTACTGATCTAAGGGACCTGGGTTCGAGTCCCGGGAAAGGCATGGATGTTCGTGTTGTTTTCTGCTGAGGTCCTGCCATCCTCTCAGACCTTCTACTATGGCATATAAACTGACAGGCTCCTGTCAGACCTCTGTTGCAAGCAGCTGCTTGAGGGGGTATTTATTATTTTTTTTATGGTTGATTACAGAATTCAGAAAAAATATCTGGAGCGTGTACTCCAGTTACCGTTCACAGCAAACTAGAGTGTGTGCAGTTACTGCACACGCTCCAGTTTGCTGTGAACGATAACTGCACACGCTCAATATTTCTGTGAGTGGGCCCACACGATCTAGTATCAAAATAATATGACCACCTACATTCGCTCAAAAAAGTATCCGAACACTACGGTTGATTACAAAATTCAGAAAAAATATCTTGCAACGATTTTTTTTAGAAATTAGGGATCTGGCAACCTTCGTGTGACACGAAGGTTGCCAGATCCCTAATTTCTTAAAATATCGTTGCCAGATATTTTTTCTGAATTTTGTAATCAACCGTAGTGTTCGGATACTTTTTTGAGCGACAGTACAACATAACGCCTCTGATGAATACGAGGCTCTCGTTTTCAAAGGAAAGCAACTTTTTTAGAAATTAGTGATCTGGCAACCTTCGTATCACGTGACACATTGGATCGTGTGAGCTCATAAAAACCTGGATCGTGTGGGCGCACTCACACAAATATTGAGCGTGTGCAGTTACCGTTCACAGCAAACTGGAGCGTGTGCAGTAACTGCACACGCTCCAGTTTGCTGTGAACGGTAACTGGAGCGTGTACAGTTGCTGTACACGCTCCAGATATTTTTTCTGAATTCTGTGATCAATCATAGTGTTCGGATACTTTTTTGGGCGACTGTACGAGACGCCCGTGCAGTCCGCGGAGGATCTGGTAGCCTCACTGTCCGTTGCAGCCGCCGATGTGCGCGACAAGCCTGGTGTTTACGAGCAGATACTCCGATCACTACTCCGCCGTTGTGCCGCCTGTATCTCAACGTTGGTGGGCGGACGTTTGAGCATTTGTTGTAATGATCTCCAATAAATGTCACTCTGGAAACCTCTGTGTCTGTCCTTCATTTCCGACTCCGCACTGCGTTTGCGACAGCATGTTTTATGACGAATATTGGTGGGTTGGGTGTGTACTACCATCCCCTCACGTTTGGGCCATGAATTCAGGGACACCCTGTATATATTTATGCATACAAAGATATATATAAGGTCTTTAAAATGAGAAAAGGACAGCCCTATATGTAGTGAGTTATCTTTTGCCCTAGGGATTATATGTAGACAAATTGAATATCTGACATTATTTAGAATATTCTGAAAAAAAGTCATCGCCGACACGGCAGGAATCGAACCCGCATCTCTCCAGATTCATGCCAGAGCGCACTACCATTGTATCACGCCTCCGACAATGAAATCTTTCAGAATAAGACCTTATACATCTTCACTGAGACGTGGCTGACACAGCGCCATCTATACTCAAGGAGATGCAACTTTTTCCAATCGTTGCTCCTGAATTTTAGATGTTAATGAGAAGGTCGATAACGCTCAAGCATATATATGTTTAAAAATCGATCCATAGTCAATACACAGATTAGCTGTAGAGTTGTGTTTGAAGTCTATCTCTACAGGTAATATGTGTATTTACTATGGATGGATAACTGGCGTTTCAATTTTACTATCGTTGTCGGCGGTTGAGTTTCTCGACCGTGGGTACACCATCAACTTGAAACGATATTCCCAAACTATGAGCATTTGAGAGCACGCAATAAAATCGATATTATTTCTACATGACAACGCCCGCCGGACTACTGGCCAATTAAAAGTAGGGTTGGGTTGTTTTACCTCTGA